>OX424450.1:6828553-7096053 GCA_949152495.1 Lasius fuliginosus | reverse complement strand
CTTGCGCGGCAAGGTGTTTGGATAATTGCACGCACGGTCAAAACACAACCCTTACTTAAAATCACATCAGGAATGTCTGAACGCGCGACTTTGCGCGAAGGGGGGCGAGAGGGAAAGAGGGGGATGGGGAACGACCCCTCATCAGTGGTATCGTCCGCTAACGCACACACGGATGCGCGCGATCGCGTTCATTTTCACGTGTTTTTGCGATGCGACCGACATCAATCTTTTTCCGAACTGCCAGCTCTCACCATTTTGCATCTCGCACGCCGAATGTCCGATTCTTATTTTCGAGTGAATTTTATTTTAAACATTTTCGGCACTTAATCAAATTTTTCTCGAGGATACATTGACTCTAAATTAATTAAACACGATCTAATGAACTTTTGAATATTTTTTTGTGTGTACTTTGTACACTTATATAATAAAGCAGTGTTTTTTTTTTTAATTAAAATGCCCCGATTTTTCCTCTCGCTTTTCACTCAAAAATTCCTCAGAAAATCTTGAGTATACTGATAATGAGTGATTTTTCCACAGTTTTTGTAAACTCGACTACAAAAGCTCTAGGTTTCTTTAATGAAAAAAACGGCCTATAAAAATTTTTCGACATTTTATAAAAGAGCTAACTTTACAAAAAAAAAAAAAAAAAAAAACCGATATACACATTTTCCTAAAAATCACGATGAGATCTTACCTTCGTCTTGCTTCCGCCGATGCTGCCGGGCCGGATACTTCCCGTCTCGTAGAATCTCGTGAGTATCTTGGAGACGCAGCCGTGGGACACGAGTAGCTGCCGCGAAATGTCACACGGCCTGACGCCGACCATGGCGAGCTGCACGATCCTCTGGCGCACGCAGTCCGGCAACGGTCTGCCATTCACAAAAACGCCGCCTAATTGATTTACCCCGGCTTGTCCTGGAACAGTCAATCCACAGCCGATCGCGATTATTAACTGCGGTTACAAGCGGGAAATAACGATGGCGCCGGCCGAGCTAAACGAGCTGGTAGCTGATCTGTTTGCGGTCTGGAAGCTGGCGAATTCGGAGATTTCGTGAAAAGTGTACCGCGAAAGGTGTTTATCGATTTAGAGGACGGGGACAAGTCCGGAAATATTCGCTAATAGCGCGCTCGCGATCGTTCGAAAAAGGTCGGCAGGTGCATTTTTTGGCATACGGTCCTGGCTGGCCCTCTAATGACATCGTTACGACTAATATCACGGAAAGGACCTTCCCTCCCTCCGGTCCCGTCCGTCCTTTCCGTTCGCGAAGGCAAAGACGTGTCATTATTTTTGTGTAATATTAGGAAGAAGATCGTGCGTAGCGATTTCTCACAGCGAAATCTCCCGATGTCTCTTTACCTCTAGCGAGGCTCGTTTGTAATTAACGTGGAATCGGGCGAGCATTTCGCTGCTCTTATGCAATCAGGATTACGAGACCAAACACATTAAATGTTCGTTAACATGTGCGACAACTGTTGTCTCGGCACTTATGTGGGCATATACGCCTTTCACGAAATGTATTTTATTCATTTCGGCGCGCGCGCGCGCGTGTGTATGTGTGTGTGTATGTGTGTGTGTATGTGTGTGTGTGTGTGTGTGTATGTGTGTGTGTGTGTGAAGACGTCGCGTAAATTACTTCCTGTTTATGCGCGATCATTATTTCGCCGAGAGAGGTTTCCTCGAAAATTTCCCAAATGTATAATTAGATGGTATTCTCTTTAAGAACTGTAAAACAACTTTCTGTTTAATAAAATTTCGACTTTACAACATTGAGATTCCGGGACCTAATAAAATTAACATAATGTTGTGACAAGGATCTTCGGGATGAAGTTTAGACTCATCGAGACGAGATTGACAGGAGTCCCGAGGACGATCGTTCTAGAGACGACGACTCTCGCCTTTTTTTATATTTATACGTCCATAAAACGTTTAATCGCGTAATTCGTACTCACCGGCGCGTTGTAACGCGCAGACTTAAATCTTAAGCGGAAGACGGCAAATTATTTATGCATTACGCGCGCGTAAGGCATCTACACGTACATATGTTTCGTATAGATCAGCTGACACGCGCTGACTCGAGCCGTCCAAGATTTTATAAAATCGATATTATTTCACGAGTGGTATCGTAAAATCGTGATGCCAGGCTCATCTTATGTGAATAAAAACGATCACCGACCAATCGATCATCGATTTTATGTCCGTCATCAAGATCGCTTAAACGATTCGCAGGTTTGAGGCTCGCGCATCAAAAGACGAATAATATTTAAGTTATACGGTAGTTTCTGTTCGCTATTTTTTTTGCGCACGTGGATTACGCGAAATCGTCGCTCAGAAGGCGAGGAACAAATTAGTTGATGGCATAATTATTACACGTGATTAGCATAATAATTCTATGGACATTTCTGTCGATTGTATCCCGTTCATTACTGAGAACAGTATATAGAAATATAATCATACGTCTCTGCACCGACAATTCTTGAGACAGCGTGAAATTGTGATAATTAATCTACCGTTACGTCAAAGAATAATCGCGAGAAAAAAAGTCACGACACGTTTTCATATTCTCCATTACCTCGTTAAATTTTGATAACGTAAATTATTTTGCGATCATTATTATTATAATGCAAGTTGAGGCAAGGAAGGAGGAAGGTTTATATTTTATTTATACGCGAGAGAGCAATCTTCCGCGGTTGCGTTTTACATTGCATCGTGGAAATATATAATCGTCAGTCAGACATACATATATATATATATATATATATATATATATATATAAGTTTAACGAATAATAACGTAGCACACGTTAATGGGGATAATCAGGTTTAATTCCTCGGAGATTATTCTCGACGTAACTGATGAAGCCGAGAAAGGGCCTCGCACAGAAGCGGCGTTACTAACGACGATCCTTCCCTCCCCCTCTCAACCCTTGAAAGAATATAAAAAGGATAGAAAAAAGTCCGCGAAAACATTAAATACCATCGGCAAACTTATATAAATCGAGCCACGCGCCTTCACGTAGACGGATGCACGAACGAACTGTGCGCGCCGGAGGACGATCGCTAATTATTATCCGCGCCGGCTAATTATGTCATTACCAGCACCGACGCCGACAACTCCGAACTCCGGCTCGAGAAATAACGATCCGAGGGGGCCAAAGAAAAGATTTTCGTCAATCTTTTCCAGTGCTGCCATTACGTTCGGGATTCCTCGAATCCCGCGGGCTTTATTTAGCGCTTTTACCAACTAATTGACGGACGATCACTCCCGATGATGATTCTTATTTCTCCGTGATGAGACTCTTTCATGCTCTTTAGAAAGATCAAATGACCAAACACAATTATAGTCGCGTAAATGTCGATTCTTACATCTCCGAAAGTTATCCGCTTCAAGGAGACACAGTTTACAATTTACATGAAATTTATTTTGAAGACTTCACAAGGCCTTTGAAAAATTTCAAGATTTCACTTTGGTTTTTTTAAATAGAATTATATTTTTTCTTGCATAAATCCATTTTCCCATTAGTCATTGCGACTAATGAGGAAAATTAAGAATCAGATATATGTGGGAATGAACGTAATCACGGTAAAGGATCCATTATGTTCCAGACACAAAATTACGAAACGTCGCGAATGTACGTGACGCTCGCGGCATTATGGTCGTACAAGGTGGAAATTGCTGATAATAACCAGTCGAAGGTGTGACGAATTGTCCTTATTGGATAATTTAAGGGTCTCTCGATTGGTGTGACAGGGATTTTCGGGGAAGAAATTATTACGCTCCCAGCTGTAATACGCGTGTCGCGTGCTCGTATGCGTTTTAATCGTTAGAGATTATATCTACCAATCGAGCATCTAACGCATATACGAAAAAATTTTTCCATCAATAAAATAAATATTATATCTAATCGCGCGGAGTGTTGTCTTACACATTTCGTACTTTACACACGCCGTTAAATTAATAATTTTTTTCTACGATTCTCGTGCGTAATCGATTAATTATTTGTCCCTTAATGTCTTCCATTCGCTCTGCCGGGCACAATCTGTGACGCGACTGCACGAAGATTATACACGCTACGCGTTTCGGACGGATGTGACGCGACGTGACGCGAAGCGACTGACGCACAGCGGGCCAAATTATTATTACGGCAAAAACCGGCCGAAATGTCTTTATCTAAGTGCAAATCTGGATCCGCCGAAATAATGGAACTGCGCATTAACGGCTTCTGGTTCTGGTGCCGCGCATCGTAAGTAGCACAGACCACTCGTTTATGCGAAACAAAAACGTACATCGAAATACCGGAAACGCGTAATCCGCAAAACGGCCAAAGTAGAGAGACGGGCACGGAGATGGAGAGTGTAGAATTAGAAAAAAAAACATGATGAAACGCGCTATAAATTCTGATGCGAACATGACCGCGACGCGCGCGGTTCAAGTAACTGTTATTTGCACTAACGGGACGTTTGCAACAATTAAAAGCGCGATAAACCGCGCGCTTGTCGTAAACGGCGAATCGAACGTCTAAAGGATCTATTTTGGATCATTAAATATATATAAATGCGCGTTTAAGAAATATATATTACCGCTAAATACCGCTATTTGCCGAGGTGACAAATATCTTGAATAATATTTTCCGTTTACGAAATTTTCTCCAATTTTCTAGAATTTATCTTGTTCTCTTCTTCATCTTGTTAATGGAAGAAATATTTAATTTATATCGAATTTATCATATCAAAATATCAAATTTTTGCATATACATATGTATGTAGAAAAATGTCAAATTTGCATATATATATAAATGTCTTTTACAAATACAGATTCTGTCTTTTGGAATCTGGATATTTTTTAAGAGTATCTATCGGTGCGCGGGAAAAGATATGTATGACATTCATCTCTTCTGAAACACCGATTAAGATTGTCAGGGTAAGACGCGCTGTTGTGTTCAATCTCGATTAAATCTTTGATCGATACTATGGCGATTCTATTGATGGGAATTAAAAGGATTTTATTAGCCGGAACGTTGGGACTCATGCATAATTCTGCGCAAATTTGTCTTAGCCATTTCGACACTCTTTCCTTGAATTATAATACGATTTCACCTTGATCTTTGACCCCCTCGTTGACGACAGACAGCTCGTTAAGCTACTAATAATTATGAAGACATAAAATATCTTTAGAATTTCTCATCATTTTGATTACACACTAGTTACACTACCTTAATTATTTTTTTAGAAAGAAAGTCAAGTGTCGATTCACATTACACGTATCTGTTTTTGTTCCGCAGGTAGATTCAATGTAAATGAATATGTTTATATATTATAAAATAATATATGTATATTAATGTGCTAAGATATTTATATTTCATTATATTTTATTATATAATATATTTAATAAATATATTTTAATAATATATATATATATATTTTATCATATAATGTGTCATATAATGTGAATCGATTTGTGAATTTTTCGATTCAAATATCATTATTACCTTTCGATCAAAGAATTCATTATTATCTTATCACTATTATATTAAAAAATCTGACTTTGTAAGTTAATAATGTTTTTAATGCCCTTTCCGCTTATCTTTCTCCAAACAGAGCACACAAATTGTGGAGCATAAGGTACTTTCGAGAGATACTTTCGCGAGTGCATAAAGGAACATCTCTCTCCAGATATAATACCTTGGCTTAGCTTAGAATTAGCCGGCTAATGCGATCGCCAACAACGATCCCTATCGCGCTGGCCATTTAAGGGCCCTAAACCAAACTCTACACCTGCCTACCTGTGTAATCACGATCCGCGACCATGCCAACACATTTTCTCTCTCTCTCTCTCTCTCTCTCTCTCTCTCTCTCTCTCTCTCTCTCTCTCTCTCTCTCTCTCCGACGAGAGCGAGCACACGTCGCATCGAGGATCGCGATGCCGCCGTTCTGAATCAATGCTGAATAGCGTGTCTCGCGAATCGACACGTATCCAGTCGCTATTCAACTCGCCTCGCTATCGGGCGATCTGTCTTAAAAGAATACACGCGCAAGAGAGAGAGAGAGAGATAGCCGTAAATGGGAATGTATTAAGATGGTTAACTACGACGGCTATTATTAAGCGTTTATCGCTCTAACGATTATCTGCGACTTGAATGTTCCTGATAATTAAAAGGTAACATATGTAACGAGATCGCTGATAATTAAGAGGTAACATTGAATCTAGGAGATGCACTTTAGGGAGAATCTGATAATATCGTCTAATAATAATAATATCTGATATATACGATATCTGGATACATAATTTGATAATATCTGGATATAATCTCTATAATTTTCTCCTAATTTTCCGATATATGTAGTACGCGTTTCAAAACTGATTTTTATCCTCAACTGATTCGTAAACAAAATCGTCACACGCATTAAAATGTTTCTTTCAAGATTTCATTACAATTTGTTAAAAATGTTGCAAGTGATTCAAGAAAGCTGTCGGAAACAATTTCCCCATCGCAAATTGCTCGGCGAGATTCACTTTCGGTGAAATTAATCAACTACATACAAGACTGATAATAGCGTCTGAAAGATTATACTTTCTTTAATTTCGGAAATTTCTTGTCGGTATTTCGTCGGAGGAAGGAAAGATTGATCGCTCGATCGGAATTCAGGCAGGATACTTGACACGAGCATCACGGCCAAGCGAGAAAGAGAGGGCGAGACGGGAAATTGTAATTAAACTCGTTTAATAATAGACCCGTACATTCTCGGCGCGTTCGATCCACGTTATAAAATTCTACGTTAATTACTGTCAAAATGCCTTCCAAATAATTTAGTCTCGAGACGGTCAAAGTATGCAAGAAGAGGAAGAAGGATTTTTACGTAAAGAAAGAGAGAGAGAGAGAAGGAGAAAGAGAAGGAGAGAGAAACAGAAGAAGGAAGGGAGAAATTTTAATTTTCACTACACGCGATTTTGTGAAAGAGATTGTCCTGTGATCTCGCCGACGCGACGGTAGCTGACCCCGTCTCGGGAAACCATAACAATGTGTTACATTCTCTCTCGCATAAATCAGGAAGCAAAGCCGGACGAATCGTGGGATTGGCTATTTAGCAAACCGGCCAGTGCGATGTCTTTCTCGTAAAAAAAAAATTAGCATACGCTATTTGTATACTACTGGAATTTAACTCGAGATTTAACCCCTCTGGCTGCGTCTCACGTAATAATATCACCGTTTTCTCGAAAATTCCCACTAGAACGAAATGGAAACGCATCGACAGTTACGAATTTTTAGACTGTCTAAATTTATATCATTTCTATAGTAATGTAGTGCGAAACGGCGCGATGTCGTGAATATAAATAATGAATTTTTAACTCGATTACTTGCTTAAAATATTACCCGATTTAACAGAGAATTCTCAATCCCGAGACCAGACGCGTATACGCCTTATTGTACTCTTCTCAATCGAGGAATTAAATTTCGATGCAAAGAATCTCTGAAGAGAGCGAACATGTACTCACCAGTGTGCGGCATGTCGACGACGAGCAATCACGTCAATCTGAAACAGAGCAAGTACAGAGCTCTTTAAGACTCTCAGCTGTAAGTCATACTGGTGCTGCAACGTGAAACGTATACAGAGCCGCGCATCATGCCGTATTAAAATCCTTCGGAGCAACGAGCACGTACATACATAATGCGCGCGCGTATTAAATCCCGTGCGACGTATTATATAGAGTATAGCGCGGGAGTATAGCCTTCGCCATTAATGAATTTAAATGTATTCAAAGGGCGCGCTTGACGCTTGACATGGCAACCCTTAAATATGCAACCGTACCGATAAGCCAAAGCGCGGCAAAATATTGCCGCCGGTGGTCGTCGACCGTGACTCTCATTCTCCAGGACAGATCGTCGAGATCGTCGGGCTTCCTCCGTCCCGCCGCGACAACTTCATTTTCATATTTTCGCTTCGCGTTTAATTTTTTTTTTTTTTTTGCGTCGCGATTAACGGCGCATAAAAGTGGCTCGCGTCGCGCACGAAATTCGCGTCCCGATCGATGGTTATTATTTTCACCATCTCCTTTTCCATCGTCGTGAGCATTCGTTGTAAGTCTGTTAAGATCGATCCCTTGTTCCAATACCTCGTTCCTCGATCGATGATCGGTAGTTGTCGCAGCGACAGGTATTAGAAATCCGCGAAACGAGTTTGAGAACTGCGAGTCGGACGGAAGCGGAGCGAGCGGAAAACTACGTGGAATGCGTGCGTAGCGTGGCGGGTGGCGTGTACTTTGTGATGCAAATTAATGCACGATTACCGAATCACCCCTTGCTTCACCCCTGCACCTTCGACCACCGCGACTCTCCGTCGGCTCTCCTCGCACAGGTGTGCATGTGTACTTGTGTAAAGCGCGGGCACGTTGTGGTATATACGTTGTAATAAGGTACGATCCGCCTTCACCCCCGTGACTTCGATGCTTACCCCGGCATTAGGTCTGGTTACACGCTCGCCCCTTCGGCCTCTAATCTGATGTAACTATTACATACGTTACGCGGTATCCATATAATCGAAATGGCTATGCGCCACACGGAGCCTCGACGAAAACTCATTTCTTCATTCGTCGTGTCCTTGCGGTGTACTCTACTTTCCAAGCTAATTGCTAATTTACATCGCTTCGCGATCGCGAACGCTACAAATTTTTCTCTTTTTTCTACCAACCTGGCAAAATACTTTGCAATTAGTCCCATTGATTCTCCGTAAATGAATACGTAAAGATCTAAAGAAACCTATCGCGATGAGTCTCCGACTTTTATGAAAAGAAAAAGTCAATCACATGCGCGAGAATGATAACAACGAGGAGTAAGCTTTTTTTCGTCACGGAACGGGTGTACCTTTGGCTCGACGACGACGACGACGAAGACGACACATCGGCGAAGATAAAGTCTCTTGTAATGAGAATTGAGTGATTATTATAAATCAAACTGACCCTGGCCAGTGCCAACGAGTCGAGGAGCGCCGCGTTTCTCGCGTGCCTTCTAGGTTTTGCCGATGTTACTCTTTCAAACACGTGTGTCTCGCCCTTTCCTTTCCTTCTTCCATCCTCTCCTCTCTCGCAGACCGCATAAACGCGTGCGAACGCATTGCAAACCCGCGTCGTGCCCTCTCGATACGCGGATCTCTATTCTCTCGCATCTCCCGCGAAACAACACGAAAAGTCCTAATACTCTTTATCAAAGCAAAAAAAAATTCCTTTCCGATTAATTAATTTTTTTTTCTTGAACAACTGGGAACTCTATACAAGTCGGAGAAATTATTCATCCAGTCAATGAAGAGAAAAAAAAATAAATAAAAGCATACTTGAAGATTAATAGGAGAAATGTGTGAGATCTCGAGTCTGGACATTTCGTAGAGTCTCTCCGGCAACGCGGAGAACGACATCGGAGTCGATTTGAGAACCGCGACGTCGCCGCGGTAAATCGCCGGTAAGGTCACGCTTTTACGTGTAAGCCCTAAGCGAAATCTAGTTTTTGTTTATTCATTAGGCTAACCCCCGCGCTTTAAGTGATACGTGGAGAGGAAGAAGGCGACGGGGGAGCGAAGAAGAGGGAAAGAGGGAGGGGGTCCGGGGGGGGGGAGGGTGGACCGCCGTATCACCAATACGCCACCAGCCATAAAAATCTGAATATATTAGGCCTACATGCGCACGACATCTCGCTCGGATCGTGAACACGTTACCCGCGATAATCTACGCTCGTTTCCAGCACACTTTGCACGTTTATGCGTTATACCCGCGGCGGCTACCGATATACGCGAGCGAGGTTTATCTCTCGCTCTTCTGTCGCCGGCGCATCCTTCCTCCACGCTACCAATTATCCTGTACCAATTAAGGATCGTTTTTATTATTATCCCGATTCGCGCCGCGCCGCTCTTCAGTTTGGTGGAGCGAAAGAATTTGGCGAGTGCGCGCGAAACGCGATCAATGTCAACGAACACGTTAGGTATTAAGCCGCATTAGGTATTAATTGCCCTTCTCGCCATCCTCGCACGATTAATTCTATTCTACTCGCTATTATTTTGCATCAATATTACATTTAATAAATTTCGTACATAATCGAGAATCGAGATCCGAGCGTGAACTTTACGTGCTCTTTATCCGCAATGTTCAAGGTTACACATTATACTGTTGTATAAATGCATTCGGATTCGATAGCACTTTCGCGAATCACGTAGGGCTAAATTATCTCGATGCGCAGACCGGGGCACATGCTGATCTTTGAATTTAGGATTTTTCGAGTTACGCGGTCAAATGGCCGAGCGGATAAGCTTTCGAGAGCGCACGGTAAGAAAGATCAGCGAGAGGGAAGGAGACCGAGAGGAAAGAGAGAGGAAGGGAGGGCGGGTAATTAGAATAATTCGGGCCGCCGTGGTTCACGCCACCCGGACGAATTTGCATTTTAAATGAAGCGATGGCGTGCCAGGGGCCCCACCGTGCCACCGCCAAGAGAAGAAAGAAAGAGAGCGAGAGAGAGAGAGAGAGAGAGAGAGAGAGAGAGAGAGAGAGAGAGAGAGAGAGAGTGCGGTAGAACTCTGTGCTTTATAGGGAACTTTAATATTTATCGCTTATATCCTCCGACCGCGAATAAGTATATGTATATATCCGCCTTTTCCTTCCTTGACCACCAGTCCCGCAGTCACGGGGGCAGAAGGGGGGGAGGGAAAGGGGTTCGCTCCCATGTTCATGTCGAAGCACAGCCCCGCTCGATTTCCTTCTCGATTCTCCTTCGTCTCACGGCCCTAACTTCGTCGTCTTTTCCTCCCTCTTTCCCGTCGGATCATTATCGCGTAATTAGCGCCGCTGATTTTCACGTTGCGTCATCGACACGCACATGCACGACGATAATTTTATAATTTTAATTTGTCGAAACGCGACGTTCTCCGGTGACACGATTCCCCGTTATCGATCTCCATCGGAATCGCCACGGATTTTTTTTATTTTAAATTCTTACACAGATAATCTGTACAGACAATTCTACATACGGACAGGTATCGATAAGTATCGAATATTATCGGAAACTTCCGATGCAAAAGATACTCCCCTTGAGGGGAGTATCTACATACGTCATGCTCGTGCACGTGCGCCGCGGGCGCGAAACTGCGTTCGAGAATGTCATTTATTTAGGTCAGAGTATTATCGTGAACGAACGCCGTAAACGACGAATATACTTTCTGCTCGTAAAATAATAAATGTGCTTTTCCACTAATACGCGAAGAATAATCGTAAAGCGTGCTAACGACACATCCGTATTTAACTCGGGAGACGTATACTTGAACAAGGAAGTTTAAAAAAAATTTAAACCACTTGGAAAAGAACGAATAAGAGAGCTGAAAGTATCCCACCGATTGCAGCGAACAGTCGAGGAAGCGTAATTCATCGTGTATCGCGGACTTGCGGACGCGAGAGCGTATGTTATAGCTATAGGGGTGAGTTTTTCTCGATACGCGCAAGCGACACGTATTGACGTTTATGAAAGTCGACGTTGAGATACGCCGGGATTTAACGCGATAGATACCGAGTGTATAATAAGATCGAGGCGGATCGGTCTAATTGGCAAGAAACTTGACGGATAATAATTTATTTATATCCAACCGGACGGGGCCACAATCGTACGCGGAAACGTCCGTCACGGTTTGTTTCTGCGAAGAAAAAAAAAAAGAAAAAAGGAGGGGAGCGACGCTTCCCCCTTCGTACGTACCTGTTTTTCTGGTATCGGCCCGTAGCACTCCTCAGCTTCCGAGTGGCATTCGCTCCTTCTCGAGGACCCGAGAAGAGAGTTCGTCTTACTGCTCCGTTCTTCTACCTCTTCGATCCTCTTCGGTGTCCTTTCTTTCCGTCCCTTCAAACTAGTTCGCGTCGAAATGGATACTGATACAACGTCATGTCGAGAGTCGTCGTCGAGAGTCCTGGCGAGACGATTCGTCCTGGCGCGCGTCGCGTGCTCGGCTCACGCAGGAAATGACTTCGCTTTCACGGCAATGAGACGTGGATGTGACACGAAAGCCGGAAAGACGGAAACAGATGGATATAAAGGAGCGAGATAGAGAGAAGGGGGTCGACTATATGTAATAGTACATCCACGAGCACACGTCGGATGACAACAAGATGAAGGTTTCTCTCAACGACCACCTTCCGATAATCTGCTCTTTATCTCCGTGCGCTCTTCCTTCCGTCGTTCGTCCCCTATTCTTATTCCGCTCCGATACCCGCGAAGAAAAGTGCCGACTCGACCGTCCTTGATGAAGTCGCGAGATGGAAGGTTTCTCCTTTATTCGGGGTCATAACGATCATCGAATGCACGTTCGAATCCTTCGATGATCCGATCAATCGTGAAAATCTTGATCATTTCGTCGACGGAATCGCGTTCGCAACTAATTGCACAGTCGCAAATATACCGTAATCTCGATAGGTAAAATCTCATCGGAAATAGTCCCTTCGTAGATGTCAATGTCGTCCCAATCGTCGACGTCAAAATGTTCTCTCTTCCACTCTTTCCACTCGATTGTTCAGGAGACTCACTGGTAACCACGCGTTCAACTTCCGACTCTCTTCAAGGAGTCGCTCGTCGCTCCATCAGTAGGCGCTTCCGCAGTCGCGATTCCTCGAGACTTCTCTTCCTCGTCTTCTCCGGCAAGCCGGTACTTCTCGTTACCCGCGGAACACGTGCAGCTACTCCTGGTAGTCGACGGAGTGGCCAAGTCCGCGCGACGCGAGGGCAAACTCGCGGTGGAGACCGCAAACTGCGGTCGGTCGGCCGACTCGGCGAACGCGCTCGCGAGGAGAAGGACGTACGTCAGCGAGGTAGAGGTAAGAGGGAGAACTGTGCCTGGGACAGGCACAGGTACCGACGAGCGGAATACGGCAAGGGCGCGAGAGCGCAGCGAGAGATATACGCGGACGTGCGTGCGCGCGCGCGCGCAAAAGAGACAGAGAGAGTGAGAGAGAGAGAGAGAGAGAGAGAGAGAAGGAGAAGAAGAGCGAGAGAAAGAGAGAAGAGAGAAGAGAGAGAGAGAGAGAGAGAGAGAGAAAGAGAGGCGGTCAGGACAGGATGATGTGGACCACGCGGAGGACACGGCGTGTCTGAAGTAGGCTTGGCTCGCAAACGGGGGTTACGGGCTTTGCTTTCGGTCAGGTCCCCCGTACCCTCTTGCCACCGCCTGTACTCGTGCCTACTCCTGGCACGACCGTACGCGTTGTGTGTGTACGCCGCAGTGAGGAAGAGAGAAAGAGAGAGAGAGAGAGAGAGAGAGATCGAGAGACGAACCGAGAGGGATAGAACGAGAATGAGAAGGGGGGAGACAGAAAGTGACGGTAGCGTGTCGTCGCGTGCTGGATGTTGCATCGGGCAGGTCCGCGTGGCCTGTGACTCGTGGCCCGTGGCCCGGGTTGTGCCCACGATGGAGCGGCCCGTGGCCCCCGCCAAAAGGTGGATAGAGAAAGAGAGACAGAGAGAGAGAGAGATAGAGAGAGAGAGAGAGAGAGAGAGAGAGAGAGAGAGAGAGACTGCAAGATTGGAGGGGTTGACTCGCTCGAGGAAAGAAGGAGAAAGAGAGAAAGAGAAAACCCGGGGGTGGGCGTTCTCACTCGTACTGCTAACTCTGCCTTGCCTTCTCCTTGTCAAAGCTCCTCCGAAGAGTTTCTATTTCTTTTATCTTCTCTCTCTCTCTCTCTCTCTCTCTCTCTCTCTCTCTCTCTCTCTCTCTTTTGAGCGCGCGCATGCACGCTCGTGCGAAGGGTAGTTTGCTCTTTCTCTCGGAGATTGGTTCCACGACGATGTATCCCCTGCACCGCGTATTTCGCAGATGTAATTAAAGGGTTTTCGCGCGGGGGTTTCACCGCATATTCCGTTCATTTCGAAGAGAATATCGATTAAAGACATTTATGCGCAAGAATAGGCAAAATATGCCTTTCCGGAATATTCTCTCGCGCGCAACAATTATCCTTTCTTTTTTTTTTTTTTTTTTGCGAACATCCTCGCCGTTTCTCATTTAAATAAGCCGTATTTTTTGCAACGCTATTGTATCCTCGCTGTGTTACGCGTGACAATTACATCTTCACGCTGCGTGTTACGTCCAAAGTTTTTTTAACGCTTTGAAACTTTTTCACTGTGACGCGCACGCGAATGCAGCCTCTCTTGAATACAATGCGCGAATTTTTAACGCGAATATAATAAACCAATTTATATACGCGTTCTGTTAAAAGAGAATACGTATTTTTATACATTTGATATTTTTTCCTTCGCGACATTTTGAAACCACGCCTATTCGTACGTTCGAATCTGAGTCTGTGTGTGTCTGTGTCCGGTCCTAAATTTTACTCGTCGAAGGTAAGGGTGACGTTCAATGTCAATAGGACACGGGGCGGACGGCGGAGCGTTTAGCGTGGTCCTTTGTCTCTCGTTCGCAAAACACGCAAAAGACGTTGTTTGTAAGAGGCGAGGTTGTGTAATACTCGCAATATCCCTTTTGAGGAAGACGTAATCGGCTGTGCGTCCAGACACGCGAGAATCTGTACAATCGGTAGTCCCGATGAGTTCCACGAAGAATCAAAAGTACGTGATCGCTTCGCGCGGTTCGCAATCTGCGTCAGTCCTTGGCTGAGTTCTTACGCAAGAGGCGTGTCTCTCTCTTTCTCGACAATTATACGCTTGAAAACCCTTGTCTCGTGCGAGTCTCAGCAGCGTCGTTTTGCACAAACGATTTGCCTCGAAATGCCGGGCAATCCGCGAAATGCCAGGTTTGATACATCGATGGTTGTTCGGCCTCTCGGAATCCTACATCGATCACGAAGAACGTAAAGGTTCGACGATGAACGGCGGTATACACGGATTCGAAAAGGTTCCATCGAGACGAGAAAAATGGTAATTTGCGGGTATACATCGCGCGAATATTAGTTTGGAGTCGGCATTCGCGTGCTGCCTCTCTCGTCCTCGTCCTCCTGCTCTCGTTTCCCGCCTCGTTCTCTATGTAGATCACGTACTTACGTAACAAACGTAACAGCATTCGGGCTTGAGAAGTATCGCTTCGCTTAGAGGTAAGAGAGAAGCTGTATCGAGTACGCGTCACGACGGAACGAATTAATTTCTCACAGGATGATTTAGCGTATCGCGTTTCACGCACGGAGCGTCCGCGAGCTTTGTTTAATATATAGAGTGTCGAATGACAAATAAACACGGGGGTAACCACCGTGTTCGGTTCCTGTAACGACTCCCCATGGAGTGATTGTATGACCCCCGATATATATACTCTTGTATATCAGGATATCCTCTTCTCCCTTGACGTCGAGTCGCAGGTTGCGCTTCTTCACGGATCATCGCCCATTAACCATCACTGTGTTTCCGACCCGTTGATTCAAATGTTACGTCGCCTGAATGAAATGATTCTCGAATCTCTCTCTCTCTCTCTCTCTCTCTCTCTCTCTCTCTCTCTCTCTCTCTCTCTCTCTCTCTGTTTAACCGTTTTATCTATTTTTAGCTCCAATTCTCTGGACAAACGCGTCGCAAAAGAGGAATCAATTCTACTAAAGTTAATACCGACTATGTAAATTTTTACTTCGGACAAGCAGATCGACGACAGATCCACCCGTGTATGTACTTACGTCAAGATATCGTGAAACGCCCCTTTGTTTGTCTGCGCGAAAGCCGTTATAAAACGGAAAGAGGACGGCGAAATTTTGGGCCATTATTATATTGCTTAGCCGCAGGTACCTACACTACACAGAACGGAAACTAGGATACGAAATTACGTTACCGCGTGTTACCTTATCAGATGCGACGTAATAGCGGCGAGGGACAACCCCCTTAACGAGGAAAAGATCAGATCATTACGACAAATTAATTTATGGTCGTCGCGCGGAATACTCCAAGAAGGAAGGCGCGATGATCTGGCTCCTGGCCTTGAATATGTCCTGCGTCCATCCAGGACAGGTGAGCACGAGGGTTTTCAACCCTCGATACATCCCCCTTCGTGTCCGTCCGGGCTTATCTGACTGAATTTTGGTTTTCGCCACCGGCGTATTTAGATCGCTATTTTATATTGTAAATAACGTAATCCAGTATTTTTACACGGCGTTTCTTTTCACTAAGAAAATCGGGTAAGACGCACAATCTCGAGTAATTTATTTTGTTCAAAGATATATTTTATCGAAGATTAAAAAAAAATAACGGATAAGAGATGCCAAGCGAGTAGAAAAAGATTTTCGTTTCTTTTGCTTTTCTCGATGATGATGATCTCGTGTAAAATATGCAGCTGCCGCTACTATCGATCCATCAAAGATCCAAAGATTCCAAAGATATTAGGAACGCGTCCCTTCTCTTTCGTTGACCTAGAGAGAGAAATCGTCTTCTTTCTTACCGTCTATATAACACACCGCAGATTTCACGGCTGCGGCACCTCGATCAAATATTAATCTCATGGATGAAATTGTAATTTATGAAGAGGCGACGATGAGAGTATAAGGAATCTACGAAAAAAAAAAAATTGTGCGCAAGGTGCACCTACCATTTTTCTAAGAGGATATTATGACGGAGCAGGTAGCCCGACGCTATTTCCGCGCTTCTCGAAGATGCGACGAAATGTTCAAGGCATCGGCTCTCTGTCTCCTCTTTCTACCCGGATACTAATGATTTTTTCCGCAAAGCCGTACGTTCGAGACTCGAGGCGCAAGATTATTCGCGCTCTTTCGGCTCGATATCGGCTCGCGTAAAAAAAAAAGACGTCACACATCGAGTGAATTATCATTCGCGAATATAGCCTTGATTAATTCTTGCCATTTTTCGTCGATATCGCGCGCTAGTATATTCGTCGTATCAACGACGATATGGCTGGCGGCTGGATTAAATTGTTACGTCCACCCTCTTCCACTTACTTACCCCGTCCGTCAGATATCGAATTCCGGTCGAAGCTGTGCCTGAAGCACAGCGTCGATTTCCCAGAGTCGTAGGATCGATGACCAACGTGCGCCGCACCACCCTCCGTCCTTCGCCCTCCCCCCTAATCGCACCCCCTGGTCCCGCACCCCCTGGTCGCGGCTCCGTGGCTCTCTTAACGACGGATGATAGTATCGCGCGAGTCTGAGTGGCCCGATGACACCCGCGCTGATACACCCCGGTCCTGTCATTGGTCAACCCCGCCGGATGGATGGTATTAGAGGGTTTCACCGATTGGCGGCCTCTTTGGAACGCCCAGGAAGGATGCGCAGCTGCCAGGACATGCGTAATCCGTCGGCTTGATCGACGTCGAGGGAGTATAACGCGCGCGACGTATAACGATTATTTCCACAGTATGCACCACCACACCACTTCACCATCATACCGTTCTCCTTCCCTATAGACGCGACACTTGATGTTCTGGCGATTGTCGCCACCTTTCTCGCCCTTCGTACGTAACTATAACGCAGCTAACGTTGAATTCCAGCGAAATCGATTCGAGGATTGAATTTACGCCGTTTGAAAATTAATTGAGATACTTGAGTCGCATCTAGAAATGCGATAGAACGTCCTTCGCGTAAGGGCAATTTATGATCGGTTCACAGACAAGGGATGAAATATTTCTCTCGCGATGTACGAGTACTCGCGCGGATCTTTGTCAAAAATCATCGCGTCAACGGTTATCACACGATACACGCCGCAGGTGTTGTTGAAATGTCACGAATGCGTGAAAGAAATCTTTGTCATTTAGACAAGCACAGTTTCGGAGAAACCCAGATGCTCGGAGCGGTGAGCAGTGAATTTTGATAATTGCGAGCAATTGCTCAAAATCGTAGCAGGTGCCAATAAATAAGCGACACTTCGATTCTTCGTCGATTCATAAGTCGTCATTGTACAAGGAATTCGTCCTACTCGCACGTTTTTCGAAGCATCCAAAGAGCTGTAGGGCAAAATATGTTCACCAATAGCTAACAAAAACTGCCTGCAACCCTGAATTTTTTGCTGTATTTTTTAAAAATACTTCTGAAAAAATAGAATTATATCGCTTGATAAAAAATACATTTTTTGATAAGAAGATGAATCGTGACGAAATAAGCAATTCTAGAATCAAAGAACGCCCTAAATAAATTGCGATATGTTTGTAGTCGAGCACAATGGACACTAATTAATGCTATTTATTTCGAATCAGATCACTCGCTATTTTGCAACATATTTTGTGCAACAATCGACCGTCGTAGTTGTTTTTGTAACAAATTCACGGTATAAACGCGAGGCGTATCCTTCCTTTCGGGAACGAGAGAGGCGGATATCCAGAGGCAAGAGAGCGGAATGATAAAAAGGACAAGGACAGGGCCCTTCCTCGCCGATTATTCCGGCCGTGTGTCAGAAAACGGATGTGCAAAAACAAACGCGGACGATGCTTAGCGCAACATCTCGCAGCTAAAGAGAATCAGCCGCGTCAAGCGGGATAATGAAACGCGCGCATTTATCGTGAGAAATTACATCTCGCCGCCGCGAGTTACAGATGTTTCTGAAATATGCAAATTATTGTCTACTAATTTTGAGAATGATCGATTATACACAGAGAATTTAAGTTCGAGAGATTTATTGTCTCTTGGACTTTTATAACAGCTGTGCATGTGTCAAAAGAGATGATGCGACAAGAAGCTAGAGAAATTTTATTTTAATATTAATCACTACTGGATTCTTTCCTCGTAGCAAACAAGGCCAAGAGGGACGAGCGGCCATCGATCTTTCTCGACTGTGTCTAATCGTAAGTAATCTAGCGTGTTTTTGGCGATTTTAGGAAGGCCTTAATAACTTCGGAGGGATAGCAGCTATTTTTCAAAAAATAGATAAAACGCATAAACGCTTCATCCGCTCACACTTGGGTTCAAATGTGTAAGCAAATTAAAATAAATAATGGAAAGTTAGGAAACATACAGAGAGAGAAAATATTAAAATACAAAATAGGAATCTGCTCTCTGTCGGAATATGTCCCGTTCCATGTATCCAATAAATTTTTATCTTTAAAGCGCGCCAAAAGTGGCACTTTAGAGGGTTTAAATTACCAGGTTAAGTGTGACACGCGATTGTGATATGTATCGATGATTCACACACACGGACGGACATGCATATTGATGATATTTAGGGAGGAAAAAAAAAAAAGTTTCCCTATACGTGCCCGGGCACACACACCTGACTGGGAATTACAGGACGCGATTTACGTGTTAATTACACCGATCTTGCGCCCTTCTCTTCCCGCCCTCCTCCCTCATCCTCTCTCGTCCCACAATCTCTCATCACACTAAAGCGATAAATTACAAATCAGACCCCTTGGTCTCTATCTTTGCGAAGCAAAACATCGCGCGACGCGCGTCTCTCGACTCATATTCTTCGTACGCTTCATTATTATATAGGCAGATGCTAAACGTTTCTCTGTAGGCCCGTGGTTTCTTATCTTCGCCGCCTTCCTTTTAAACGCGCGCCCTTTTTTTTCCACGTCGTCTCTCATCCTAGCTCTCGCGCCTGCCATCCACATTTTTAAAACACCGGTCGCGCGCGTGCTCGCCCGATACTCGGGGGGGGGGGGGTTGGAAGAGGGGGGGGGAGGGAAAGGATCGGGTGAGGTTCTTAATGAATTTCTACGCGGCAACCGCCACCGAGATATTAATCGAAGATGGGAAAGGCAAAGTAGCTCGCCTCCTTTGATACGATTTGATACGTTCGCGCACGCCCCGTTCGTTATTTGAAACTTCATCCGGGTATTATTCGTCGCGTGAAAAAGAAAGAGAGAGGGAGAGGGGAAAAAAGCCAGCCACTAAATTTCGACACGTCGTCGTCGTCGATTCAAGATTCAAATCCAGGTAAAAAAGAGTATCGCCAGGCTTCAATGGACTGTGAAATTTGCATTAAGTTTGTTTACGCACGCAGCCAATTTTCGCACTCGCGCCGCCGCGATCTGTTAGAGAAAAACTACCGATCCTCTTATTGCTGTGATATTGCTGTTAAACGGGGGGGGGGGGGGGGGCTAAAAAAAGGGGGGATTATTTTCTTGCTCGATTTGCTCGATTTCTTCCGTCTGGTAGATCCAGACGGAGATAGAAAGACGTAAGGGAAGTAAGACGGCGCTTGCGTTTGCCGATCGTCTGATTTGCGACGACGCGGCAACGCCCAAAACCTTGCCCCAAAACTTCATCCGTATGTATGGCCGTGCTCCAATTTGCGCAGGCAAAAGGATGTATGCAGTTGCGGTGCGTGCCGAACGCGTATCTACATTTTATCGTCGGAATCTCAACATCTTTATAATTTTAATAACGACCTTCGAATTTATTGCATTACGTACACATATGCAGACACAATGTGTCGCGATCGCACTGTTTGGCGCAATCGCTGCCAAAGATTGCGAACGAACGTCGAGGCTAAGTACACACGCGTCAACTTAATCGAGTGTCAACTGTGAACAAATTAGCATTCTGCCGATCTAACTCGAAAATAATCCTCTGCAATTTTTACATATCGCGCTTGTAAAAAATTACCTTGCTTTTACGGATGGAGATTGAGAAACGCGTTGCCTATTCTAAGAGACGAAAGAAGAAATAAAAATATTAAGAGAAAGAGAGAGAGAGAAAAGAAATTGTCGGTAAATTTTTAAAGCTTGCAAAAACAAGCGCGAAAATAGAGCACGGTAGATTGATTTCATTTCTCGAACTTTGCTGAAGGATGGTCAGGGATACGTTTATTTTGCTGGCTGGTACAGCTCGATTCGCGGCGGCACGCCCATCGTTACGCAAAAAATCTCATCCGCGTAGCATTTTAATTCCCATAAGCGCTATCAGATTTCACCCCGATTCTGAGAGAGAGAGAGAGAGAAAAATGTATATATTACAATATAATTTTAGGCAGATTAATATTTACGATTAATTCTCTGTCGACCTATATCTCGTCCGCCACGTTTAACTACACGTGACTGCTCGCTCTTTTAATTACCAGGCGACAGTCCCTTCATCTGCTGCCATCTAAATAATTTCATGTTTAATTGTAAGTGTATGCAAATGTAGACGCAATGTATATTAGTAAATCTTTAATATACTTTGAGGCGTATAATTTTGTCAGATTGCCTTAATTACAGTCATCTTGAAATTGAAATTTAAATAATTGCCTACTACACATCAATCATGTTTCTTACGCAATGGAATCGAGATCAATTGCAGTCGTTTCAACTATTCGGCCACCCCTTTTTCTCGCTCCCTCTTTTTCTCGAGATGTTTCTTCCGTGCTGTATCGCGGAAGCGAACCGATTCCCTTTTTATAAACAGGCTTCTCCAGATTGACTTCTCGATACCATTAAAGGTGTCGAGAGATCGGCGCGCATATTTCTCGGGAAAGACGTTTAATTTAATCGCGTGATCCGAGGTTGAAAAAAAATATACAAAATCTATCCATGAAAAAATTCAAATCACGTATAAATCATATCGACAACATTGGAAAACGATATACATTTCTGGCGTCTCTTTAATACGTCACCTGGTTTGCTCGCCGAGATTACACAGAGTGTAATTTCGTGTAATACGTGGACACATCGAGTTCTATCATTACCGATATTTAATTGGCTCCCGTGATGCTCCTAATATCATAATTTCATTACTTATCTTCTGTGCCAGATTGCATTCGCGGAATTTCACTTGCCGGCGAGCTCGCAAGGTGGTTTTGCGTTGCGAAACGTGGAAGCATCTGTGCGCGCGCCTTAATAAATAATCGCGAATCGATTCGGGAATTAAAAGGGTACAACAAGATCCGGCCGTCGAGATACGTGTAAAGTACGCCACGATTAAATCGTAACCAATTAAAGGATCGGCGCTCGCGATCATTTAATCACGATTGCAGCTCCGACAAATCAACGTCACCACACGTCGCGCATAATTTTGCAAATTAAATAAACAGAGTGTGTAAAATACAATTTTGTTAGATTTATAAAAACCTTAAAAAATTCGTATTAATTTCTATATATTCGCAATATGACACATCTATAAAAAAAAAATCTTTTAAGAGATTCTTTGTAGAGAGAAAGATATGTATGACTTGTGTATTTTCTACTCTGCAATCCCGATTCTCGGAAAAGTTGCAACTTATTTTCTCGATATATTTTTGGGCCTCGCTATTGCACCTGTTGCTCCCGAAGGACGAAAGAAGCTCGATAATTACGGAGCAATCAATTAAGCGAAAGTTCAGAACTGGACGCGAATACTCGTTCAATTATGATGTATGTTTACACACTTGTGTTACATGCTCCGGTGCAGATATTGGCATTCTCGATTATCATATAGTTTTTTAATTGCTGAAATCACTCATCTGTCTCCGCGTCGCGCGATTCGCTCCAATTTCTTTATTCTCTTGCATGTCATGGTTACATTACAATCGTGCGAGCACGTGAGTCGGCTTACACATCTACACGAAAGCTCGCGTCCTAAATCACTGTAATGGCATACTTCAACGCAAAAACAGAGAGTCAAGATAATCGGCAAAATCGCAATCTGATATGGCATTATTCCATTTCGTTTTCGAATAGAATACAATTCAGGAATTTAATATTGGAGAGAATATATTATGTAATATTGCGCCAGCAAAAAGTGAGACGTCTAATGCTAAAAAATCTCAATTGAAACATTATAATAATGCGTCTTTTTAATCTCTCACTCTCTTGTCTTTTTTTACCGAAAAGCTTAGAAATTTACCTACGCTCTTGTCGGTCGTTCATTGACGACCAACTACTGTGCTGATATTTGAAAACCCTATCATCCATGTGTTTTGCTTTTTGTGTGAATATATAAGATATACTATATAATATACGAAAACAAATACATGAAATATTTAAGTCATCTTATATATAAATTGTCTCTTTTTTTCGAAAGGACTATTTCGAGAACAAAACATTTCAGACAAACAAAAAGGAAATATTCCGATTACTTGGCACGAGATAATATCCAATACTCTACATTTTCTCAGGAATTCTAAAGAAATAATATTATAAATAAATAAATAAACTGTCTTTCTTCGGATGTAAGCGCAACTTCTGAACACAAACTCAATAATGCTCTTTATGAACAGGGGTAAATGATGAAACTCGTCCTTCGCGTCGCAGCTATTATCAAAATTTAAAAATGAGGGAAACCTATATCCTTCAATCATTGCACGCACGATCCGGTACACGAGCGTGCAGAATCCGTCGGACCTCGGTCTCTCTGGCGACAGAGAGGGTGAAACAACGACACTCCCTCTCGCTCGGCTCCACCACCGCCTCACCTCGTTAAAAGGAACCGCCGTGGCGGCGTAATACCTCATTACATTTTTGCCACGGTACGTAATGGCCTCTCGATTTACACCGCCGCACGTTCGTCGCTCCGTTAGGTGGCAGCCAATCGAGCCGATGAACCATGGGGCGACCGTCGTGGTAAACCTCCGAGGAGCGTTAACCAGTAACCAGTCGCTTCCACAGTAATTACGGGGCTGGTTCGCGTTCGCGTTTTATAGGCGAACCCTGCGAACCGAGACCGAGGCAAGACGAGGCGAGGCGAGGCGAGACGAGACGAGATGAGACGGGACGAGACGAGACGAGACGAGACGAGACCGGCCCGGGAGAGACGAGAGAAAGAGACGACTCACTCGCTCGATTATTGCATTACTCATGCATAGGGCTTGGCACTTCGTCCCAAGTCGTAAGTGTGTCCGCAAAATCGCGCGCCGAAGAAATTCCTCCTTCGTTCTTCCCGACGCGGAGAGATTCGCAGACCTCTATTCTCGTTCATTCCCTTTCTTCTCCGGTCATTCATGTAACGTTAAAAGATCTTCGGGGGGGGGGGGGAAACTCTTGGACGTTCAAGAGTTTCCAAAAGTCAAACATCGCTCGAGGGTAATCGGATTCAGAGGTAGGTCTAAGGCGAAGCGAACTATGTCGCGTTTCTTCGTCTCGGGCAAATAATCGTTGGGGATTAAAGACGACGTTTACAGTTCGTCAGCGCAAACACGGCTAATTTAGAGCGATGCAATTAGCACATTCGGGCGAGAAGAGAAAAAAAGACGAGGATATATCGAGTAGCGGCGCGAGCGCGCAGCTGGCGCGGAGGAAAAAAAAAGAGAACGAAGACGCCCTCGAACTGTCAGACGGATTGTTCGGAGCTAATTAAGAAATCGAACCCGTCCCGAGGAGGCGCGTGCGAGAAAGGGCGATTACACGCGATCGTCGTCGTCGTCGTCGGTACTCTCGATCTCGATTAATTCGATCTCCTTCTCGGACCATCGTTGGACGAGTTGGAGAGATCCTTTCGCATACACGCCTCAAGATACCGTTGTAAGCTGGATATTTATTGAGACAGGTGATCACCGGATGTATATACATGTGATCGCGTCTCTCTCCTTTTACGTCTCCTCTCTTCTTCCCCTCGGATCCGCTCGGATGTTCGCCACTCTCGGCGAAATCGAATTTAGCGTCGTAGGCGTTGCCTCGAAGGCGCGGAGCTGACTTTTTCGCGCTAATTATTCACCGAAGCACCGTAGGTTTATAACCGATAACCGTGCTTTATATAGACAAGTTACGCGCGCGCGATGAAGAATTTCCACAATCCGTTATTCCTCCGCCGCTTTCGTCGCGCGAATTAGCGTTTTACTGATGTATAAACAGGTGGATAGATAGAGAGAAGATATACACTAATTTTCTATAAAGTTTCTCCTGTCTCACGTCTATATAATTATGCGCGAGATATGAATACATAAAATAGGAGATCACATTTTTTTTTTTAACCGCTGCCTTTTACCGCTATTCCGCCCCAAGGCTCGGCGCGTAAGGTTTAAATGGCTGAGAAGGCTGTATCGATAGAACGCGCGACTCGAAAGAAGACGTCAATTCGCTCGCCTCGAATCAACGCGCGACGATCGAGGGTCGCTCGTTTTCGTCGTCGTAGTCGACGTCGTTGAGTATTCATAAAGACCCGCGAGCTGCGCCGCAAACGGTGCCGGTCTCTCTCTCTCTCTCTCTCTCTCTCTCTTTCTTTTTCCCCTTCTCATTTATTTCTTCACATCCTCTCTTCTTCTTATTCGCGCTTTAACGCCTCTACGTTCGCGTTTGCGCGCGCGCGCGTCACGTGTTGATCGCTCGGTCGCTCGCTTCGTCTCATTCTCTGTCAGATTTTATGCGCCTCGTCTCTTTGACTAAGAAGATTTTTGCGCAGGTCCGGCTTCGTTATGGCCTTCATATGAGTTATGCTAATTGAATGCCTGATAACCGGCGACTTTAATTGGAATGTAACCGAGCTATCGTGCACGGCGTTTCTATTTTCAGTTCAACCTTTATGCGCAAAACTGTGACAGTAGAAAATGGTATCGATTTGTGACATTAATCGAGTCGCGAATCGAGTCAACTGCCCAAGAGTTTCATCGCAGCACGCATATACACATTAACTCGAAGAAGCTCGAAAAATCATCTCGAGATGTGACAATAATTCCATCCTTAGATAACAAGATAACACGAATTGTACGTGTAAAAGAAATTTGCATCTTTTAGGTAAATTTCTACATATTTCTCAGCTTGAAATAAGGTCTCATAATACGCGAAACTGACGAGAGAAATGTGTTTTACAGATATTTTCGAGAAAAAAAAATTGATGAGTATTCTCCGAGAGATCACACAGTTTAATACGAAGTGGAAGAGGGAGAGAATATATCGCTGATCGCTGCCCCAAATTATGCGCACAGATGTGGCCGGCGATATCGAATCTATCGATCACAATCGGTCGTAAGATCGCGCGCGGCTTTGCGTGCGACGCGTGTGCACTCTTCGAAAATTTCGAGGTAAACCCGTTTAAGGGTGCGCACGTTCTCACTACATAAAGATTTGCAAAAAAAACAAAAAAAAGATCGAGTCGAGAAAGGATGCGCCGCTGTCTCTTTAATATCGTCGACGCGCCGTTTGCACCTGGTGTCGGCTTACTTGTCACGTCAACGAGCGAATATTTGAAGCCCGACCATTTGCATCTTTAACTGATAAACGATCGAACCGGGTGCCAATGATAAAGTAGTAGTCATAAAATGATTTTTCAACGGGTTGAAAAAAAATATCTCATATACTTTTCTTATCTAAAAGTGTAAGATGTCGAACCACACCCGTTTGCAAGCCCACCCAACGCGGAGTAGAATAATTCGCTGAATTCCGAGAGAGATTTCGGAGAGATCTCCAAATTGACATATTTAGTGCTTTTGCTCCCGTCGCGATAAGCTGAACCAACAGGTGAATCTATAGGATCGCGAGGCGGGGGAAAATCCTTGCAAAGTAATATTTGTAGCTCCTTGACAATATGAATAAAACGATTCATATATTTGGAAAATGATTCCTTATACGCCGATTAGATCTTACTTAAAAAATCAAGAGAGAGAGAGAGAGAGAGAGAGAGAGAGAGAGAGAGAGAGAGAGAGAGAGAGAGAGAGAGAGAGAGAGAGAGAGCGAATAATTGCGGCGCGATAGTCGGTGACAAAAAAGCGGATAATTGAGCCATTACACGGAAATGCGCGTTAATAAACGGCGCAAGTAATTTTTCCGAGTATCGAATCGCTCTTCTCATGCCTTCTCCTCACGGCCGGCTTTAAATTATCCGTATAGCTACCTCCCCTGGTTTAAGTACGCGTCTCGGTAGGTATGCCGCGTAGTCGGAGAGATTCTCGCTTTTTGTTGTCTCATCGGAACGGATCGGGGACCCGTGTTCGTCGTCGTCGTCGGGATAACATCGATTTCTACCTGTCTTTTTCCGGCGCGCGACCCGTTTAAGGGACGCGTCCAGATTCCGAGGTTTCAGCGCGATGTCCCTTTGTCTTTAAATCGTATCATCTCGCGTATCGCACCCCGAAAACGGCAAGCTCCGTGCTCGTAGATATACCTCGTAGAATAATAAATAAACGCCCGGGCGCGAAGCAGGTGGAGCGTAAAACTTAGCGATACCCACACACACACACATAAATCTTGGCCATTGCGATTGCAGATCGACGAGGATCGGTTCGAATGCGTCGTGCATCGAAGAATCGACGCTTCGCTGGTAATTCGTTCACCGATAATGACTTATTAAGGAATATACATATACGTTCGACATAGGCGCTGATACCTGATAACGATAATTAATTGTAATTATTTAGATCGATGGCGATTATACGTGGCAACGTAAACGCATTCGGTGTAATCGTTTAACGAAGCACGGTCAATTTTTCGCGGCGTGTAATCTGTCGATCGCGCATCCACCAAGATGCGATTGAATGAAGTGCGCGTCATGAGAGCAACGACGGGGCTAATTAGAGACATTTTTTCTCGTGTCGAAGGCGCTAAATTCCGCGGGCAGCAATAACGAATACGCGCAATTGCCGTAATTAAACGTTCGCTTCGGTTTAATGCTCGAATCGCAAATCGAAGGCGAACGTCCTAGCGTGCAATATTGTAGTATCATCGTCAACAAAGTTGTGTGCGAATTAATTTACTAGCCAATAAAATACAATTTACGTGTGACACACGGTTTACAACGAGCAGTCTCTTTACATCGGCACCCTGAGGGAAACTTTCCAACACAGAACCCTTCAACCCCTAGAGGGATCCGATGTTATATATCTATCGAATAAATTTAAATAAATTAATATTTAACAATTTCTAACGACAAGTTTCTTACGGTAAACTTGTATAGATTTAATCGGGTAAAATCGGACAAGGAAGGGAAAATGTCGCGTCTTAAACTGCGACGAGCACTGCTGAAGAAAAACATTGTTTAGGGCTTAGGGCGAAAATATTACGCGCAGTATCCGGGACGCTCCTCCGCTTGTAAAAAGTTATATCGACCGCGGACGATATGTTCGCGATGTGTGTCGTAAACACAGATCACCTTTATGGTTAATACATTATCACGGTGACGTGTAAGTAATAGTGTTTTGTACCACGATGCCAGATGCGCCAATGTCACAGTCCATGGGTCGCGGTCGCGCACGCCGCGGGGGGTTTCATAGGTCGTTCTTATTGAGAACCATTCGCGCGCGATTCCCGCGGTTCTCTAAATGCGCAACGTCTCTCGCACGCACGCACGCACGCACGCACGCACGCACGCACGCACGCACGCACGCCCGTGCCATGTACGATGCCATTACGCGCGCGCATTACTTTCCCGCGACGACCGCAAAACTATCCGCGATTAATAATTACGCCAATTACGCCATTAAGCTGTTTATACGGCGCGGCGCATCGGATTCGACTCTTTCGAGGATCGAGATTAAGTAAAACGTTGCAAATCGTCGCGCTTCATTCTCCTTTCAATAATCGGTATTATTTATCGTAACGAGTAAAAAAAAAGAAAAGGATGAAATCTCCCCGAAAAGTGATAAAGAATAATGAATAAAGGATCTCTCAGGGCGACGTTTCCCGAAATTACGGGCATTGAAATTCTCGCCTTCTTCTGTCCACGGTGGTTCTTGTATCCACCCTGCCTTTCATATCGCCTCTTCTCATATTTTATTGTTAGCATCTCCGTTCAGGATATACCCATCAAGTCATTGACACGCCGGGTAATTCTCGAAAATCTCACGCACGGTCGAGGGACAATTTCCGGGCGGCGGTGGGCGAGGGGTGAGAGAGGGAGGGAGAATCGCTCCTTAGGCGTTTCGTAAGAATTTCGCGTCCGCGGCCGGATTCCAACGACTGGTTTTACATCGAAACTGCAAATGGATAGGGGCCTAAAATATGTCGGCCCAATTTGCCGGTGTCTGCTGCCTCTGGGCCTGCCTGAGCGACCGGCGATCCCGATTTCCTCTCCTTCTCGCTCTCTCGTTAGTCGCCCCGAGCTGCTGCCTCCCTTATACACGCGCACTTTTCTCTCCTTCTTTTCTCTTTTTCTTCCCCTCTCCACCTCTTCCCTCTCCCTCTTTTTGCTTTCCGACTTGTGTTAAGGGAGATGTATGCGGTACCTCTCTCGCTCTCTCTCTCTCTCTCTCTCTCTCTCTCTCTCTCTCTCTCTCTCTCTCTCTCTCCCTTCGGTAAATTCGGGTCTGATTGACCACGTACAGGTGCTCGTAAGGGACGCCGCGGTAAGTACGGTAAGAAGGACGGCTTGTCGCTGGTGGCGAAGTGTATGCGTGTCCCGGAAAATCTCGGTTAACAGATTTACACCGAAGTGCATTGCGTGTTTTGTTCGTAACAGAGGACCAAATTTAATATCGGGGCTCTTTATAATTATCAAAGGAACGTTTCCATTCTCCGCGATTTCACGAAATAAATTATGCCGCGCGAGCGTAAGCATTCGTACTTTTAATATTTTAAATACGACGGGCAATTTTCTCGAAAAAGTGGTCATACGAGATTATAATTGAAACGTAAACCGGATTTTATTTATGATTTTATTATGGCTTATACCATTAAACGTAGAGCCAATAAATAATCAGAGAATATCTACGGTAATACTACAATAATTCTATGATGGCAGTCATTTGTCGAATAACACTTAACGAATGTACGCCAAATGAGCAAGCAAAGTATTTCTGTTATGCAACGTATAATTATTCGCTTTAGCCTCGGAACTCAATTTGGTAAAAAAATCTATTTGAAAATTCAAATATATAATTGCGCAAAATTTTTCCAAGAAGAAAGAACGAGAGTCCTAATCCTCTCGTCTCGTTATTAAATTCTGTGCAAGAGTCGCAATTCGAACACATTTATAACTCGAACAATTTGAAATCACCTAAACGTTGGAAACGTTTCTTAGAAATAAAAACTTAAGAAAAAAGAATTTTTTTATTTAATTTTAGAAACTCTACTCTCTTGTAATTATATTAAATTAAATACATTATATGCGATAAAGAAAGTAACAAATGGCAAACATAACATCTTGATATGAAAAGGAAGACTAATAGAAACTAAAGCACAGTTGCCGAATTGGCGACTGAAAAGGATGTGATAATGTTTGATATTTTTTTTTAAATTTAAACCGCTGTTCTCTGTGCGTTATCTATACTTTAAAAATCTTAATTCGCAAAATGCGTTAGGTGTAACTTATCGGAACACGATCAGCAGGCACGATTCGATTAGTATCTTTCGAACATCCGTCCGATAACAATCAATTCACGACGCTTCTACATTTTTCACGTCGGACCTAGAGTCTCGCCGATATAAGAGGGTAGATGATCGAGATTATGACTTTGAATTTAGATCAGCAATGTATCCCTGTCATCTCTCGTCTCTCGTAAATTCAAGTGGACTGATAGTGACCATAAAGTCACCGTAGATCGCACTGCCAAATTTTCAGAACTGGATAGACAGGAATCAGCTGAGACTGCTTTAATAAACCTCGAAAGACATGATCGAACTTTATTACAAATTAAAAGTCGTCTAATTAATTAAACACAATGACCGCTCGATCGAAGAATCGACTGTTGTCATGTGTAATTATTTTGGAATAAAAAATACCTCTCCTTCTTTCATTCATTTCAAATCATTTTACCGAAGAAATTACTGCAATGAAATATTCGCACGGATATTACTATTATAGATATTCCTTTTTGTTTCAAAATAAGGAAAATAACGCGTTATATTTCTTCTTTAACGATTCGAGTGCTTCAAGAGCAGTTTATTCAACTATTTGCTCATTGGACCTTTCGTTCTCTTTCTTTCTCGTTTTTTCGCCGTGCTCTTTCTACTGCTACGATCGCGATCGAGGAATTAAAATTGTTCGAACTCGTCGCGCGGCTCGCGAACGTTTCTGCAGAAGGAAAGAAATCAAATCATTGGCGAATCGTGGCAGAAGGACCAATTCCGAGGCGGGTGTATAAAGGCACGTTTTGTCGGACCGTCCAAAAATGATATCGGGACACACACTACTATATACTCGCGAGAACCATCCAATTATGGCACAAAGGAAAAATACCACAGAGCCTGATTGGCTAGTTAAGACGTTCTACTCGCGCCTGCACGCACTCTCGATCACGAAAGTAAAACAATTTCGCTCGAGGATACAAATCAAGCATCGCGGAACGTTCGTCAAAAACGCGGTCCATCCCTCGTAAACTTTTCCGTGATTTATAGAAAAAAAAAGAGCAGCAATGATCACCATTACATAAATAGATAGAAAGCATCCGTACCTCTCACTTGCGTCACGCCGCCAAGCGCGATTAATTAAATTAATCAGGATTGCGAAAATGGCCGCGCAATTTTGTATCGGTTTATATTTAATTCAATTATAGCGCGAGAAAAAGGGTCTTTATCAGTTAGTTAAGACGTTTTACCGGTCATTCTCGCAAACATTGAATCACGGTCGTTTTTCTCACTTTGGATGAAAGGGGGAGAGAAAGAGAGAAAGCTAGAGAGAGAAAGAGAGAATGTAAGAAACAATTTTCGCACTCCAATATCTCGTAACATGCCTATATAAATAAGTTGCACTTGTCGCGTTAAACACGAGAGTAACATCGACGTGGAGATCGGTCCGATTAATGTAAAAAATTGCGGTGCAGAGAGAAATTAAGTGATTTTCAATCCATGCCGGGTGACGTAATTAGATATGCAATGTTGTTTTAACAGGCGTAACCCGTAGAGAGAGAGAGAGAGAGAGAGAGAGAGAGAGAGAGAGAGAGAGAGAGAGAGAAAGAGAGCAACGTTTATCGTTTTATCGTTTTATGGCGTGCAACGCGGTTTTCGAAACTTGCCGTTTCCTAAATTCGACCCTTTAGCGTCGCGCGTATTCATTAGGACCCGTCGTTCGAATATTATAATCTTAAATCTCCGCTTAATTCCGGATCGTTATCGGATAAAAGTTATAGGATTAATTATCTTAATTATTCGATACGACGAGAATGCCACTTTGCTCGCGGTTGTGTTTTATTCAAGCGTGACGACTCTCTGTATCCGGAGATACGCTCGCGAACGCTGCAAAAATCGGCCAATTAAAACAGGAGAGGATATAGACAGGTATCCGAGGAGATAGTCCTGACAGTCTCTCTTTATATATATATATAAAGATTATATACAAACCACTTGATTCTCCTAAAAAAAAATGTTGCAAGACAGCATGCATTTGTTTCTGTCAATCGTAAACCGCGATGCATGCAATTCGCATAACTGATTGATCCCCGTCCAAATTGACTTTCTATTTACCCCGCGGATAACACGATAAAGAAAGACAGGTTTAGGCTTCTGTCGCAATCTCCGACCGATTAACGCCGATCTCTTAAAAGGGAGGGGGGGGGGGGAGGCAAAAATCAAGGAAATGCACAAAGTCGCGTAATATCTACCTTCTCGAGAATTCGCGCTTCGCGTGCGCTTTGCAAATTAACTACACATACGTAATAATACTCGCGCTGTGGGTTTCACCGCGCGAGTAAGAAATTATAAAAGTGTAAAAAGAGTCCGTCGCGCCGTAGTCGGATCTCCGCGGTTGCGCAAAACCTAATTAAAAAATTAAGAGCAACGGATAATTTAATTCGCTCCGTTACGTAAGCCCGCCGCCGTTCATAAGGCGGCGGGACACATTCATCGAATGGTGGAGGAAAAAGAAACGCAAAGGGGAGAAAATCATCGGAGAGTCGGCGCCTTTTTATCCGGCGGTTTTATCGCTCCTCTCTCAGATCCCAGAACCGTTCCTCATGAAAGAAAATCATCCAATTACAGACCGGCGCCTATCTCTCGGATCTTTCGGATCGCTCGGGCGAAAAAGCGCGTGTACCGAATACCGGGGGGGGGGGGGGAAGGGGACCGAAGGGAGGAAAACGAAGCAGGAGTGGGGCGAGGGGGGAGGGAGGAAAGGGTAGGAGGAGGGTGTTCAATTATTTCAATCGAGCGCGACTGCCGAGTGCGCGGCATGAGAAGGGATCGGTCGCGTTTGAAAATGGGTGTGAACACTCGTGACAACTTACACAGTGTTATCTGGTAGTAGCAGAATGCGCTGGTAATCCTCCGGTAAGCCCCCGCTAAGCCACGGGGATCCACGTGCCACGTGATATATGATACACCTCAGGGGCTTACCCTTAACAGCGCCAGACACAGTTGCACGGAAACGCCCGGTGCTCTGTGTGCGGCTTATTATTTCGATTCGGATGAGTCCGCGATTTGTAACGCGAGAGACGTATTCTCGGCGGTCCTTCGACGCCTCCGCGTCATCGAAATCTAATTTACGCTGCGTCAACTGACGTAATCGTAATCCGAATTACATTCCGAGAATTGAGAATACTTGATCGTTAATTTCACTTACAATGCGGTCGAGATATGATGAGTCGAAACGTAGCGTTGGCTTGAAAAAATTTCGAGAGAGAGAGAGAGAGAGAGAGAGAGAGCTCGTTTTGTACGCGATAATGCTTCTCGAGAGTCAAATCATCGACGAGGGTGAGAACGTCGAGGGGATGTGTGAAGGGTGCTTCGCGAAGGGCGGTGCACACGCGCGAAAGAGAACGTGACCCTGGCGCGTGTCAGATCGATCTGCGGGAAAACATATTTAGAGTGTTTACACTGGGTATACATATTGAATCGATTATTTTGTAAACACAATACTACGGCACTGTGTTTTCCATCTCAAAATAGATAATTCTTGGTGGTCGGTCAGTAAGTCTTTGAAACGTCGGAGAGAAAATAGGTGTCCATTAGAATGGCATTATTAAATAATATTACGCGTTCGATAATTCTACGTTACTAATTTTGTAATATCAACTCCGACTTCCCGCATAGAGACAGGAGTCTGTTAAAACCATAAATCTTTCCACCGTGTAATTTGAAAGATAATCAATAGGGGGTTTTTTTCTCGAAGATCGTCAAGTCGAAATCGCATCGATTTCGTATAATTTCCATCATTTCAACGCGTGTTTAAGAAGAGCGACCTCGACGAATATACTCGCGTTTTGCGTAAGAATTGTCGGGAATTTTGTTATAATTCGCGGTGCGACGGCTGCGCGGAGATCTCGCGGAGATCTCGACTCCGAACGACTCACAGAACGAATCACACGGGTAGGTAGATATTCGTCGTGTGTGGGACGTAAATTTCGGGTTTTTCACTCACTACGCGTTTCCTCACCTGCGCTTATTACGATATTTTCGAACGTTGCGCGTTTAATGTGCTGAAACTCGACCGAGCGATCCTTTTCGTCGTAAACTCTCCGAAGGTGGTCCACCTCATCAAGCGATCACGCGCACGACCGTATTATATAATAATGAGCTATCAACATACGCCAAATTGATATTTCGTTTTTTAACGATCTCTCGCCGCTTTTCCTCGTTTCTCGCCTCCTCTGCGCGCCAACTTTCTACAAGTGTAAATCCGTCTCGTCTGAGAGACGATATTTTTGCGGCCCAAGTTTCATCGGAAGAATCCGACCGCGTTTCTTTCCTTCGTAAATTCGCGGACAAATGTGTCAGCGTTGTAATTCGGTGTAACTCGAGTGGAAAAAGATTGCGATTAACACGCGAAATTATTTTACACTCAGAGAGAGAGAAAGAGAAAGAGAGAGACGCGGATATAAAAAATGATAAAAGAAGATGCGCGACATTTCACGTTTCGTCTTAAAGATTCAAATTTGTACGAATTTTGTGCGTCTTTTTTCTCTCGCTTCTCTCTGTCTTTTCCATTGCATCGCTTTCCGCAAGCTTTTCTCTCGCCTAACGCAAAGATCTCTACCTAGACTTCTCGCGAGATATGCGTGCCAATTTCGTGGGAATAATTTGCAAGGCGTTACACGAGTCTCCTGCAACAAAATTGCATACGAACGGCTTCGCAACGCGAGGCAACCGAGAGAGATATTGCGAAAGGTATGCTGGCATAAAAGGCGGAGAGGAAGACGAGGTGAGAAGATCGAGGCGAGAGTTCGGAACCTTTTCACTTGTTTTACTGTGCCCCTGGGGGGCGTGATCGGTATCGATAGAGTTATTTTGGTCAGGCGAGCACGAGCTCGATCGTAACGGACTACAAAGCGAGTGTATCCTCTGGTCCGAATTCAATGTTTTTTTTTTTTTTTTTTTATAAAAAAATCTATGCGCCTTACTCTTTTATCTTATTTACATATCTCATTTGTCTTACGTTATAAGAATTACTTTGTACGATTCAAAGTAACGAAACGACGTTTGCTCTCATCTCAGATTCAGGATTCTCGGTGTAAGATTTAGTCGAACAAATTATTTCTAAGAGAGCTTTTCTTAATTTTCAAGCGTCTCTCGTCTCTTTCGGTTCGCGTAAATAAATAATTCTGTCAACGCTACCATCGCTACCGCGAGACTTTTTGCTGAGACAACCGGATCGACGAACAGAGTCCGAACATCTCGCTGCGGCGCGTGAGAGTGGTCGCTCGAAATAAAAAAAAAAAAAAGAAATAAAACGGTCCATTCGTATTATATACCGTACGATTCTCGAGCGGTTCTCGATTGCTCGACAATCGGGACAGCGCACGTTGGGCACGTGTGCGACCGCGTCATTAGGACCACCCTTCGCGATGCATTTTTTCGAAAGCGTAATGGCGCTTCGTGCGCGGAACATTTAGCCCGGGCCCCACGGTAAATTGTCCCGGGCCCCGAAGGTGCGACTGCAAATGACACCGGCCGGCAACGCGCAAAATTGCGACGCTCTAAGCCAAATCTCTCCGCCACTCCGCGAATATTATATTCTTTGCACGAAGCTACTCTCACGCTTTTCTGCGAACGTAACGCCGGCGTATCACCGATGCGAGAGCCGATAGCTTTCGGGAGATGATTTTAAAGGGGGGCCTCGAACGGGGGGAGGGAGGGAGGGGGCGCAACGCATTTACGGGCGCATTATCGGACGCACGGGAATGCAAAATGACTCGCGAATTACACGCGCGCCTAATACGCCGGTGATGCAACAACAATGATGTCTGAAACCTCCTCGCATGCCACGGTACGTTGCAAAGGGCTACTTGTAATAACAGTAATAATATTAACAGCAATGCTAATAATCTTGCATTACCGGTTGTATTGTACGGGCCCCGCTCGGCAACTCACGCCCCGTGGAAAGTAAATTTTTGTATTTACTGTGTGAAAACACACTCCTCACAAACATTGCGATTTCCGTAATTTCCGTGACATAAGACGTGATATAGAAAAAAAGAATCAAACTAACAAATCTTCTACGTCTATTTCACAGCAATTAATCTTTCTTGTTGCTACTTTCTTTGGCAAATTATTTGGTCTAAATAACGAAGTCCTATATAAATAATTTCTCTTTTGATAGTATTATTCTATACGCGCAAATTCAGGGATCAATTTTTCAGTTTGGAAAAAAGACGCATTTGCTAAGAAAAAAAAAAAAAAAAGTTTGATACAATATTACTAAAACTGTGAAACAATCTGGTAGAAAGTAGTCTGTAGTAAATATCTATGAGTACAAATCCTTATTTTAAACTTTCGGCTAGAATTCAAAAATAAAATGATATGATTTTGATGTACTTTTCTCTTCTGGTAAAAGATAGTTAATACATTATTATATGATTATAGTATAACCGCGCGGACGTACATTTGTAATATATTCATTCTGACCTATAGCTGGGAGACGCGTATTTAATTTTTTACGTACCTCTCGATCGTTCTTGGACTAAAGAAAATACGACCGTTTAATCATTTGCGCGGGAATCTAAACGCAGACACGTGTCGCAATGTTCTGCGTGACCAAACAGAGCACGTAACCAAGAATCTCGTTGGTTTTAATAAGCAGGTCGGTCGGTCGGTCTCGTGCTCACGGCGGAAGCAGCAAAGAGACGCGCGAACACAGACAGAGGGAACGATTTTTTGACATAACCATAGTCTCGGCACGTCACAGATAATGACTCTTGAAATCGGCGCGTTCCTGTTCTTCTTCTGAGGCCGCGGCACGAGAACGGAGCATCGACGAGAGGAGAGGGGAAGGGGGGGGGGAGAGAGAGAGAGAGAGAGAGAGAGAGAGAGAGAGAGAGAGAGAGAGAGAGAGAGAGGATTATATGGAAAACCTATACCTGTTGTGTGTGTCCCGGCGAGAAGGCGTAAACGCCTCTCTTCGAGATCCCGATGTCTCGTCGAGGGACATTCGTTTTCCTCTACAAGTTTGGTTTGGAGGCAGACGGTCAGCTTGGTGATGCTCGGGGAGACAAATCCGCATTCCTCGTCGGGGAGGACGGCAAGAAGCCGTCGTCGCGGATCGATCGGCACACATTCGCACACATACATACGCATACGGCGGGACAAAATGATCGGTGGCGACAATTTGTGTCTTTGAGTGACGAGATCCCGCGAACGTGGTGAACAGCTGATGTAGAAGATTTCTTACGCGCGCGGCGAACCGAGAAACTTCTTTTTCCCTTGTACATCGTACAATGGGGACAGGGGAGGGTGAAAATAAATCTAAACGCTTCGCTCGAGAAATACTAACGAGTTTGAGAATTGATTATCGTTGTAAAAAGATCTCTCGATCTCAACGCGCATTCGGATTTGCATCCTGAAAAATATCCCTCTTTCTAGTCTAGATTATAAATATATATTATATCTGAGCTGATATCGGCGTTGCGTTATCAATCGTCAGTCTCCTCCCTTCGCTCGAGTCGCACCCGGAGCTGATTTGCATAGATTTCGAGCCGGACGTCCGTCGCGCGTTGTATATATATGTACATAATATCGGCTCGCAAAAATGCATTACGGTAGGTAAAATGCGAGGACGATAAAATGTGTCTCGCATCTAATCTAAGCCAGACCCCAATCGTTTGTCCTAAAATTTATATACAACAAATCGCAATTACGATCGGGGACACGTCTCCGCCGCCGTCGGGGCCTCGGATCAGCCTCCGATCTGCCACATTTCTCTCCCTCGCTCTCTCTCTTTTTCTCTCTCTCTCTCTCTCTCTCTCTCTCTCTCTCTCTCTCTCTCTCTCTCTCTCTCTCTCTCTCTCTCTATGCGCGATTTATGAGAGCCACCGGGTACGAGAAGAGCCTCTTAGAAAGTCAATGCGAAATTTTAGGGTGCCGCCTACTTGCGCTTAGATTGGTCGGTAGAAGCATCCGATGCACCTATTACCCGGCAGGACAACGCGTCCCAATCTCCCCTTTTTTTTCGCTTCGTTGCCTTTTTGCGTGCATCCGCCGCACAGAAGGAAAGAAAGTAGAGTCGAGTAAAATAGAGTAGAGTGGAAAAAGAGAGAAGGAGCTGGGGGAAAAAAAAAAGAAATTTGGAGCGGGACGCGCTTCGATCTTTGCCTCCGAGGGGACAGTTGCCGCCGCTGCTGTGTTCACCTGCCTTTTGAGAATCTAAGCACACGAAATCACGAATGCCTATTAGCCAAAGTGTGTCTCGATCAGTGTCCATGTCCACAGCGTGCAGGCTCTCGTAATAGCGCAATCCTCTTTCGCGATCGGATCACCTCATCACGAGAGACTAAATGTACAAGAAAGATCAAAAAATCGAAACGAAAAGGATCGTTTCAATCAGAAAACGCGTCGAAAAATAATAATAATGTGTGTGTGTGTGTGTGTGTGTATGCGCGCGCGACACACACAAACGTAATAATTATATTTATTTATTTAAGGTACATTGACGGAAATCGTATATATCTAGCCTCTGATTTTTCGACTCCACACAATCGGTTTCACATGACGATGCGCTAAAGAAGAAAAAATAATTTAGCGCGCGAGCATGCGTCAATTATCATTTTCTATACGGGTGATTATCGCGTAAATATAAGTTCGAAAACTTTCTCGCATTCTTGGCAGAATGTTTTCAGTCACGCCGCTGGAGTTATTATCATAATTGTGAAAGACGTTTCGATCGTGTGTTTAGTAAAATTAGCGATCGTATGATCTGCCTGAAATTTTTTAAGCGCTATCGATAATATAAATCACATATCATAAACGAATTTTCAAGCGAATAATGAGCTTAAAAACCGTGAAGCACGCGCGTGTGTTCTGCACGATAAAGTACGTTACGAAAAATATGGTAAATCTAATGCGCATATTCTTGATATTATATTAAAACAATTGAATTGAATATAAATTTAATTATAACGGTGTAATTAAAATAAAATAAATCTTCTTAGTGAAAAAAAAAAAATCAATACACTTGTGTCCCTCTGTGCTGTCTCTATTCTATTTATCGCTTATCCTTATTCCTTGCTCCTTCATTATTTTACGTTTGCGTGGTTACGTAACGTAGCACGAGAATATGTGATAAAAAATAGAGAAACAAAGAATAAAGAATATACTGAGATTTGATCTCTTCTAAACCTCTCATTTTTAATTACTTTTAATTATCTTTTAGTTACCTTGCGTAAAAGTTGTAGGTCGAGAAAAGATCGAAAATCAAGAAAAGGCAATAAGTCTATCATTAAGGTCTACGTTACGTCTTCTCGATGTGAATGCTCGAATACTACTGACTGAATAGAATAGACTGCGTTACTGCGTTGTTTGCGATTCACGACTGTGTTTCTTTACATCTCGACGCGTTAAAGATCGACCGATTCTAAAGTACGCATTACACAAATTAAAATATAATTGCAAAAACTCAAGGTCTACATTACAATCCCGTATCTCGAAAAAACTCGATAACGGCTTTCGATATCGAGACAGGTAATAGTCGAGTCTTCCGACGAGAATACGGGGTGCCACGATAATGCGTGTACGATAAGTAGCGCGATCGAAAATATCGCAATCGGACGACATTAGACGCATCGACTATATAATATACCCCGAGCCGAATGCTGATCATAGGCTATCGTATATTTAGGCAGATGCGACAGAGAAATTGAGCGTCCGGTCACCGGCATTTGCTCTCTCTCTATCTCTCTCGCACTCTCTCGCACTCTTTATCGCCATTCCGATCGACTTGTCTCTTCTTTATTTTTCCCTTTTCTCATCCTGCCTTCTCCCGTTATTTGACGCGTCGTCGTCGTCGTCGTCGTGTGCTGGCCACGCGACATGTAACGGATGCGAATGTGTATCGATTCTCTCTCTCTCTCTCTCTCTCTCTCTCTCTCTCTCTCTCTCTCTCTCTCTCTCTTTCTCTCTTTCTCTCTTTCTCTTACATCGACAGAGGCTGGGCCTAACTGGGTTACGGAATGCATTAATGCGCGCAGGCTCGATTACAAGGCAGACGCGGATAAATTCGAGTCCCATTCGAGTTCGCCGAAACGCGCGCAAGTAATTTGCCAAATTGAACGTTTCTAGTACGCTAGCGCGCAATTTAAGGATTCGTGATTGCGAGTATATAAACGGGTCCTTCGTCCATCGTCTGCACGACGAATGCGTTCGCGTTTTGCGATCGGTAGAGAGAGAAAAACAGTCGTCTGCCACCCAGACATCGCGATCTCGATGCGACTCTTTCCTCAATTCTTCATTACGATTGATATAATTAACTCACAAATTACGTCGAGATTATTTATACCAAGTGTCTATAGTTCGTAAAATATTGCATGGCAAATTATCTCTCGAAGACAGTTTTTTTTTCGTAACATTAATGACAATTAAATTCTTGATACGTATCTGAAATTATCCCACTGTCCCCGAGAGTAACCGCGAGAAAAAGATGAGACAGTTAATCGAGAGAGAATCTTATCCGAGGGTGTCACAGAAGCTTATTAGCCCATTTATACGATGCCGTAATTCTCGTAAAATTAGAATAACGGTACTTTCAAGGATTCACGTTGTTGTTACGATGAGACGTTTAACTTCCATTACGCGCGGCTAATCGGCACCTGTACCTTTTTCAACTTCGATAAGATCTTATTTTATGACGTCATAAATTCGAGACTGAGCAACTAGTTAATTTCGTACAACGTAATTAAAAACTGATGTTACGTGATGACCAAAAACCTTATAAATGTACGTGATACGCGAACGAGATTGGGACGCTTGACATTTTCGTCTTCCAAATTTCGCCGGGCGCGATCGACCTTGTATCCTGATTAATTTTAATACGCGAGAAAGCGCGGCGTCGACGACCTACAAAAATTTCGACGGCGTTTTGATCTCCCGTCCGACTATACGTCAGTGATGCCGTCGAGATTAGGGAGGAACCCTCCCGCCCCCTCTCTCTCACTCTCTCTCTCTCTCTCTCTCTCTCTCTCTCTCTCTCTCTCTCTCTCTCTCTCTCTCTCTCTCTCTCTCTCTCTCTTAGTTTAAGACCTGTCTGACGTAAACGAAGGTAAGAAGGTAACCCTTTGATTTTCGGCAGTCTGGCATTATTTTGTGAATTCGGGCAAGAACGCGCTCGGGGGGGAATTTAATCATTGCGTATTATCGTGATTAACTATCTACGATGATCCGTTCCTTAAGAATCAAGATGTCCGCAATTTACTTTGAACTCTAACGTGCATAAAACAAACGAACGACTCAATTTTCGACTAGTATTTACTACTATCTATCTCGTTAATGATCTCTTAATTAGGCCAACACGCGCGCGCACGCTATCTCTTTGGCGAAATTACAGGGGTCGTGACCCCCGGTGCGGGGATCGTAACCGGTCTTAAATCAAGTCGGTGCCTAATTGCCACCGATATATATTATATCGCTCGCCTCCCGTGCATCCCGTGCATTGCCGATATATCGACCCGATGCGCGCGCGCGCGTTTACAGCACGCGCCGACCACAGATCTGAAAGGAGGCGAATTAAAAATTTTGGGTAGAAAAGAAAAAAAAGAGAAACTCCGGAAAGAGCCAAAAAAATGTAAAGAAAGCGAACAGGGTCTACGCACACGCGGGACGAGTTTGCCGTCTCGACTGCACCTGACGATACGTAACCGCCTCTATCCTCTCGTTGTCTCTTTTTATTTTTTATTTTTTTATAAACTCGTCGCACATGTGAAATTTATCTCGTTTCTCCCGAGAGACATCGGGCGCATGCGAATCTGTTAATAAAAGAGTTACAGTGTCGCGTGATACTACACGCCGCGATTTGCGATCGAATTAAAGTACATCGACACCTCTTCTGCCGATCATCCTCGACGATGACGAGTCTATTCGCTCGCCATATGTAGCGAATTCATCGATTTCTTTCGATTAATTTCTACGAGAGCGAAATAACATTTCTTTTCCACTTCGCGCTTTGATCGAAGAACGAATGGTCTTATTTTCCACGCAAAAAATTAGCAACTTGAACGGTCGATATTTTGGCAATACTCGTATCGTTTCAGATATGTGTGCAACGGTAAATACGATAATGATGTCCCGCGGCAAATGAACAGTTTTCATCATTCTGCGAATCGTTACCGACGTCAGAGAGAGAGCTGCCATGAATTAAGATTAAAGACGTTTCTCATCTTCCCCCCTTAATGACGGTAACCCGGACTGGATTACTCTCGATGGCTTATCGCGCTACTGTTACGGGCGCGGTGGGGGCTTACGGAGTTAATTACAAAATTACTCCCTTAGGATTTTAACGGATTGCAAAGAGAGCACGGGGAGAACAGAAGTGCCGAGATGCTTGTCCTGAGATGAGTTCGTTAGCGCTAAATCACAGAGGCGGATAATGTGAATCAATAGCCGCGCGAAAATCACGCAGATAAGAGACTCATGCGCGATACGAGCCTAAAGTGTCAACTGGAAGACACTCAACTGTCGTGTATTAAAAGTCCCGGATAGGAAATCGCTCGTAAAGATTATTATCGGCTGCATTAATTAACGGTTATAAATCGCGTGTCGCATAAAAGCATGCGTTTTATTATAATTCGAGCGATCATTCGAAGAATCCGAGACGAGATTGAGGCAGAAATTTATAGCTTCTTCAGTGAAGTGAAATCGGAGCCTAGAGGCTAGAGAGTTATGTGGAGATAAAAGCATGGAAAAAAAATTCTGATATGCATTGTGACATTTTAAATACATTACATTAAACTGTATTTATATGTGAAAGGATTTAAATATACTCGTATTTCTGGAGCTCATTATTATCTGTTAATATACATGTACACGTATGGCCGCGACTGGCGGATCTATCAAATTTTCTCCTGATCTCACTTGGCTATATCCACAGAAAGTTTTGCTCTTGTTCGCGCGAGATTTAGACCCGATATTAAGTCGAAAATTATAGTTCAGGCGCGTTCCACTCGGCAGCGGTCAGAGAGAGAGAAAACTATGATAATCTTCGATCGAGATATCTTTCGGAATACCTCGTACAAGTTTCTGTTTGAGCAGAATTAATTTGCGAGAATTTACAATCATCGATGTATCGTCGACGCGGTCAATACAAGAGCGACTCTATCATAATCGCTTATTATAGAACGCGCGTTATTAGATACGTCACTTAATTACTCCCTACATCTACATGAATATATACGAAATGTATACTATTATTCCTAATCACTTGCAGCTGCATTCTGTCTGGAAACGATGAAGACTCCGCTAACGATACCTCTTGAAAGGCGACTAGATAACTTTTCGAATAATCTTCAATAAATTTCTTATAACCCTGGTTAATCTTTTCCGCATCAACTCGAAGGAGCAAACTCGGATTTAGACAAGTGCTACGATTTAATGACAAGTATATTTTAATCATTTGTATTTCCAAAGTTACTTGCTTCTCTCCCGCATTTAATAATAATGCTTATGAAATAAATTGCGCAAAAAAAAAAAAAAAAAAAAAAAAAACCGGTTATGATCACTCTTTATTATATTGGCCAAGAATCTCGGAAAAACTCGGTCGAAACACGCGAGTGTATAACGCTTTAAACGGAATATATGTGGAAAAATAATATGATCTTATGTATATGGAGAAAAGAACTAATTACACAACGCATCGTGTGTCGCAACACTTGTGATACGGTCGATGATCGTACAACTCGAGTGAACACACGCCCAACATTAGATTTCCCTGCTGATTCATTACGTCATTATTGCGACATTTACGCATAAAGCGCAAGCAATGTTCAAGCGGATGTCTAAAGCTATCTCTCGAACGTCCGTGTAATATAATTGCGAGTATTTGGAAGCCTATATATTGTTCCTAAATGACCGCGAAGATCCGTCAAAGGATCAACTACAGACCTTTTTCTCCAGCAAACTCCCTCACAAACTTGCGTGTAATCAATTATATTATATTATCCTCCTCCCCCCGGAAAGTGCAACAGATTTATTATAAATTTGTCTCCGCGCAAATCGTCCGGAAAATAAGGCAGGCCATTGTGATCGAAGTGAGCGAATACGATGTTCGTTTTCTACGACGAACCTATACGCGGGATTCTACCTGTCGCTGACGACAGGCAGATACGGGACATCGTTGGACGCCATGTTCTTGGTAATTGGTTATCGGATCGGATGGTACGATCGACGGCGGCTGCGGCGGCGGTGGACGTACATAACGTGCCCAAAGTCGTGCCGATATGACCGGACCGGACTTCGTCCGGAGGTGCGAACATAATCGCGACACGTTGTCAACGCGCGCGTAATACGGCTCAAATTACATGTGCCGTCGAACGGGATAATCGTGCCCTCAACAAATAACGCGGGCCCCGAACTTTGGTGGCCCGCTCGCTCGCTCGTGCGACGAGACACGACGAATCTCTTTGTCGCTCGCTTCGATCTTCGATCCATCGGAGGAAAAGCACGGAGCCAATCGTCAAGATCCACCCTTTCAATGTATTAGTTGGAAGAATCTCTCTTTAACCCTACAATTCCCATTGCCATTCACAGGTGACACTTTTTTCTAGGTGACACCCCTACTTTTCCTTTGTGGAGCATAAAAACTTTCAAAAATCAAAAAATTATTCCTCAATTTAATGTAAAAAAAAAACTAAAAACTTTATAACAAAATTTTTATTCAAGCGACCATGGGAATTGAAGGGTTAAAGCTCTATGTGTCCTAACTTCAGTAATATTGAATTATGATATCAGAAGCGAGATTTGTTTTGCAAAAAAAATTTGCATGATTTCTTGCTTCTGATTCTTTATATTATTCAATATAGCGTAAGGGAGCACGAATCTTAAACAAATAATAAAACATAAATAAATTATACACATTACTAGCGTATAACACAAATTTGGTTAGCGATTCGATATATCGCTTCCTGTAATTATAATGTTACGAAATGTGTGTTGCGGAACCAATTATTGCGAAAACTAAAGATTCATTCTTACCACGGCACAAGTACGCGTGAAATCTCGCGATAGAACGAAGCTTTTCCAATAATAGGAAATTCAAAATGGAAAACTATTAAATAAAATGATACATGGAAGAGCCGCGTGTGTCGTAAGCGCGAGCTATTAATCAACGTGCGACAATGATTTTCCGTCATCATCTCAATCAGACGTGGCGTAAGACACGCGCAGTCGGGGACCGAATCCGATTTCGTCGCGGATCCGATGCGATTTGAGCGCGATTCGCGTGCACTTTCATCTAGGCGCGAGGAAACGAAGAGGAGAAAAAAGAAGGATCGGCGAGGCGAATGCGCTCGCGCATATGTGAAATCACCAAAGTGAAATCTCCGTGACTATCCTGTCGAAGGAACGTAATTCCGAGCCGCTGCCGCGCACACTCGTGGAATATTCGCGCCGAGAGACTCGTATATTTATAATATACATACGATACACAGCTTTCTTTCTGCGATCGGGCGCATTACATACTTCCGAATGTGATATTCATCGGCGTTTTGCGCGATATAGAGAAATCGCGATAATTCCGTAAGATAATCCCTGCCGACGCGAGGCGGTGGCGCAAAATTAGTAGCTGCGTTATAAAGAGAGAGAGAGAGAGAGAGAGAGAGAGAGAGAGAGAGAGAGAGAGAGAGAGAGAGAAACAAACCGCTATGCGATAATACCACGGCTTGTGTGCGTGAAGTCGGTTTTACCGGATGCTGTAGGATTACCGTGGGGGATTGGCCTTTCCTGCCGGTTCTCGGGGGTCATAAATTGCGCGTCTCGGAGAATAAAAGAAAAAAAAAGAAAAAAGAAAAAAAAGAAAAAAAAGAGCGGATTTGCGCTCGCAAAAGTCACTCGGTCGTCGCATTAGCCGAGGCAACGTCTTAATGAGATACAGCCGAAACTGCAGGTTGCACGGCCCGCCATCGTCCAATTGCACGGTAGTTAGAACGCAATTAAAGTTACATAATCTCCTGCGCCTCGCTCGTTCGTTCCTCCTGCGGTGAAGCGTTCTGCAGAGAGCGAACCTTCATCAGTAACGCGTTAGTCGTTGACCGAAAAATCTTCTCGGAAGTCTTCTCGCAGGTGCGCTCACCTTTCGCCCCGCTTACTTAAGACCGGCGACTCTGTCCTTCGTAAATGCGGCGGCACGCTTTTCCCGCGGGGGTGGACTCGCCCCCCAAACTCGATTTTCCCCGATCTGTCAGCGAGGCATATTTTAATTGGCAAGCCGCGATCGTCGCGTCCTTTACTCTCGATATAATTATAACGTGAACGGGCCAACGATTACATTTGTAACGTAACCGTGTAACGATCGGTCGCTCGTACCATCGTTATGATTATCGTCGAAATTAAACGTTTGTTTTGCGCGACCGCGAGAAGAATAATGATTATCGTTTAAGCGAACCGGTCCGCGCGATTCACTCGCTTCGGCATCACAATTCTTAATGCTCGCGCGATTATAGTCGCGTTATCCCCGCCGCGTGTCGAGGATAGTTGTTATACCCCGCTTTTATCAACGCGTGATATTCTCTCTCCGGATATACATATTATATGTACATATATACTCTACTCTTCTCTCTCTCGAACCGTTCGGTCGTATTCCCGTCGATTAAATCACACGACGGAGGCCAAAGTATCATTATTCTTTCTCCCAGCGCATAGCTTCCGAGTAGAAATTCTCGGTGGCGCCGTCCGTAAAAAAACGCACCCGAAAAAGATGATTAATCGCGGACATTGAAATAGGCTCCGCGATATTACGCGCGCGAATTGTATCGTATGTCGCGTACTTCCTTCCAAATTCGCGGAGTTCGTGTCGGTGAAACATTAAACGTGCAATCTCGCCGCTCAATCGGGCCGCTCGTAATATACCCGTTCGGCTTCGTGTTGTAAGATTTCGGGGAAAGTCGCGCGCCGCGTGTCTCCTTTCACTTTTCCATCAAACGCCTCGTTAGACGCGTTACCATTAATATGGATGAGAGGATAAATGAGCGGATCTGCGTGCGCATATATGTTACTGATACGCGGAAAAGAACAAGGTTTCAAGAATTTCGATAGTATTTGTGCTAGGGATGGGGGGTTCAAGTTTTATTTTCTAGGATTCGAATAATACTCATAAGAAATAATATCTCATATATTATACTTGCGAAGTAATCGAATCTAGAATCTAGAACTATTATGTTCGAATTTTAGGCTGAGTATCTGCAAGGTTCGAAATTTACTTATAAGTATACTTTCTATATCTCAAAGAATCGAATCTTTTACAAATAGTGCTCGAACTCTAAGATTAAAAATCTATTTATGATACTATTATATATTAAATATTTCATGTTATACTTCTTATTATTTGTAAAAGTTTTTAATTATAATAAAAGTAATATATTAAAATAGTTTTTGCTTTATACAAACATTTTGATTCGAAACAACGTAAAATTTCTAAGTCCTCATAAAAGATTCAAACATACTTGATCTAGGTTCAAGTGTACTTGGAAGTAGTGCTCTTGTCTTTCGAGATACTCATAGAGGGTTTGAATCTATCTCGTCCAGATTCGAGTTTACTTTAAACTTTTTTTTTTTCGAAGTAATCATAGAGTTCGAAACCATGCAAACAAAGTCGAACATACTTGTAAGATACTTAATCCCATCACTATTTGCGCTGCAAATCGAGGACATCGAGAAGATAGCTTTGTTAATGATAGATTAATGAAAGGTGCTATTGACAGAGGAAAGATTGGCTCGCAAGGAGCCTTGAAACAAATTTGCTGTTAGTGTTTATCCCCTCGGTGGTGCAATCTTATAGCGATGATCGCACACATTTTTTTTTAAAGGGCATACGACTGACGCGTTCGAAATCCGTGAAAGGGAAAAAAAGTAACACGAAGAGGAGAACGCAGAATGCGATCGTAGCGAAAATGCAAGCTCGGATTCACGCCTCGGTAGGCCCCCGACGTGCCGTGGCCGCGCACGCAATATAAAAGTTTCCAATTATAATGCACGGGATGATACTTCATTTCGTCCGTCGTCAATTAAAAACCGCCCGACGTCGGCCATCGCTACCGAGTAATTTGCGCGCCAGTAGCGAGAGATTATACTCCTCTGGATGAGGGAAAGAGAGAGATATAGAGATGGAAAAAGAGAGGGAAAATAAAAGGAGGAAAAGGGAAAGGAAAAAAAATTAAAAAAGATAAAGAAAGAGGAGAAGGGAAAAAGAGCGAGAGAAAGAGAGAAAAAGAGAGGAAGAGAGGGAGCGCGAGCTTATTATCGAATGTTCCGCCCTGGGTCTTATCGAGACATTGCACCGTCAGAGAACGTTGCATATAATCGAGAAAGAACAGGAGAGAGAGAGAGAGAGAGAGAGAGAGAGAAGTGAACGTCTTCTAATGAGATAATTGCGCATGAGGTTGTTATAATCGCGATTCGCGAACGTAGCATTTATTCCTACAGACACACAATGTTTTTGCACTAAATCTAAATTTATAATAATTCATAAAAATCTTTTAATACAATATATGTATTAAAACTTCAAAAATATTAATTGCAAGATTAATTCATTGCCCACTATGAATCTTAGACTCTCGTGTTCCAATAATAATTGATAACTGTCTCGATGATCAGTCATCAAGTGAGCAATATCGCATACGTTGCTGGCATAAAAGATGCTAATTGGCGGCTGCGTGAAGTAATTATCGATAACTAATATTCGACAGCACGCATAACTTAATAGCTTTATTTTCTTTTATATATCTAGAGTTATATTCTTGACAGTTTTCCAAGAGTATTTTACGGGGAAGTATGTATATCACGCGCGCGCGATAGATTAATTTTCCTATCCAATAAAATCTTACGATTGATCACAAAAGCAAAATAACGTGTTTCCTTCGCGATATCAATGTCAAATTTGTAAATTTTCTTCACAATCTATCCTTGGCTTCCACTAATGCAAACATTAATTAATGACGTTGTGCGTCAATCGATTAATTAAGGGTGCAAAGCAAACTCATTTGGGCGATATATTTGTCATCTTTACCGTAATATTTATCAGATTAGAACACGCGAGGCGGTGAATCTATGTATATATATATGTAAAATAACAAGCGTTCACACCAGTGAGGTAGTGTCACGATCCCCGGCGATGTTTGAGCGGAGATTAATCGTTAAAAATTGCGATATATCTCGATCGAAATGTACGGCGTGCGTGCGAGTCGTATTAACATATGGCATTACGTATTCCGCATGCAAAGTTCGCGCTTACAGTGCGTTCGCGCAGCTTTACTCGGATTTCTACAGTAATTACACGCGCCCGTAATAGGGGTCCTCGTGCATCCGTCGATATGATTAGCGCGAAAGCTCAGATCGCACCTGGGACATGACATCGAACGATAACGGTATCTCTAAAAAACACGCACGTAGAGCAAGATGGTATAATATAATTTGACGCGAATATAATTAAACGGAGAGGTATCAAAAAACGTATCATCTACTTTCAATTTAAAAAAATTATAATATATTGAAGTAACACTCGATGAAACAGACAACGTATATATGAATGATTGACAATGCGTAAAATCTGCTCTAACGGAACGCGATGAAAGAACTATAAATGCTGCTCTAATCGATCCACGTGAGAAGCGAGATTAATCGAATTTGCTGACGTGCGTTGAACGTAACGTTCGGAAGTCATTTGCATGATTGTTTCTCGTTTAACGTTACGTAAGTTTTCACCGATGATCTACCGAGAAAAGGCAGATACAAACGAAACATTGGTTTAACGTTGCGCACATGGCAATTTGTATGACAGGGAGAGACGGAAATCACGGTGTTGCACATTCGCCGACCATAACTCCGCGAACAGTAACTTCCTCCATTTACTTTGTAGCCCCAGTTATTTGTGCTATAATATATTTATATAATATAGAATTTTTTTATTTATATTTTATATTATGAGATATATTTTACGTATAGATATAGTAAGCAATTGTCAAATACGTCGTGTTTAACTTAAATACTTAAATGTTTCAAGAAATGATAAACTAAATGCATTTAGTCAAATTAATAATTTTTTTTCTCAGTGTTGTTCTTAAATATGTGATATATATCACACGCATACATCCATTGTATGTATGTATAAATATGCGTTGTGTGTTTCGGGAAAAAAATTAAATTTTTTCAAGTTTGTCCACAACTCTTGGAAAAAATGTGGAAAGAAAACTTTGTTTCTTAAATAAAGTACAAGATAAAAAGAGGAAGATATATTTTATATGCAAACATATATATATATGCATATAATATATGCAAGGGTCTATCTAAGCAAATGATTGTCATTTGCATCGAGAAAGAAAGTCAGTTTCACATACAATACAAATCGCATGTTGGCAAATATTTTCGAATTCGATGTTGTTGAACTTTAAGCTATCACGAAACGAATTTCGTACGCGTGTTTATTTCCTGAACTCGCCCAGGCGACTTTTTTGTACTAACGTACGTAAAGCAAGACTCCATACGGATAATATAAGCGATGAGGTGCAGGGAAAGTGCCAAGCTATTATAGCGCGGGCTATATAAGGCTCAGACTAGAAAACGTAGCGGTTCAGTTAGTGGTCATACGCCACGCTAAAAACATACGCGAACTCGAGAATGAATATCAAGGTAAGTTAGTGCATCGTTAAAAAAGTGGATGAAAGATTAAAGATCTCAGATCTCGGATCAATATCATATATCTTGCAGCTTTGAATTAATGTATAATATATCGATAAAATTTCTTTTGTCCGCAAAAAGATACTAATAGTTCTCGATTAAAAAATAGAAAGAAATATCTCGCGCGATCTCAAGGTTTAAAAATATTTTTCAGCAACTTGATACGCGTGCAGAAATTAATTTTTTATCATTTATTAACTGTTGATGCACAAATATGTATATTATATCTTTGACGCGTGACTTCAGATTGCCATCATTTTGGTGGCAGTGGCCACTCAAGTCATATGCTCGAAGGAGTCGAGCGAGGCGAGTGACAAGAATTCGCAGAACGTCGAGGCGGAATCAACGGAGAAAAAAACGGAGAAACGCGGTCTCGTTCACAGTTTCGGTGACCTGGGAGGCGGCGGTGGCGATCTGCACGGTGGCGGAGGCGGCGGGGGAGGCGGCGGGTCCTACGATCATCACGAGCACGTGAAGACAGTGACGGTTGTGAAGAAAGTGCCGGTACCGTACGAAGTAACGAAGCACGTACCCTACCTGGTGGAGAAGCACGTGCCGTACGAGGTGAAGGTCGGCGTGCCGCAGCCCTACACCGTCGAGAAGCACGTGCCCTACCCGGTGAAGGTGTTCGTCAAGGTGCCGGTACCCGTGCCGCAGCCGTATACAGTGGAGAAGAAGGTGCCGTACGAGGTCAAGGTACCCGTGGACAAGCCCTACGAGGTCAAGGTATACGTGCCGCAGCCCTACACCGTCGAGAAGCACATACCGGTGCCGGTGAAGGTGCCGGTGCCGCAGCCCTACACGGTCGAGAAGCACGTGCCCTTTCCGGTGAAGGTGAAGGTGCCGGTGCCGCAACCGTACCCGGTGGAGAAACCGGTGCCCTACGAGGTGAAGGTACCGGTTGACAAACCGTATCCGGTTCACGTGCCGAAACCGTATCCGGTCACCGTGGAGAAGCCGTATCCGGTGCCGGTCGAGAAGCCGGTGCCGTACGAGGTGAAGGTGCCGGTCGATAAACCTTATCCGGTGCCGGTGCCGAAACCGTATCCGGTTCACGTGAAGGTACCGGTGCCGCAACCCTATCACGTGCACAAACCGGTGCCGGTGCCGGTGGAGAAGCCGGTCCCGGTGCCGATCAAGGTGCCGGTAGACAAGCCGTACATCGTCGAGAAGGAGGTTGCGGTCCCGGTCGAGAAGGAAGTACCGGTACCGGTTAAAGTTCCGGTGGCCGTGCCGGTGCACATACCGAAGCACGAGGACTATGGCGGCGGCGGGGGTGATTATGGCGGTGGTTACGGAGGCGACGGGGGTGGTTTCGACTTTCATTCCGGCGGTGGTTACGAATCGTATCACGGCTGATCTTCGGTGACGATGACACGAAGCGAACACGAGACGAGAGAGGTCACTTCTATCTCTCTCTCTCGAAGTGATCGCGCGCGCTTTTTCTCCGAATCGGTATATCTTTTTGCTGGACCGTTTTTAGAAAATCTCTTGAGGAGAAAATCTCTTGGCAATCGATCAAAATTTTAGTCGCTTGAGCAGAAATCTTTATCTCGCGATTGTCGTTACGGAGAGAAATATGACAATTACACACAATTAACGGGGACGACTTATTAGTTATAACGATATTACGATTGACGAATTTTATCGATGTATTTTTCTATATATTATATTTTCAAAAAACGCATCATTGTAACGATTATATTTCGGTCGAATGAGATACGGGTGAATCGATTATTCTATCGATACTTTTCGCGGCAATTAATAGATTGACACATATCTCTCTCTGTCTCTGAAAAGCCTAAACAAACGTTTTACATATATATTTTTGCGTTTTAAAAGAGAAACAGGACACAGGAAAGTACGTGTAAAGTTTCAACGAACATTATTCGCTTAATGTTCGCGGCGATCCGTTATGTTCGTAGCAAAGTATTGCTGTGAAGTATGTTTACCATACTGAGAAATGTACCTAAGTAAGTTAAGTGAAGAATGTATAGTGAAAAGAGTACGTATCTTTTTATATGAAAGATTTAATAAACGCTTTGCGCCTATTATACACCTTGCTTTTCTTGATCCTTATCCTGATAGCAGATCTAAGTTTTTTCTTACTTAAAAAAAAAAAAAAAAAAGAGAGAGATAATACACAGATAGACAGAATGATACGTTAGTGCGTAAATTCATACACCGAAACGTGCTGCGTTCATGTAGCGTGATATAAATCAACGTCAAGATTTACTTTCTCGAGAGAATTTCGTTGACCGCTAAGCGAATGCGAGAGAATTTCACTCTTCTAAATTCACTGTTCCATTGTCGGGGGGCGAGGAAAAAAAAATGTTTCGATTGCGCGTTGCGGTATCCGAACGATCTTAAAAAAAAAAAAGATTCTCACGGGGTCCAAAAAGTATGATTGAAAAAATTCGCATGTAAATTACAATCGATCATTTCCGCGTTCGTTTTCCGGTCTAGCGAACACAGTAAAAGCGCGTAATATTATTGATATTAGCTTCTCGAGAGAGATAGAGAGAGACCGGTTACGTCCCCATCGCCTCGTTCCTTTTCCCGGCTTCAATCAACGTAAAAAAAAAAAAAAATCACAAAATAAAAAGGAAGCGGGTGTCCTGCTAACGCGCGAGACAGAAGCTACATGGACTTCCTCGTAGAGCACTTTCGATTCTTGAGAGAATTTTAATTCTCTCGTGCCTCCCGGTCGCTTATTAAGATACACGCGTCGCGCGTTTAGGAAAGCATTACTTTCTCCATCGAGGCACCGCGTGTCTACCGCGTATACACGTGTAAATGTCATATTTCCAACGCGGATATCTACGAGGCATATGTATGTATCCCAGAGATTTCTATCGCCACTCCTTTCACTAAGCCTGATTTATTGCGATCGAAAATTGATTCGGGGAATTTTTTTCACACAACTCTCAAAATATTCCGAACGCGGGAAACGTCGCTGTAAGCGAGAGAGTTCTCCCGCACACGCGATATTAAACCAATATTCAATTAGTCTCAAATTAATGTTGTCTGTATGAAAATAAAATTTGTCTTAATTCATTTAATTCGATCACGATATATTCGTCTATATACAGAGAGAGAGAGAGAGAGAGAGAGAGAGAGAGAGGGGGGGGGAGAAGGGGTAATAAATATTATAAACAATAAAATATTTCTGACGAGAAATTGGATCGGGTCATATTAACAAACAAGTTTCCTATTTCGTTATACAGGATGGACAGCTGGCTTTACTCAGGTTTCCTATCGATATTATCAGTCGTCCCGCTGCCGCGGCGTAATTAAAACTCGCGCGCAATTAAATAGAAATAAAGATTAAAATGTCCGCTGTAGATCATATTCTACTGGACTTTTCTAAAAAAAAAAAAAACAAAAAAAAAACCTGGTGAATGGTCCATCGTTTCTTTAGACGCTCGTTTAGCCGCCAATAAAATCTCACTTCCGCGTCCGTTTACACGTGGCAAAAAATAAATTACAACAAATTACATGTAGTATTATCAAACATGAAGAGAAATCGATAATGATGCAATACTACAGAAAACCGTCGTAAAATACGTGTTCCCGTCCCCTCGTTATATCGCAATTTCTAATATCGGATGTATTTAGGTGGCGCATTATTAGAATGTAACATAAAAAACGATCTAACGATCGGATTAGTCAGTGGTCGATGAAATTATGTATGTATGGTACCCATAAAATTCTCTAGACTTATCCTAACGATCTATCCATCCATCACATACTTATATTTTATTGTACCTGAATAGCTAGCTGAAATTCATTTTTTATCGCAAATGCGCTAAACACTTGCAACACTATTGTCGTAGGACGTCTGTTGTACTTTAATTTGCAGAAAGATATATTATTATTATTATTACCATTAAATATCGCAAAACTAAGCGCGAACATGATATGTGTGTGTGTGTGTGAGGGGGGGGGGGGGCAATATACGTAGGTATGCGTGTATTAGCGCGATGCAACGGGAGGAGAGACTGCGTGCTCGTGTTGGGCTAACGACCGGGGCTCTCCGTGAAAGTGAAAAAAATGACGACGATTCTGCGATGCGTGAATTATAGCTCCGCGTGCACACAGGTATCAAGCTCCTTCTCCTACGTCGAGATACCGCGTGTACTTCCGGTTTTCTATCGGCGCTCTTTGGACAATAATAAGGAAGAAAGTTTGTGTTGCGCGATGCATCGCGCCGCTACTGTCTCGCTCCTCGTATTTCTGTTCTAACGTCTAACGGAAGTATACACGCGTCGCGTCTCATTTCCGGATCAGTCTGCATAATCATCGTTTTGTAATCGTCCTATACGGGTAACGGCCGAGAAGCGACTGAATTATTGTATCCGAATATATGAAATGAATATATATTTTCATTTAATAGTTTTCTCCCCAAATATAATATATAGGCAGTTTTTTTTTTAAAGTCAATTTTTCACCAAAAAGCACAAGCGAAGAAATACGCTTCGTAGAGTTAAATTTTAAACGCGTATTGTATTTCAACAGAAATGCCAGTTGTGATTGAATGATATATTTCGCTCAAAACGGTTTTGGAAAGAAGATATTTGACGGTTTTCTCGCGAAAATAGAGAGAGAGAGAGAGAGAGAGTCAATCGCGTAAACTGGAAATTTCTGCGCGCCATTATCTACTTCCACTTTGACGTTTCAACCCCGTTCCACGTTTTGTTCGCGAAAAGCTTGCGTAGAGCGAGTTCTCTTATCCGCATCATCGCTGCGGCGAGAGTGTCGGTAGCGAGACTGTGAAGCGAAGGCAATTATCGTAGTGCGAAACTTGAACGTGGCAGTGCGCTTCGAGGACGACGGGCTCGATGTGTGGGAGTGAGTGTTTGGCGTCTGATACGACGGGTCAGGTCCCTGGGGATTCTCAGGGACTCAAACGGGACTATCCCGCCGCTACTCCCTCTCGTCGCAGTTAATTACCAGTCCTTCTCGGCCGCGCTTGAATCGACCTCTCTTCCTCTCTCACTCCGTTTACCTTAGTCCCCTTAGTCTTCCTCGAACCCATATCGCTTCCGCCAAGCGATTTACCCTCAATAATCCACGACCGTGCCGTCTCGTGCGCGTATTGTTCTGGGATTCCTTTTTTGGCCGAAACCATTTTCAAATCGATCATTAAACCGTGTTACGCGGTAAAAAAATCTATCGATATTTTTTTTTTTTATATATTGTTATATATTGTTGAGAAAAAGATTATTTTTAAGATATATTTTTAAAGACTTTTTCTATTATTATGAATATATCCTCCCTATTAAATATTGTATTAGCACTGTTACAATCTCTCATTTTCAAATCGTAATAGAAATTTCTACCAATTATTGTTATGTTAGACTTTCCCCGCTATTAAGCGTGCTCGAGAGATACACATCTTACACAAGGCATTCTTCAACGCAATGAAAAGAACCGTGCTTTTTTATGCGATTCGATTCGTGCAACATGCCTGTGCGTGCCAGGCATAGCACGACAAAAAAATGTACAATTTCAGCAGCGTTACAGAAATATACATACACATTTTAAGAGTTACGTGCAATCAATAGGCGACAGGGAAACCCTCCCCCCCGTGGGAATCCAAGCGAGCAAATCGTAGCGGGATTGAACGCTTGAAATGGAATAATATCCAATAATCTGGCAGCCGAGAGAACGGGATAAAAAGGGACATTTTATCGGGGCATCGCAGCATCCAACCCAAGCGGTATCCGACCATTTCCGCCAAGCCATTTCGCCCCGCGTTCTCGGTTAGCCGGCAAAATTAATTATTGATTTCGGATACGCGCATTCAGTCGCGGCGGACGGCTTTTAATCGAAAACGAGCCATCCGTCGCGCACTCATTTCCGACCGCTACGAATTTAACAACGAATCGATGTGAACGTATTCGCTGCGTTACACCATCACTATCGCTGGCGGCAAAAAGGTATCTCTCGTTTCAATTTTTTTTTTTCAACATTACTTTTTAATACACGATATAACGTCAAACAAAAACTTATCCGTTAGCGAATAATTCCATAAAAAAAAGAACGCAGCTGCATTATATCAAATATAATTTTTGAATACGTTAACATGACTTCGAATTAAAATTCATTCATTTAAACTTTACGGAGAAATATCGAGATAATAAATGGAAACAATATATGAAAATAATACATACAGGACTGGAGAAGAAATACGGAGCATAGGAGTATCTGGAGAGAATTGGAGCGTCTTCTTGATTATCCGTTGAGGGAAGTAGAAGGCTGAGGTATTGGAGCGGTAAAGGAGTTACCGGTTGTCGGTTTGACATCTTCCTCCGACGTGACACCGAAGTCAAACAACTAAATCGAATAAATAAATATCGTTACTAAACCGAAAAATAAATATGTAACATTATATATACATACATATATACATATATATAACATTTTAAAAATGTATTATATTTGTAAAAAACAGAAATTAAATTTTATTTTTATATTAAAGTTGTTTTTTTTTTTAATACTACAAGAAGGATATTAGGAATATAATATGAAAGGAGCTGCAGATTCATTGTAGAGGAGATTATAAATTCATTTTATGTTGGCAAATGCTTTACTTCTGTATATGCATGTATGTATATGTAGAAAGAGAACATATATGTTGAATTTATAGAAGAGATATAAATCAATTTTATGGCATATGCTTTACTTTTGTATATTTACTCTGTATATATATATTTAATTCTGCTTAACTTCTTGTTTATTTCTATTTTCAATTCTATATATTTAACACTCTCTTTTATCATCTTTAGAAAGAAAATATTAAAAAGAAAAAAAAATATATATATATATGTTGTGTGTGTTCTTTTTTTAATCTCTTTCTAAAGACGATAGAGTGTTAAATATATAGAAGTAAAGCATTTGCCTATAAAATAAAGGTAATTATAATAAATAATTTACAATTATGCTGCTCTATGTAAGAAATTCATTCTCTCCATGATCCGGTATAGTGAAAATCGTTTATAATAATAATTCGTATATACTTTAAGCAATATCTTTAATCACCTCTTGCAATTCTGCTTTAGCAAACATATGAAACAATTGTCCAGGCGTCATTGTCATCACTTCGATATTGGTATCGTTTAGTTTTTCTTCCATTACTTGCTTTAGTATTGTTAGCGCAGCTTTCAATGCTTCTTTGAGTGTCATAGACTGCAAGAATGATATTTGATTGCAATGTAAAGATAAATATATATATATATACAGTTTAAATTGATTCAATAGTAAGACAAAGTACCTTATGATACACTTCTTGAAGATTTTGTTGAGCTCCTTCACTACCAGATCCTATGGCTTTCGCATCAAACTGAACAAAAGTTCCAGATGGATCCATATGATACAACTGTGGACCTTTCTCGTCAATCCCGGCAAATAACATTGCTACACCAAATGGTCTAGACATGGCAGTGCCATCGTCATCACTATCTCCAAACTGTATAGCTAGATTAGATACTGCTTGAGCGGTCGATTCTACTGTCATTCTTTCGTTGTAGACAAACCAATGATTCTGGCATTCGACTCGAGCTCTATCGATCATTGTCCGCGAATCAGCCATTAGACCAGACGCTGCACATCCTATATGTTTATCAATTTCTACAATTTTTTCTACAGTTGTTGGCTCCATTAAAGAAGAAGTAATGCGTTTTTCCACTGCAAGAACAACTCCTTCCGTTGTTGCAATTCCAATGGCAGTAGAGCCGAGTTTTATGGCTTCTATGGCATATTCTACTTGAAATAATCTTCCCTCCGGCGAGAAGGTATTCACTCCACGATCGTACTCTGAACGTGTTAGAAACATCTGAAAGAAACAAAAGATTTATAAGTTAGATATAATAGATAATACAAAATTATATCTTACACCTATATAAATACTTAAACTTTAACTGAAATTATATTGTTATCTGTTTAATCTTCGAAATTGTCAAGTAGTGTAAATTTAATCTATAACTTTTATCTATAACTTTTGGAACAAACGCTTAATATAACATACGATAGATTTGAGGTTTGGCGCGATTATAATGACATAAATATATTCACTAAAGCATTACAAGCTACAAAGCATTATGAAAACATCTGTTAATACAATTATAATATCGGATGAAACGTTTGAGTATCGGTAGAAACGAATGAGAGTTTAAACTAACAGTACAAACTAAGCAACCAAGGTTAACCAAGAATGACATAGCAAAACGAAATAGAGCGTTCTATTTATATAACCTAATCGCGACAAATACAATACTCAATGTACTATATTTTTAGGGACTGAATTATAGCTTACCTTTCTTCGTTTTTCTCACAAATGAACGTAAATAATACGCGAAATGCCGACTTGTTACAAACGCCAGTCACGAAGAGTCGCAAAGTGTTGAATGCAATGGCGGCAAATGGCGGGGAACACAATGACGTAACCACTGGTGGATCTCGGGGCGCATTTTCAATAAAGTATATAGCTCGTTCTTATTTCGCATGATGATTGGTTGGCGCTGCAAGAATGGACCAATCATATTCAACCAAATATTCATTTACGTTCTCAACTGATTAGAGAGAGAAAGAGAGAGAAATCCGAGTACAAAAAGTGCCATTCACGTTTCATGTGTCACTCGTGTACGTAAAGCGTAACATAACCTTCGTCCAAACAATAAGTAAATAAACAGTGACAATTTAAAAAAAAAAAAAATATGACGACACATATTAATTCGCAAAAATTAAGAATAATTATAGAAGAAAAGCATTGGGATCAATTATTAGAAAATGTCAGACCAAAGTATTTTGTCAGGCAAGAGTCAGAGTACGTATGAAATAATGTCAAAAAATTTATAGATATATTTATACATAATTATATATATATATATATATGTAAAATAATTGTTATATGTTATATATATGTTTCAGGATGTCGCCTGATGCAAGTATTTTAGCACAAATATGTCAGATACTTGTAACCGAAACCACTCCGGATGTGATTAAAATTTTATGCTTGAAATGTCTGGGTAACTCTTGCCTCGACATTTACAAATACAAACGACATAGGTTGGAAAATATAGAATCCGATGAATACAACAAAAATTTGTATAACAAATTAGCTAAGAGTGATTTATGCAAACACACAGACAAGCAGGATTGCAACTATCCACACGATTCTTATTTTCCTTATGACGGAGTTATAAAATGGACTGTAAATTATATTAAAACTCATAATAAATCCACCGATTGCTTAACTGGCAATGAACTAGATATCTTTAGGCTCAGCATTCAATTCTTATGTAATTTGTTTACATATGCGTGTCCAAGTGTAGCATCTACAGAAAATGATGTGCTGAGATATATAAACTGTGATAATTTAAAGCAAACTATTCTGTAAGTTTATACATATAATTACGTATAAATATTCAATACTTTTCAAATATATCTGTGATAATTTATTTGAATTATTTTTAGGAATAGCACGCAATCTGATCACAAATCCCTTGTCAGTGCAGCGTGCATATATGTACACAATGCACTAAAAGAATTACATTACAGTTACTTCGCAAATAATGAAAAAGCTCTATATTTGTACTTATTAAAACCTATTAAAGAAGGTTTTACATCTGCAAAGGATGCATTGTTGCGCCTGTTACATCGGTCAAATGGATTTAAGAATATATATAGTAACATGGCCATGAGCGAAAAGTTGGATTTACTAGAAATTATTTACAATGAACTCTGGGAGTCTTGGCAATCTGATCACAATGCAGTGCTCACAGATGATCAGGCTGAGTTTCTAGCGCTAACATTTTGTAAGAATAGCGATCTCATTTTAAAAACTGTAGACACATATGTGGATAGCGTAAATCCTACAGAAATTATTCTTATCCTCAATATTTTGGGACTTCTTACTACGCGATACAAGTTTTCAAAAAATGCGAGACCTTTGCTTATTAATTGCAAATGTAAGTACATCAATTTCCAATACAAGATGATCAAAGATATAAAAATTTACAATACATTTATAGATCTCTTGATGTCTTTACACATGTTGGGAAAGGAAGGAGATAATTATTTTACTCCAATAACGAATTTAAGTCAAGTGGCACCGAATGCTCAAGAAGGAACATCTGATATAAATTCGGGAATGCATGATGCCGAAGCAACGATAGTAAAGTGCGATCATCTGCAAGATCATCCTGCGTATGGCTTTAAAGCAGGACTAATACAAGTTATCGCAAATATGGTACACAAGGACAAAATGTGTCAAGATCTTGTAAGTACAATTACATAAAATTTTTTTGTTAAATATTAAATTTTTGCAAGAATTTTTGTACAAATGCAATTTTATAAAATGTACCTGGTGTCGATAAAGGACATTTCTTATTAATCTTAAGCGAGTTAAGACTCTTGATTCGAGTGTACCGTTAAAATAGTTGTATGACAATATCATTCAAGGATTGAATAATAAAAAAGTTAAAATATTTTAACTAAAATGTCTAATATATCTTTTTTATAAAATTACAATATATTGATAAATTAAACGTCTAAAAGATATGTAGTAATATTTAAATAGATTTTTGCTACTGTTGGCTTACAATTAGAGCATATATACTTTAGGAAGGGAACTACTTTTCGCTATTCCTGACATATATCTGTCCTTGTTTTTTTATTGTGATACATACATGCATCAGAAATCAAAATATGTTATAAAAATATTAAATTAAAATATAGAACATTATAGCATTTTATGTAATATAACATCTAAAAATAGATTATTTGAAACAATATCTTATTATGCCTAAGTATTACGGAGAATCACTAAGTGTTACATATTAACTACACTATTTACAACTGTAAATAATTTAGCTTTGAGATGATCAATCTTTTCTCATTTACATAGATATATTTAAATTGTTTCAATGAATCTTTAGTTAAAATTTTAAAAGAGTTTTTTTTGTTCTTTTTTAAAAAATACTATATACACACAACTCTCTTCTGAATTGTGCTTTGATTATTGTTATTATTTTCTACATATCTATACAATACAGTCGAGCAACTGTACTATACATTGCTTGTATGTGTGTGTGCGCGCGTATACACATTTTTAATGATAAATAATTTTTCAGTGTAAAGAACCTTGATAGCTGCAAAATATAAATTTGGCTTTTGTTATGCGTTGTACGACGGTACAGGAAGTCGATATTTCTCTCTCGCTGATTACAATCTCGCGTATGGATGATACAGAATATCTCGCGAACAAAAGATCTGCATCCTGTCGCGTCAGACAAAACGAAATTAAGTATCCCGTCCGACTGAAAGATGCGGCAAAATGATCGAAATTTGATATGCCAATGCTGCGAGTTTAGCAAATTCGTGACAGATGACAAAGTCCGCGTCGCACGTATATTGACAGATAAATTAGTTATGATGTTAATTTTTTGCCTTTGACCATGTCAATTATAATAAATTAAATTCGTCATTCAGAAATATTTATTTGATACATTATTCAATTATACGTAGACAAAAATGATATGTTTTGATACACTTGAAAATGTTTCAAATAAAAATATGACGATGTAATATATATATATGTGTGTGTGTGTGTGATTTCAGTTTCGCGAAATAGACGGAATTCCATTACTCTTGGATTGCTGTAACATAGACGCGAGGAATCCGCGTAAGTCTAATTTTTTATTAACGTTTTATCACTCGAGTCGCATGCTTGCGCTTATATCGCCGACAATTTCTACGCAGTTATATTGCAATGGACCATCTTCGCTTTGAGAAATCTGTGTGAAGGAAACCCCGAGAATCAAGATGTCATTCGAAAATGTAAAATGGAAGGCGTGCCGAATAATCCTGTGTTGGAAACGATGGGCTTGACTTTGCACGAGGATACGGATGGGAATTCGATTCGAATCGCTCCTTTACGTCGCGATTAGAAAAATTTCAACTATTTCCCGAAAATCACGACCGGTGATCTGGATAATTAATACTCAATACTTATTAAATTATTATTCGCCATAAATTGTTTGTATCTTTAAGATACTATGATCGATTGGAAATGTATTTTGCTATATCGTTTGCTGAATTACAATGTACAATCTGTACGATTAGACGAAATACGATATCGTGTTATGCAGAGAGATATTTTATCCACGGTCGAGTGATTTATGATATAATAAAAGCTACTACGAGAGTGCGAATGTGTAAGTATACTGTCGCCGATTTAATTGCAACTCGAAGTGAGATTTATTTACTCTAAATAATAAATACTTCAATAAGATTTCTTTTAATGTATATAATATGATAATTTAATCATTTTGGGGGAATATTCTTCGATAAATCGATAAATAGAAACGCGATAAGTAAATCTCCCTCCGCTCTCTCACGAAATCGCTCGAAATAGAGATGTTGAGATTCATTTGCATTCAAGAGTTATAGAACCTTTAATTATTCTGTCAAGAAATGTATATATTTTAATAATTTTATTAATTAATACGCATGTCTTAAATTCTCTCCCCCCCCCCCCCCCGCCTTCGCAATTCAAGACGATAATTTCTCACTGTCGTGGCTGTTTCTCACCGCGAACAATTTTACGATGAGGAACGATATGACGTCCCGTAATAGGTGTTTATTAATGCCATCCGTGCGCGCGCGCGCACACAATTAAGCGAGAGGAGGAATCGCGGTGGGTGAGAAATGCCGCCTGCGCATACCGACTTGTACGTTAATTATACCGGAAGTTTCGAAACGCACACACATGTACACGTGACAAGTTACGCGTTTTCCTTTCTAATGGAATTAAAATTGAACGGCGTGTGGTTTCCACAGTCATCGCGCGCTGCCGGAACGGGATCGGATATCGATAAATAAATAATATTGGATAATTATCTTCTCGTAGAGCGTATTATGCGTATACGTTCTATTTAACGGTAATATATACGCGGGACACGAAGGATTTACGAAATGTAATAATACGTTTCCGGACGTAATACGCGATCTAATCGAGCGTAACCGATCGCTGATTTACGGCGCGGTTTCAATGAAGAATAAAATTATTACGGATAGTTGCAACGCGCGCAAAGTCTAATTTCGTTCCGTAAATGTAGTACGATCGAGCGCAAACATGCGCACGACGTAACAAAGGATAATAGGTTTATAACGCGCGTGAATTATATTCGAGTTATTTTCTCGAGAAAGAGAGACTGCTCGTATATACTCGACAAGATATCTCTCAATCTCGCACGTTTCGCGTATGAAAGTAGACGCATATTATACGCGTCTCGCGTACGAACGCGCGTTCGATATAAATTGCTTTTGATTTAAATAACGGCCCATCCCACCGGACGATCAATCTTGGATCCCGCGTAATGAAGAGCAATTAACGCAAAATTTATCAGTTAATTACATATGTGGTCATAATTGTCGCGAATAATTATTTCCGCGCAAAAAAGCGCTCTCGTTACACCTCGATAGCTCGCGTGTACGCGCGCGAGATGAGGATCGTGGAAGCAAGATGAGATTCCTAATAAATGAACCACGTTGATCGATATATCGATAGGAGCGGCTTCTTAAAAAGAGCGTAATGTTCTTTTAGAAGCTGACGCAAAAGTATCAGCCGATCGCGAAGATACGGAGAGCTACGACGGGAAGTGTTGGTGCTCGCTATGTGGGAAAAAGATTCGCTATTTAATTTTTTTTTTTTTTGCGACTATATAATAAAAATCACGAGACATAGAGGCTTCGTCCAATGAACAAAATCGCCTATCCTGCGCGATAAGAATCGATCAACGTAATTAATTGAATTCAATGTAATAGCGCGCGTCTCGTAAGAGAAATGTCCTCCGTAAAGCGCGCGGAGGATTTCGTCGATCGCCAGCCTTATTAATATTCATAGACGCTGACGAGGAGGAGCAGGGAAGCGTAAAAAGCGCCCGGCCGTGCGTGAGATCGCTCAGGTGCGTAAATTCTGACCGCCTCCTTGATAGCAAACTCATTGACGCAATAAATTCCGGCGAGAGATACCCGAATATATATAAGGAGAAAGAAAGAGAGAGGGAGGAGGAGTAAGTCTCTCTCTCTCCAGCTCTAGCGAATGTTTTCTGTTCGTTTCCAATTATACTTGTGCAATTCTGAATCGTTTATCGTCATCTTGGACTTGAAGAAATATTATGTAGAAAAAAGTGTATCAAGATAAATCCAGAGAGAATAAAGGATTTATCTCACCACCGCGAGAATTTAGAGATGCTAGGAAATTTTTTTTTTTTTTTAAGCACAATTTTTCATTTCATTGTTTCGAGAAAAGCGAGTCGATTTTTTTCTCTTGTGTGCAAGGGCGATTATCTAATACATAAGAAGGGTTGATTGTAGCTTGTCTCGCGAGATTTTTAGCATTCGCAGCTCTCTTGCGCTTCATTGAAAGCAAAGACGTCTACCGCATCGATGATTGATAGATCGCCAGTAGATAATCGGTACGACAAACGAACCAGATCGTCGTATTAAATAGAGGCCGCGTCGAATCGAGCCCGCGCGTCGGCGTCTGACAAATAAGTCGCGGATTCTCCGCGCGAAAAAGATACGCAGGCTGAACACAGGGCGACCGCGCCCGCCTACGCGTGACTTTACTCTTTCAAAGAGCCGATGCGACGATATACTTCCTATGCTTTCGCATTACACTTTATATATGTCGTATGTAATCCGCTGCACAATCGTATGGAAGAATCAAATCCGACATTAAGAGAGTGGTAGTTACTTTCTTTAAAAATTTAGATATCGCTTTATAAGAGGAGCTGTCATAAGTTTCGAGAGAAATAGAATTTTGCATTTGTGTTTCGTATCGAGAAAAAAAAAATAATTAAGAGACTCTTACGATACTTTAACGGCGATGACGCGATGGACACGTCGCTGTTCGTGAGGATGGAATCGTGACGGAACATATGTATGCCTAATCGTAAACGTAAACAGAGCTCGCGCACCGAGAGAGCATATGGATGCCTTTTAATGACTGCCGCACACGGTGCATAAGCCGTAGTAAATGTTACGCCAAGCCGGGGTGGGATTCGTGTAATAGCCACTAAAAGCGACGTTCGTCCTTTTATGGATCGTAAAGGTAGGGATATTTGGAAACCGCTGGCCGGATTGATCCGCGTGACTCGCACTTAACTTAAAGAGAGCGAAGCACAATGCTTTTTCAGAGCGTACCAATTAATCCCCAAAGGTAAGTTCGGAAGGTCAGATGATTTTTTTTTCGACACCATGAAATCGTAAATTTTCCCTCAGCAAAATCACGCGGCATATATATCGGATACATTTTTTTTTTTTTTAATAATATCGTATTCATTTTCACAGAGAAAAATTAATAAAGTATGCAAATTTAAATAATAATAAATATCCGAAGAGAGGATTTAAAATTTGTTTAACATTGTTACAGTTAATTGCACGACTTGCGTATTTAAACCGGAACCGTTTCGGTTTACCAGGGTAAATTAATCCCCCTTGGACGCGCATTGTCCGAGCGATGAAAAGTCCACTCTAATTATCCCTCGTGTAAACGGAGCCTCCCCGGAGTCGATTTCTCGGAGAGACGGACAGCAACGACGTTGCTCGTAAACAATGACAATAGGACCCTGCGAGCGGAGAGCCGAGGCCCTCATGATAGCCGCCGCGATCCGTCGAGTTAATTAATCGCGCCGAACGATCTCCATTGAAATGGAATCTGGATAAATTTTCCGGCTGCTGATGCTGCGTCGGGGCCGCTAGCATTATGTGGGCATTATCTTTACGACCTCTCAAAGAAGAGAGGAGAAACGTCGACGGGGGGAACGCATGCGCGCGATATACGACGGCTGCACCAAAACCGGAGAACCTGTTATCAGAGAAACAGTGGCTGGGACCTGGGCCAATTATCAGCAGCAGCCGAGATTCGTGCAAGTCTCGTCTGTCCTCGAGTGTCATCCTCGTTCTGAATTTCGTACCGTTTCGAGTCACATCCGCGTTCACGTGTCGCGTTCGCCGCAACGTCTCGTGTTGAATCGTAAACCTCGCCGGACTTTTTAAATCGAATCGTTCGGCATCCGACTAATTATAAACGAAAATTATATAATTGTCCACGTTATCGTACTAGCTGTCGATAGTGATGTGTAGGCTGTGTCTACGTTACAATGTGCGTGAGTGGATAGGAATAATAGGCCGACGTGACAACGCATTTTGCACGTAACGTGTTTTCGATACACAGTGTTTTTACCTTTTACTAAGAGTGTCAAGACACGTAAAGACAGCAAAGCAGTTCGACGCGAGATTAAATGCAAACTGCAAATCATTCGAGAGTGACTTTGAGAAAATGCGTCTCCTTTCGCCTTTACTTTTTAACGACAACGCGGCGGGAAATTATTACGCGACGCGATTTATAAAAGATATCGCGTGTTAATCGCACGCGCGAGGCAGCGCATTCTCCATCTTCGGAAAATTTTCAATTTGTCCGACGTCCTCGTGACGTACGATCATGAAAGACTCGGCTGCACACGGGTGATACTCTTCGAGGAGAAAGCTACCGTTATTATCAGACCGCAGATCCCAAATGTCCCAATTTGTATCGAGCCATTAAGAGAAGCGACAGCGATGATTTATGAAAATCGACGGACACGCTAATTGCCTCTCGATATAATTTATCAGATGGTGTTTTGTTTTTTTTTGTTTTTTTTTTACATCCGCGCAGACGCAGGTTGTTGTTGCTTTGTTTGCGCGTGGAAGCGGGCTGAAATAATTTCGTCAGTTGTGTGAACGAAACATGCGGCGGCTGCTCAATCACGATACGGCATAATGAGGCAGATTCGATATCTGTTCCTGAGGTAAGTCTCTAACTAAGTATTTTCATACTTACAGTTTCATACTTTATTTATATTTATTTTTATTTATTGTTAAATATATTTATTAATATTTATTAAAAAATGGAGCGATGTGTTATATTTCATATATTTACCGTAAATCAACGTAACCACGAGATATTGCACTAAATGACGAAGCGGCCGTATCTCGTTTATTGCACTCGCGCAGTTATCAGATAATCTAAGTAACATTATCGCGCGCGTACGCTCGAAATCTCTGCGAAAAGGCATCGAGTCATTCATTTCGTATGTTCGCCCCGGCGTTTTCGTCCTGGCCCACGTTTGCTTTCGACACCGTCATTTTCTCTCCCCGTTCTCACGATCTTCTCGCGTCTTCTCTCCGTACTCGTGTTGTTCCTCTTTCGATTTCACTCACGTCGTTTACCATCGTCTCTCCATCGCGTGGCGGCTCTTAAAATCATGTATTTCCGTGGCCGGGTAGGCCGGTCCTTTTTTTTTCTCCGTTCTCTGAGTTTCGCCGTCTGCGGTCATCTCTCTCTCCTCTCTCGCATTCTTCTCGTTCTGTTCTCTACCCCTCGATTCTCTCTCTCTCTCTCTCTCTCTCTCTCTCTCTCTCTCTCTCTCTCTCTCTCTCTCTCTCTCTCTCTCTCTCTCTCTCTCTCTTTCTATCTCCGCTCGAGAGCCCCGGTGTAACAATGGCTGCCCTCTAATTATCGGAAGACCGCGGCACTTTAAAGAGATCCCGAGAGCCCATCACGAGAGACTCCGTTTCGTTCGCTCCTTAAAATTTCTTTTTCCCCTTCCTTATGCTCTCTTTCTCTCTTCTGTCTGTCTCTCTCTCTCTTTCTTCTCGTGTCTGAGACGTCAGTAACAAAAACAATCAACATAGCCGACTTGTTCGTGGAAAATTAGTTTCGTCTCGCGAGAACATCTACTCGCGAGTCTGCAGCAGCTGTTGGTTCCTCGTCAGATCCTAAGAGAGCGCGAGAAACGAAGAAAATGATCGTTTGCACCCTAAAGTAATCCTATAATTTGGGAAGAGACGCTCGGGGGATTTTATCGCGAGGATATATTACAAAAAATTAGGGTCTCCTTCGTCATTTAAAATGTAACCGCTTCGGTTTTCTAGCAAGAAATTGTCGCGACGGTCCCGAGTCCGCGAGATACATGACGAGATGCTCTCCGAGAAAGATCGCGAAAGAAGGGAGGAAAGCCACGCCGATAAAGAGAAAATATCGGCTCCGACGAGAAACGCGAGCCGGAATGGGCGTAACCCAAACGAGCTCTTGCACTTGTACCTGTTGCTCGTTGCTTCCTATTAAAATACTCTCAGCCGACCCACGCGAGAAAGGAGTCGCTCTTGCTAGCGCGTTAGTAACCAATGACTAAGAACGCGACGGAGATACAGTCTTTTCCACCCTTTCCACGTGGTTCTTTCTCTTCCTCGTCCGGGGGAGAGAGGTTTCTCTCTCCCGCTCCTAAGAGAGGCCGCCTCTTCCAAAAGAGACGTTCTAGAATCGGGACGCATTTCCGGGTGGAGAAACTCGTAAAATCCACGCTTTCTCGTTGATACTTGGTTGATTTAATACGAGATCTTTTATTTTCCGGCAGGAGTTAGAAAATCATAAACTTTCACCCGGTTTTTTTAGATTTATCAATTTCGAGATGTAACGTCTTTTTAAAATAACGCGAGATTTTTTTTACAGGAATGTATCACTATTAGTCGCGTACGCCCTTTCTTAGGATAAACTTTTCAATTAGCTCTTTTATTCCGCGTTTCTCTCTTTTTTTTTGTTACGTTCTAAACAGAGTTTATTGTCCGGATTTCGCTGCTTCCCCCATGCTTTTTGTCGTCCTTTCTTCTTTCATGACATCTTTTTGTGCGTTTCTATTAGCGGTTTATATTTCGGGCAGATGTTTGTCGGGTACAACGTCTTCTACACGCTAGCCAGTTTTGGTCTCTCGACGGCATTGTATCCACCAAGATATAAAAGATTGGGGTAGAGATTCTTTCGGGCTCTTAGAGCAACGACACTACGACTGAAAACGTGTTTACTCTATTTGGGACAGACCGCTATCTTAAGAGGATATAGGTGAGTCGAAATTTTTATCGGAAAAGATTCTCGAAAGAAAACTTTAACACAGTCGTGCTGATTATTTTTCTTTATATAAATCTACAAACAAAATATAACTTATCCCGTTACTTTACCTAGATCCGACACTGCGGACGGGGTGAATTTAAAATTTTTCCTGTCACTTTTTTTTAAAGATATTTCGGGGACAGGTTAAAAGGAACCGGTGAAGCTATTCGTCTTAATAACTTCGTACCTTTATTTCGATCGTCCGACGAATAATGGAGTCATAAAGCCTAATACGAGCGTGAGGTTCTTAGGCCTGCGCGGCACTCGATTTGGAGAATCTCAGGTAATTTATCTAAGGGCGGCGCATTCAAGAAAATTCCCTTGAACTTTGCCGCAGGTGTATAACCGTATACGGGTTGAATTTTCGGTGATAATGAGAATAGAAGGCGCGTTCACTTTACAAACCGCGACATCGAATACCGTGAAGCGGAAAAATGATACTCATTATATTAGGAATTAAAAATGATTAAAAAAAAAACCTTTTTTTATTTTTGTTATTTTCTACGGATTTAATAGGAATCGCGTACGTGCAACGTGTCGTAAGGTCTCGGGTGACTGCATTATTGTCGCGACATCCGGTGCGACAGCATTATTACTGTCGCATTATTGTTCCTAAGGCGTCGTTAATTAAATCGTCGTTATAAATTACCCGCCGTATCGCGAAGCTAATGATGTTCCGTTAAAAGCGCTACAGCGTGAAAACTGCGCGCTCAAAATTCACGATGGGCTATAAACATTTTTACGGTATTTCCATCTGTCGTCCGTGTTGAAGGAAAGAAACGCGGGACGACGCGCGAGTAAGGCGATCATAAAACAGGAATTCACAATGAATTCGCATCGATTTTGTCTCCAATGTCGTTCTTTGCTCGTGTTTTATATATATAGGTATATACATACATATATACATCCTGTAAACGCACATTCCGGTGTGCAATCGTGACGTAACGCAACTCTTCCGGCACGGCGCCTATTGTTACCGACCACTAAATTGTATACAGTTATACATAAAATTATAATTATTGTCTCAAATCGTAGGTAATTTTACGGTACAATTTATATAGACTCATAGAAGTCATAGAAAACGTTCAATCCTCACGCAAAATAAATTTCTTTTTAGCTGGTTGATTGTGTCGAATGAGTTACTCTGCTCAGCCAGACATGATTCCTGTCGTTTTTGTCCGGCTCGCATAAATAGAATGATAGAGCGGTATTGTCGCGCATCGTTCACGATTACCGCGCGCACCAATCTTTACAATACAATACAATTACAGTATAATTTCCGAAATTATAGAAATGGAGGAAGCGAGAAATAAAGCAAGAGAATCGAGATCTGCGTGATCGATATTGCGAGAGGAAATGCGTACATACCTGAATTCACAGTGCGCTCCAGATTCGCAGACGATTTCGCACCAGATATCTTCGTTAGATTCGCCTCCTCTTTTTTCTTTTTTTTTTTTTTTTTTTTGAAGGCAGCATTTCGAAACTCGCGTATTTTCTGTAGCGTCGCCGGGGGTCGTGGTGATCACCTTACTTCTTTTTTTCTCCCCGTCTTGACAGCGCGAGGATCGTGCGAGGCATACAGCGGGAACGGCGACCCGACACGACGACGAGATCCCCTTAAAACCGAAAACATACGGCGTACAATTACGACGTAATGATATATAATTAATGGAATTCGCTCAAAGGCCCCCCATGGTTGGCATGCTTGTTTCCTCGAAAAGCACAGGGAACTGCGAGTCCGTATAAACGGAGGGAGAGGGAACTCGGCGAGATCCGTCCTCTGAATAAAATTCTCATCGCCCGCGTGTATATATTTTACTCATAGTGCGTGTGTGTGTGTATATATGTAATCGGTCGCGATATTCGCATGCCACGAAACTATAAAAGCTCAGTAAATTACCAAGAGTGCAACATACTAATTTCCGATGTCACGAACAGTGCCCGGGCGGCACCGGAAACTTTCCTGATTGTCGAACGTGAAAAAAAAAAAGAAAACTCGAATGTGTGTGTGTGTGTGTGTGTGTGTGTGTGAGAGCCGCGTTCGTTTATTATATATATAAACTATTGTTTTATCTTCGGCACTCTACTTATCAAGCACTGATCATGTATTCAACGCGAATCCTCGATCGCGGCGTTAATGATCGATTCGCTCTCGTGAGATGAGACGAGATGTCTCGAATGCCATTCTTAAGATTCTCTTCCACGATATAGGCAACAAGATCGCAAGATCTTGAAGATCTCTCTCTCTCTCTCTCTCTCTCTCTCTCTCTCTCTCTCTCTCTCATTCAGGTATTTCGAACATTTTCTCTTAAGCACGTCAATGTATCGCCAGCAGCATCCAGACCAGACACACCCCTCGTACATCAAGTTCATCTCAAATCGACCGAATCGATCGGCCGAGCCATCCATGAAACGAAAAATACATGCCTGGGATCGAAACTTTCGCACGCGCATCGCTCATCGTTGCTTCTCGGTGATATTAATGTTATTAAACAGCATGTTCTTGGTATAAAATATTTATACTAATTATTATAGATAATTAGCGATGTTTGGAATGACTTGTATGTGTGCGAATAATAAATCCCGCGCGCAACAGCTCTATTATATTCTCGACGTACAGTATTATTTTAAATTGAAGTGATCAATTCATTCCCATCAGTCTCGCGTGTGCAGCTCGTAAAGCTTTCCGCGTTATAATTTGCGAAACTAAACCCACGTATTTGAAGTTAATAAATTTAAGCACAATGCACACGGAGAACGTACTAAAAGAAAAAAAGCTGCAACACACATAACGATACGATATCTCGCTTTCCGCCGGGCGTAGGTGTACGAGCAGTCAATTATCCCGCTCGTGCCGAATGAATTCAATTAATTGAACGATTCAATCGACCTCTCAGACTGACGTTTTTAACGTAAACAATTCAGATTCATCTGCATCTCCGTGTATATTGCTCTTTTCTCTCCCTTTTCGCTCCACTAACAAGCAAAATTTGTAATTTTAATCTGCCAAATTAATTATGCGAGAAAATACTGATATGTAAAACATTCTGACACGCATTTTTATACGCAATTTGTACCGCTATTCGACAGCTCAGTTATTACATCTATTACGCGTAGTCGGTAACAAAATTGTTCGCGATATACGATCGATTGACATATGATCGACATTGCGGGATATAAGTTTCTCTCGATTGCATTAAAAAAAATTCTATATCTCTTTCATCGTGCGGGGAAACAGGATGGATAAAAAAAATCGGTGTTCATTACTTATGGCGAACATCGTGGATCGAGACAGTAACAAGTGCTTGCGAGATACTCTCGCATCGTCGCCGCCCTATCTGACATTGCAATCAAAAAATGCGCAAAAGTACGCGGCGAAGAAATGCAGTGGCGGTTTCGCGGATATAGAGACATATGGCGATCTGGCGTTCGAGAAAGCATCGGCGGGTGGGTAACTTTCAAATTAAAGCATAGCGAGGTGACCGGCGAGTGGCGACCGAGAAGAGTAGACCGGGAGGATATAACGCGCGGAGGAGGAAATGAAATGGAGAAGGAAAGCAAAGAGCAGGAAGAGAGTAAGAACGAGGGAAAAGAGCAGTCTCAGAAAGAGAGAGAAAGAAAGAGAGAGAGAGAGAGAGAGAGAGAGAGAGACAGAAGAGGAAGAGCGAGAGAAAGAAAGATGAAGAAAGAGATAGAGATAGAGAGAGAGAGAGAGAGAGAGAGAGAGAGAGAGAGAGAGAGAGAGAGAGAGAGAGAGAGAGAGAGAGAGAACGAGAAAGAAGCACGGGCGGTGGGCAAAAGAGCGAGAGAAAGAGGGATCGAGAGGAGGTAGAAATCGTAGAGGTAACATCGTAGAGGCTGTGGGACCCGATCCCAAAGGTAGGAGGACTCGAGTCGTGGCCGAGACCAGTCCATCGCGGGTCCTCCTCTCGACCGAACACACATACGGCGCTTTACTTTCTGCCCGCTCGTTCAAATTCCCGACTGCTCTCTCGTCGTGTCGAACTCTCCGCCGAGAGACCGAGAGAGTAACCCTCCTGGTGTGGCTGGCTGGCTGGCTGGCTCCCCAAGTGGCAGGAGCTCGTATAAGCCCAACGGGAGTAAGCCCAACGCGATCATCGGTTGCCCGTAGCGCCGATGGTGGTGGTAGTGGTGGTCGTGCCGTGATGACGGTGGTGGTAATGGTGGTGATGGTGGTGATGGTGGTGGTGCCGGTGGCCGGTGGTGGTAATGGTAGTGGTGGCGACGGTTACCTTGAGCACCAGGTTGTACCGCATACCTTGCACAGTTACCCTCTGCTCTAGTTCCCGCGCGCGGCCGGTGTTGTGCACGCGACACATAAGCGAGTCGACGACGTTTGTTGCGATAAATCGCGTGCGATTACTCGATGCGTTCACGATTGCACGACGAGTATTTTTTTCGCGTATTCCTTCGTCGTTTCACATAAACGCTATCGAGCCCTTCGAGAAAGTTTCACCGTCATCACCGTCAGAAGGAGAGAAGTCAGAGGCACTTATCGATCTCCGATATATGGAGGCGATGACGTCTTCGTCTTCGCGCGGCCGGATGATGAATAATGACGGCGCGTCGGGGAATACGACTTTGACTGGGAGCGATGATAAGTGAAGGAAGATGACGAACGCAAGTGTTGATCTGCGGAACGTAGGGATGATATATTGCCCGAATCACATTGTTGGTCGCGAAGCGATCGTTGAACGGCGCTGATCGATCTAAATAAATCGATAAAGCGAGAGCAACATCGCCGATATACCGAACGCGCGATATACGCTCTCGGATACCGAGCCGGGATTGAACGAAAAAAAAAAAAAGGAAAAAAGAAAACACCGGACAGGAAGTGGCGCAAAGGAGCCTCACGAGGAATATTCTTTGCACCGCTTTGTTCGCGACGAGGCGCTACAAGAGAGTCGACGAGGCGTGGATTCAAAAGGACTGACACGGCAGAACAATAAGACAACGAGACAATAAGAAACCGGTAGCGGAGCTCCTCTCTCTTCAGGAGGGTGCTCTTTGAGCGCTAGAATTCTTCGTTCGGTGTACGAGTGTAAGCCGAGACCGGCGAATGGAAAAAAGGAGGAATAACCACGAAGCGATGCGAAGCGGGCGCATCTCTCTCTCGTGACTGCCGGACGATCGATCACCAGCGATTTTTGCGATTTGCGCGATCTCCCCCGTCGAAGGAGAGGATCGTTAAGCGTCTCTCTCGCGCGGGAGTGATACGACGACGCGATGAGCCTGGCCGATAAATTACCTCGGCATCGAAATCTCTTAACGAGACGACCGACGATGACAACAAGGATCCTTTCATCGCGATGATAATCGGTCGACATTGTCGCGTGAGACTGTCGAGGAAGATCGTCGATGTGTCTCGGCGATAGCTCGTCGCGTGAGTATCTGCGATCTTGCGACGATCGGCAGCTCGAAGTATAAAGCACACCACTCCACGCCACGATAACGACGGCACTCTTGGTACTTATCTTTTTAATTAGTGTCTTTTTATTAGTGCCAACGAGACCGACATTCGCGCGCCCATTATAGGATAATCGATTCGCCATTTCTCTCTCTCTCTCTCTCTCTCTTTCTCTCTCGGGTCTAAACGCGCCTACCGGATTAGGATAGTCGACTTTCTAGGATCGAGTCTCGTCCGCGCTCTCATTAAGGTGAATCGAGTGGATCTTACTTAAAGTTACATTCCAACGGTGTACTTCGCATTCGTCGAAGAGGAGCGCGTGCATCGACTACGCTTCATCGTTTTATCGCGGCTGGGACCACCACCTGCTGATCGAATTCACGGGCCCGGATTCCGGTCTTAATTATCACCGATAGAGGTACCGATCCGTGGCGCGCGATCGATACGCGAATTGGGAACGTGTGCGAGAAACGAAATCGTTTCCACGGTCCAGCTTAGTCAGCCCGCGAGGAGGAGGAGAAAACGCCAAAAAATCGGGGAAAGAGTATTTGGAGATCGTAAACACTCTCCGCGGTGCGTGCTTGTGGTGCGGTGCGGGACGAGAGTGTTAAGCGCTCAAACACTTTAGAAAATCCAAATGTTGGCTTTACAGTTCGGCTCTTTCGCACCTGTACGGTGCGCGCGCCTTTGTACTGTCTCGAGGTGTTAACGAGAACCCGGAGTGATTATAGCGATCGGAATCGCGACGAAGGAACTTCTCATAATGTCGCCGGAGGACGGTGTTGGATAAACACCGAGGGCAAAGTTTCGTACGTTGTAACATACATCTCGTCGAGCTTGAAAGAAAAAGAGAGAGAGACTGTGTGTATTTGTCGGTCGGAAAACTGGGCGCACGACGACATAAATCCCACACGATCGGATCCGACACAACGGAACGGAACGGGGTCGGTCCCAGTTCCGAACGAACGGCTTCCGGTGAACGACGGATTTATATCCTCGGGTCGTCTCCGACCCAGCTGCCGTTGCGTGATCGCGGAAGCGTAAAACTTTGTCGCGTGCACATCCGCTTTTTATTACAATTCAATAACAACAAGGTGATTGTGATGTAAGAGATGCGTCGCGGTGATATCGCGACAATCGCGATAGCCCTTCTCATTCTTGGGCAAATCCAGGAGCCACAACGAACGAGGTGAGAGAAACATTTAATTATAACGATAAACACGGATTAATATCAATAATACAAATATATATATATATATATATATATATATATACATATTTATTTATATTATATATATTTTTATTATTATATTATATAAATATATATACATATAAATTATAATCGATATATATAGATATAGAAAGCTAAAAGAGCTTAAACGCATCCAGAAAAGTTTAAACAAACAATCGATGGACTAACAATGTAGTTCTGCTTTATCTGTCACCTAATCTCGGTGTTGCAAGAGCGAACGTTTCTAACTTATTCTATGCAGTGAAAATGTCGAGTGAAAAGGTCGACAAGGCTAAAAACTGCAGCATACTCTGTCAATCGCGATCGTTATCCGAACTGAAATAGAAATGGACAAACGCGGGGGACACAAATCGGAAGAGAGATTCTCGCGAGGTTGCAACACGCGTGACTCTTGTCAGACACGTGCTGAGAGCCCGTCACGCCTCGTCAAAATCGAATGTTCACGCTGCCGTGATAAAATCCGACGACCGTTTAATTAATTTATGCACGCGACGTCTGCGTGCTTTTTGCAAGAAATAGAAAAAAAAATGTGAAAAATTCCGACGAAACCTAAATAACGATTCGCGAAACCATCGATATATAAATAGGCGAAAGAGGCTCAGAGCGTGTGTGATGATTTATTACAAAGATATTTCGAGGGAGATTAAAAGACAAATCTAGAAGAGAAAACTCGCTCGATGTATATAAAGTATTTTGTTATTAACGAGAGTAACTTTATGGACAGATTCAGCATTGAAAGGCGCGCGTGAGTCAAAAAGATTCATATCGAGAAATTATTTATACGACCTTGTTTGCAAGTTATCATACCAGTTTTGTGATTTAATAACGTGAGACACTCCATATATATATATATATACACGATCGCTCCATCGCTCCCGAGTTTTCTTGCGATCGTTATTAGCGGACAATTCCGTTTTATATTGAATGTTCATGGACTACTGTCTCATTCGTCTGAACGGAATTATCCAATCGCGCACGGATAATGACGATAACGCGATACTTTACGAAATCGCCATTAACATCGGATCTAACGACCTACGGATCAGCTCGATAAATCCGGCCGCAAATTGCCCGAAAGCCTTCGAAGTGCGAGACCTTATTGCGCCACGGCCGCGATAAGGTCGCGATACGCGCGTACATATTGCACGATTGACGACGCGATTGAAGGTAAGGACACTTTGTCGCGATATTTCGCTCTTCGTATCTTTTTCTCTTTTTTTTTTCTAAATATCGATACCTGAAAAGTGGAATAGAAAGTATCAATCGACATGTTATAGACTCGAATCGCAATCTCCGCGAGACTCAATCGGTCCAAGATCGACTAGCGATTAACGGAGGTGATTGGTATTTCCGCCGTAACTTAATACCCGGTTACATAAACCCTCTAATGATTTAATATGCGCACGAACGACCGTCATTCAGAACTAATTACGGATGCCGAACAAAATGAAACGCGTTTATGTAAACGCGGCGCGTAAACGTGATTGCGGACCGCGCGACCGAATTTAATGTTATGTTATTTAGGTACGAAACGGGGAGATTAACGCTCGTTGCGTTTTACGAGCAGCTTCGCTATCGAGCCGCGTAATGAGCCCGCTAAGTGAATGAATGAAGCGGCGAGCGGATCCGAGGCCGAGATCGAGGAAACGAGATCATTTCGATCGACGACTCGCGCATCCCGCGAGAAATAAAATTATAGCAACGGGAATGAAGGAACGATAGAATTCAGTTTAATTCCGCGCACAGATAATTAAACGTAGAAAACGCGACTGCCAATATAAATTCCGCGACAGCTGTTTAAAAATCTTTGATGAAGTGTGTAACCGGTACAGTTGTTACTGAAGAAGAAGATATGCGGTATTCGACCGAAATATATTTAGTAAATATTTCCAGGCATTTTTTTATCCGATGCAAAAAGAGTTGTTGATCGCGTTATAGATATTATCAGAAATTAATGATGCGGGTGACGGGACGGTAAATGATATACACATATCTTTGCGCAGCATCGTGATGTCGTCACGTGGATATCGCTGTCAGAAAATGTAACGCGACATGACATCGACTTTTAGTCTTAGATTAAAAATGTAATTGTCGTTGTTAAAAAATTATACCCCGAGTTTAATTCGAGAACGCGTGTTTTCGAATAATGAGCTCGGATAACTTCATACTCGGCATGCTTTTCTTTTACATTCTTCACACGAATTACTCGTGCGACGAGTTGCAGAGACTTCAATCTCTTTCTTCGTCCGTAAATAATTACTACCTTTGCCATTATAGTCTCTCAGAAAAAGAGAATCATCAAAAGGCATCGCATTCCCGCTGCATCGTGGATGCAGCATCACGCTGAATCGATCATAATACAATAATCCCGCGTGTACATTACAGTGTAAGATCAGAAGAGAGCTCATGCGAGAAAAAATTAGAAAGATAATAATCTCCCGACGCTCACGGCCATCCATCATAATCTGTCCGTGGCTCGAAATGCTATCGATAAAAATGTAGTCTTAAATGTGCGATACTTAACGGAACGCCAAGTATTAATCTAAATCACGATTTCCGAGCGATCGCGTATACGCGAGAAACGTAATAAGCAGGTGTGGAAGGGTTCTCATCGATCATCTGTGTGAAATGTGTAGCCTCGAGCACAAAATTTTCCCATTATGTTCCGCGCGCTTATGTCCATACGATACGAATTGGATCGAGTCTCGATTGTACTTGCGAATATCAATATTTAACATCAGAATCCATGCAGTATTCGCAGAATCAGAAAAATAATAATCGGTCGGAAAACCGGTTAGATAGCATGGATGTTCGCTATCATATGTCTATTACAAATCATCTTAAATTACGAACTCTCGAGGCTCGTAATTTCCTTAATAAATAAATAATAATAATTTTTAAAAAAAATTTGTTTTCCTATCCTGCAATGTGAAGAATTGATACTTGAATCTGGAAGCAGTTTTGCTGTTCGAAACTGCTTTACGAATATTTCGTATACGTTTTATCGATAGAATTTCGAGCGTAAGTTTGTGCGCGTATTGTGTGCGAAACAACTGGCTCTTGAGAACACGGAAAAAAAATATTAGGCAAATTTTAGGTATCCCTATTATATTACACCTGAAATTTAGTTACCATGTCTAAATTTTTTAGCTATGGTAACTAATATTTTTAAGCTATAATTTAACGAGGAATTTCACGTTAAATTATAGTTAAAAGTATTAGTTGCTATAGCTAAAATTTAGACATGGTAACTAAATTTCAGGTGTAATATAGGGACACTTTTAGCTATGGTAGCTAATATTTTTTTTCCGTGAAGGAGCGCCTTCACGCGGAAGAAAGAGAGAGACCTGTTGACGTTTTACAAATAGCTGTGAAAAGGCTCAGGGTACATTGCAAGCACGCGGTAGGCGTGTGCGTGTCACTTTCCCAAGACGCGGAGATCTCTCTCGCGACCGGAACACGTGTCCGGATACTATCTCGGTATCGGTGATCGGTCCAGTTCTCGAAGCCGAGAGAACTGGACCCGCTGCCGGATCCGTTCGTCTTTCGACGCGCGACGGCGTGGAAATTGAACGATCGCGACCCAGGTCGATCGAGAATCGAAGGGACATTCCGGCGCGCCGTGGGGATCGGATTTAATATGTTTATGATAATACGTTACGCGTCGTTCGCGATCGCCATGCGTGACGTTCATGCGTGTATCCTTTCGTTCCGGTCCGCCGAATCCTTTAACACGCGGTGCGCGCCCGGTCTCTTATCCCTCTTCCCCCCCCCCCCCTCCCCCTTTAGCTCCCACTTAAAGCACCTGTTTGTTTAACGTATCGGTCAACGTTGGTGATTAATCGACGGCGCGTAATTCAACATATATTAAAACCGAAACGGCGCGTCGACGCCGTAATTACACGCTACAGACCGATTGTCTCTGATTCGATTACGAGGGATCCGTCTCGTGCGGCGTGTTCGATGATCCTTAACGAGATTCTCGGGACGAAACAGCTTAGTATCCGTTTAACGCTATATATTTCGGTAACGACTATACGCTCCTACGAGATGCATCGCGAGCTGTAGCGGCGATGCATCTCCATCTCTGTTTCCGCACCGCACGCGGAGAAAAAAAAGAGAGAAAAGAAAGACGAGCATTAAATTAAAATCCGAGCGGTGTTAAAGTAAAGCCCCGGGCCCCTGGGCCCCCCGTGGCGAGGATAGTGGTAATACCCATTCTCGGTGGAGTATTTCGGTTCGGTAGTAGTATTCTGTCTTCATCCGATGCCGATGTGCGGTGGACCCGTTGACGCTTATTACAGCGCCCTTGGTGCGTACAGGTGCCCCGATCGCGAGAAAGAGAAAGAGAGAGAGAGAGAGAAAGAAAGGATTTACGGAAGAACATCCTTCATCATCTCCGAAGCTATTCTTGACACGGCTATAAAGACCTGCGCACAGGCCGAGGCCGGTGGGATAATGTTTACAAAAAACGATGCGCAATACATATTTGCGCTGACTCAGCATCGACCGTCGACGGCGCTACAAAGAGCTCGCCGGGTGTAAAAGAATTCGTTAAACAGCCCGCATCAAAGGTCGAAGGAGAATTTGTCCGCAAAGTGTATTGAACTGGATTAAATCTTTCTTTCTTTCTTTCTTTTTTTCAAAGATTGGTACAAGTGTTGAAAGAAAATTAAATAAACTGAATTAAACTAATCTGACGATCGTACAAATCGAATCAATTTGTTACGATTTACATTCGTTAAATGTATCGAATTTTTATCAATTCTCATTAGCTTTTCATTAGATTATAAGGATTGAGAAGCGAGTTTCTAGTGAATCATGAACCGCATTTTTAGCGGCTAATTAATAAATATCAGTAGCAATAGGATCGCGATCCATTCTCCCGTCCATACGCGCCTCATCACACCATGAATGCCATGTCGGCGGAAACTTATCGCGGTAGTTTCCCGTGTCGTAAAACTGCCCACAAACTTTCAGGATCGACGACGGTAGAACCTGCAGAGTATCGCGCGTACTCGCGGGTGCGACAAATTTGTCGCGGACGACGAGCGACACGAGTTTCCTGATCTCTTTCCATGCAGATACCTATGTAGTGCTTTTTCTATTTCAATTCATAAATCAAACGTATGAGATTCTTTTTTATCTTTAATTTACTTATCATGCCAATGATGCATTATTCCGAATCGAGAAAAAAAAATGTCCCCGAGACATCGTATCGCAATAAAAAAAAAACCGTGCCTAGCTCGGAGGGATACGAGGCATCATAATTCTTGAAGAGATATATCGTTCCACGAATGTTTCATCGAATTCTACACGTCGTACATTCCGATCAACTCTCTCTCTCTCTCTCTCTCTCTCTCTCTCTCTCTCTCTCTCTCTCTCTCTCTCTCTCTCTCTCTCGCGCGTGGAATCCCTTAGGATGACGCGCACAAGCGCAAAAACCGAAATAGCTGGATCGGAGCGTGTTCGAGGAATTGCGAATGGAAAGAAGAGAGAACGTTTGAGAGAAGTTGGGGAAGCGGGGAAGAGAGGCGAAAAAATTTCGACCAGGAGATCCAATTAAAATAACCAGTAGTCTGGATACGTCGGCCGAAAGAGGCATAACGAGAGGAGCGAAAGAGAGTGAGAAAGAGAAAGAGAGAGACAAAGGGCGAAACGAGGCGAGTCGCGGTTACATAAAGGTCTCCTCGTCTACTCCGAAAAAAGGCTACTCCGAAGAAAGGGTGCAAAGCGACATTAAGATATCTCTAAGTGCCTATGAGTTCGAGCAACCGTGAAAAACGTCGCGATATTCGCAGCTGTAAGTAAGATCATCCCTAATAAATTGTCGCCCTTGATGCAAACAGTAGCCGCCGCCTTCGATGTTAACTTTGATTCGCATACCTCGGGAATCTAAATAAAATCAGCTTGTCCGCTTGTCATCGCGAGGAGAAGCGTAGGAGAGAATTCATCGTTGCGTGGGCGGCAGCGCATCCAGGTTTAATTCGGTTATCAATCGTTCCGTCCAAAAAAAAAACAACTGATAGCAAAATGCCGATGATACAGCGGTCAACAAATCCATCTCTGGTAATCGCGATAAATGCGCTATAAATTTTTTTTTTTATCATGCATTTAATTGTATAAAATAAAATATTTAATTTTACCGACTATAAAATATCATAATTTTTTCCACGTCGCAAAGTATATAGTATATCTATTACAGACTACATTAAAAATTCACGGGAAACGCGGAAGGATGACGGGTTGGATTCCGGGCTTCCATCGAATACGAACGAACCCTCGCCACCGAAAATACGATCCTGGTGAACTGATGAGAACAACTCAAACGAGAGTTGCCCTCCTCTCTTTCTCGAAAGAAGAATCGCCTTCTTTCCTCACTAACTCGTGTTAGAAACGATCTTGACGAGGGAAACCGCGGAGGGCGTGTTTTTTCATTCCGGATGGACAGTATATGATCAACCACGAGAGCAATTTGCTAGGTGGGGACGGAGCTATTTACATTTAAACTGGCGAACGCTTAAGTATCCTACCTAGCGGACCGCGTCTGCGTGTAACATTCGACCAAAAATAAGCGACCGGTAATCGCGGTCGAAGAAGGATGTTATAATTACACGCTACCTGCATCAACGATCACAATATGGCCGATAAAACTCGAGGATCATTATTTACACGATATTTTGATCAGTGTATAGAGCGATACAGTGTGAAAATTACTACGTGTGATGGAAAAAAAAATCTAGATCGGATATCTATTTTCGTAACGCGAAAAATATCACTCGCGATTACAAATTCATAGAAAATTATGCTAATGATCGTACTCGGAGCAAAATCACTTGAAGGAGAGGGAAAGAGAGAGAGAGAGAGAGTAGCGACAACTTCGAGATCTTAGAGATCCTAAAAGAAGTATACTGACCGCTCTCTCTCTCTCTCTCTCTATCTCGCTTTTCGCGTATCTTACCAGACGGAAGCGCACGATCCTCTCTCTGGCGAGGAAGTGACAAAAGTTTAATGTATTCAAACTGCCTTAAAGCGACTCGACTCGGCAGAGCGCATCTCGGCCTTCGAGTAATCGGTCGAGATAGAGAGAATGCCCGCGCCTCCGGATAATCACTATAATCCGCGCTTTCATTATAATTATCATCGTTTATTGCGACAGACACTGTCGAGCGAAAGCGCGAGGGTGAAACCGGAGCGTACGGGACGTATACGCTATCTCTCCGACCAATGCACCGACCGTTAGTTAAGTACGCCAAATCTAATTAACTTTAATCCGTCGTAATTACATCGACAGCCGGTCATTACCGATTTGAACCGACGGCGGCCAGTTTCTTACGGCCATTTTCGTTTGTTTGCGCGACCACTTGCGGTAATGACACACCTCTGGCCGAACGTATGTACGTGATTGGAATGTACCTGAGCCAGGCTTCTCGTGCGCGTTTCATAAAATTAATATCAAGCGAGTTTTACGACAAGCATCGGCGCGATTGCGCTCCAATCAATTTTCAAAGTTACAACCGAATCGAAAGCCCGATCGAAAAATCGACATCGGTATCGAAGGATACGACTCGTTGACGTTTATGACACTCTGTTCCTTTTTTTTTTCGTTATCCTTACCGACAACTGGTTTTGACATGCGCGGTCTCATGTAAGTGGGACGAAGAGGGAAAAGCCGCCTAGTAAATCTTTAGGCGCCAGACTTGAGATTTTCGCCACCTTTCTGGGTGTCGAGACCCTTTTTCTACACAAAGATACTCTCGGCATTACCTGCCTGCCGAGAGATTAGATCCCGAAGATATCGTTAACGATCTCGATATAATCTCTACGAGATAGTAGTTTTTAATTTTTCCGATTATAAAATAATGAGACAAATTCGCGAACCGAACGCAACACTTGAGATTTGTACAAGGAGCTGCGTGTCTCTAGGTAATTTGCTAAAATATTTTCGAAGAAGACATTCTTTAAGAAAAAAAATTAATTGAATTTATAATATAGTAAGATTAAACGAATATAATATTAAATTGTGTAACTTTTTTATTTATTTTTAACTTGATTATTTGCTTCCCATTATGATATTCATGTTTTGTAAGTAAATCGAGAAAAACGCAGCAATTCGTAGTTTCTAGCACCATTATTTTCAGCGTTTAAAATACCTTCGAGAGAATCATCTTCTTCATATCGCGTCGCCAAAGTCATCAAAATCTTCCTCATTTTTTTTTCTTCCATCGATGGAAATAAATTTTATCAGTAAAACCGAGCGCGGGATGAGATTATGAGTCTTTTTCGCCTGTCAAGGTTGGTTGGTTGACTTTTAAACCGCAATGACACTCGAAGATCGAGAGATGCTTTTAAAGTCGCGTCTTTAAAATGTGCGTGTGTTTAATCTCGCATCTATCCCCGTCGACGGAATTCGCGTATATACTTGAGGCGCGCATATGCCTCTTGACATTTTCCCATAAAATCGAAACGGAAAAGTCGTAAAGATATTAATCGTCGACGTTGCTTCCTACCGTGCAATCGACATTCTATCGACCGCGTGATACGGATTGTCGATTAAATTCTCCGCATCATCATGCGTAAATCAAATTCCAACACCGCGCGACGTTCCAATGTGTTGTTTCATCTCTTTCTACCGTGCCTCTGATTTCTCATGCGGCTCTCACACTAGGAGTAGCCTCACGCGCGATAGTATACGGACATATTTATAAAAAGGCCGTGGTTATATTCCGAGTATCTCTCGCTGGCTAACTTTTCCTAGTGCCACTTCTCAATGTGACCGCTAATAGCATTCCGGGAATATCGCATCGTTCGAATAACGATCGGTCGGTTATCGTTTACCGTTACACGCAAGACGGATTCAAGGCGGACACATTGCAATAATTCCATATAATTTCTGATCGGTAATGTCCAGATTGTCTCACATATATCGCGCATGCATTCTACGTTACGTTAATTATCGTCTTTGCCAGTCTCGTATAGCGGGGAAAATTAATTAATTTTTAAAGACGGATATCGTCGCGCGATTGAAATTCTTCTGCGAATTAACGCAACTGCTGAAAAATCGAGGAATTTGCGAGAAACCTCTGAAGCGAGGAGGTTGCACGCTGGAGAGAACTCTGGATGAGTTCGTAACGCGGGTAACGAGTTCTGCTGCTATCTAAATCTACCTGCCTCGAGAGAACCCACGTCGCGCTCTCTCTCTCTCTCTCTTTCTCTCTCTCTCTCTCTCCTCTCGAGTGTATCTCTTCCGATCACACGTTCCGAAATGTCAGACCCGTGACCTCTTCTCCGTTCCGCTATCTATTTATCTCTCGCCATCATATTCTGTCGCACACGCGAGCGACCTCATCCTCCGAGAGTTATCCCACTCTCGGAGGATGAGGTCTCGACGCGAGTTCGTCTCATTTGCGTTTCGTAGTACGTATCCCTCCCCCATCCCTCGTACGTACTTCCAGTTACGTCTCGGTACACCGGTATTTCGGTCTACCGCGAGACTTTAATGAGCTGATCCTTATCAGGGACACCGAGATATTCGCATGAGTCATTTCTGTACGATACGAGCGGCATGCAACGCTCCCGCGAGAGAATCTTCTTGCAAAATCCATCTCGCGCGGATCGACGTGATCTGCTTTCGAATCAACTACAAGTCGGAGATATCTGAAGGCAAAGATAACTTAAAAAAAAAATACACTATCTTAAGATTCTAAGTAACGATATTCCAAATTTGAAAGATTCGTACGCTTTGGTTTTTACGAACGCTTTCTCACAATCTGACGTATTTAATTCGAAATCATCCTGCATGATATGTATAGTGAAATCGGAAGGAAGATTAATCATACGGTATCACATAAGTTTAGAACTATTATTCAGTCACAAGTATGACATGTATCTCTCGCACACGCGCGCACAAACATTTTATTAAAGTTTATTTTTATTTCTACCAGCAACGCGCTTTCACTTTCTCTCTCGCCGACTTGTTCGCCGCATTGTTTCATTTCTGCGAATAATAAAAAAGAACGCACTCTCTCGACTCTCTGGACTTCCTACCAATTCGTGAACGAGAGAGGAAAGCGAGGAGGCACACAACGTCCTCCGATCCTGTAATAAAGGTCGCGCCTTGAATAAAGCGCTTCGTTAAACACGAGTCTTCGGCCTTTATCGTGCTTGCTCGAGCACGTCGACGATGCGGTAAGCTGTTAAAGTCCATTGGCAGCAAGTGCGTAATACATGTACGTAATGTGCGAAGTATAGTGCGTGCGCGGGACTATACTCCTCTTGTCACTCGTAATTCATTCGCTGTCCTACATATTATGCACGATACAAAACGCATTCGTCATTTCGAATCAATCTTAATAAACAATCGATCCTGCCCACCATAATCATTCATTCATCGATGACGATTTCGTGGAAATAAATCTATTACGGCGAACAAGATTTCTCAAGCTAATTTTTTTATTACTTTAAAATACCGTACACGTGTATTCTAACTTTAAGAGATGTTGTTTCCCGTAAAAACGAATATTCTTATCGAAAGACAAATTATCCAATTGTGAAGATCCATTGTGCGATACCATTTATCATTTCCGTTGCATTGCGGTAAACCGAGTGAATTCAAGTCGCGTCCCCTCGACACGCGTATAGTTTTCATTATGCGAATGGAAATATTCGCGGACGTTCGCGCCGAGGTTAAACCGATCATCCTCGACGGAGATCATCGTCGTGGGTGGTCAGAGGCGGATTCAGCAGTAGCACAAGAGCCGAACGCTACCAAGCATCCTTTCTTCATTTCTCTTTCTCTCTCTTGATTTCTCTTTCCCCCCCCCCCTCTCTCTCTCTCACCCCGTTTCTTTTTTTTTCTGTGCGCGTCTGACAGACACTACTACCACACACGACCTACGTGCGCGTAATTATCCCGTCAATGCGTCAGATTTTCAAGTCTCTCGAGAGTCTCTCGCGCGAGATACGCTCCGGATTGATTGAGAAATCTTCCCTGTCATTGAGATGCTTGCTGATGTCCCCCCCCTTACTTTCCGCGCCAATTCCGCGTCGTTCCGTCGACAATTTCTGCCTCGAGAATCGCAAAGTGACTTGCAGAATTCGTTCGGAGTTGCTGCGCGTGTCCCGTATATATACATATATATATATATATATATATATATATATATATACGAACGACTATAATATTGCCTCATCGCTGACAATAGAACAATAGATCCCGTACAATGCGAACCAAATGACAAAGTAGATAAGAAAAAAAAAAAACATAACATTGGGTTTACACGGATATAATAAATCATATATTGAATAAAGAAGGGGAAAACTTATAAAATAGATTTATTAGATGATTTTTAAAAGTTTCTTTTTTTTATGTATGTGAAAAACTAATATCCTAATTATTTTGAACTTTGCATATCTTTGTATTGGGCGTGTACCGGAAGTGTCGGCACGCGTCGCACATCAAAGGTACTTTGTCTCGTGTCGTCGAGGCGTTCGATCGATGAGATTGACCCGCAATTTCTTTTGCCGATCGCATAAACATAGGCGCCTCTTTCGATACAACGAGGGGGAGAGGGAGGGAGGGAGGGATCCGGTACTTTAATGCGCGGCTATGATATGATAATGCGCCGGTACACGGGATTATGTATATAGGTTCGTGTATGATAATTTGGCGAGACAAAGCTGCATTGTCGAGACATAAATTGAATCGCTTCTCTCTCACCACCGTTCCTCTCTTCCTATATCGTTCTCCACCCACCCTCTCCCACTCTGATCATCAGAAGAAACGCCCATCGCGGAGAGGGACACACTTGCTGCACACTTTGATACTACACTGTACGAAGGAGACTTTCCTCTACGCACTTCTCCCTTCCTACGTACGCATGCGCGAGTGGCCACTTAAGTGGCCACATCATTTATTGAGAGTTGGCACAAACGTCCTTTTACCGCGATTCCTTACCGGCCTGTGATCGATCGAAGTCCTACCCCGGAAATCGATTTGTCGCAGCGCAACCCGAAAAATCGACGCGCGTTTTCATTCAATCCGATTCGAAGATGATGGATCGTTGTTTTATATACTGTTGCTTTTCCGAAATAAAAGATAATGGACCGTCGATCTGTACAGCGCAGCTTTCCAACCTTTGATAAATTATTTCAGATTTCATAATTTTCGAATAACTCGCCGATGCGAGAGCATATACCCCGTTATAATCGTCCACCGTTTCTCATCGTGCAGCTTTCGCAAGGTCGAGCTCATCGCGAAATAAGCGGGCACGTTTTCGCAGAAGCGGTACATACATCATGCGCGCGAACGTATGAATTACCAGGTTTCCAAACTGGTTTCTACGGCGACAAAGGCAACGGGAATCCACCTCTAGGCCATCGACAAAGAAACGAATTTCAATTCACAGCGCGCATATTTTTATTTGAGGAAAAAAAAAGAAGATTAATCGAAATCACTTATCGGCCGCGCGGATTTTACGGATGTCGGAGGAAGAAATCACACGAGAGCGTTTCACATCCCCGAGTTTCTACAGGTTTTTTCGGTCAAATGTCGGATATTTATTTCACCAGGGCGTGGCACCATCCGGATGACCTGGTTGCAATTTCTAAGCGCGAATTTACAATCCCACGCTAATCCGCGCAAAATTATATTTCACCTATAACGCCCCCCGTTCTCCGGCGCCTTCGTCGCGACAAAAGCTCCGTCTCGTCGTATTTTTTCCGATTAACCCTCTTTCGTCGGCCTGATGCTAAGTTATGAATTTCCGGCGATTGCTCAGGCGAAGACTCCGCCCGCTCCTAAGCATCGTCCGCTGCGCATAATATTGCATGTGGGAGTAGACTTTTCTCCCGATCAAAGTAAATTATTTAACGCGCGATTAAATTTGCATATATATTCATATTTACTTCCTTAAAACGGCATAGAGATTTTCGCAGGCGCTTCCTTAAAACGTGCACCATTTTTATTTAAAGTAATGCACCCCAATGTTTCAGGCACAATAATAATTGTAAGATACGACGGGGCAATTTGACTAGCTTTTGGGACAATTTAGATAATACTGTATTATAAGTTTATGTTACGTTTCCAAATTGCTGCCTTATATTATGCGAATAGCCCCCCTATTTTTGATCGACTAGATTTCGGCGAATAATTTGGATAGCTTAATTTCAGCTCGCGCGCGGTACATATATAAGCTCGTATATAAGTTATATTTATTTCTATTTTTATACCGCGCGCGCGCACGCACACACACACACACAGAATAACAAAGCGCAATGGAAGACGAATTCGGTATGATGTAAAGCACTGGGAGTAAAAACAAAGACTATGCAAGACGGACGGGCAGAACAGCTTTACCGGGAGGAGGATCTCGATCTCTTTCGGGCATACCAAAATCATAAAAAAAAATTAGACTTTTAAATACGGACTCCCTTTCTGGACTATCTCCAGTACGCGGCGCGGTCGTATAAACCGTGCGTACCGCAAAAAGCGGCCAGAAAACCACGGCGGATGATGAATGTCCCGATGGCAGGGGCATCTCGGAACGATTAGCATAATTCCCGTGTTAACATTTAACCTGGCCGGCCCCGAAATTTCGAAATTGGACGAGCTCTCCGAGCTCTGAGCGCGCGTGGGAATCCGCGCGGACTACGGGCAGATATGTTCGCGCCCAGATAATATCGCGAAATTATGCGAACCGCTCCCTTTTTCGTCGACTAACTCTCGTACCTTCTTCTTTTTCCCGTTTTTTTTTCTCTCTCTCTCTCTCTCTCTCTCTCTCTCTCGTTCTCTGCTTACCTCTTCATCCACTTTTCTCTAATCCGGGCGCAGCGGAATACGAGCGTTATGAATTCCGAGAAAGAGGAAGATGGATTTTTTTTTAAATTTAATTTAAAATTATAGAGTTAAAATTTAAAATTATAGAGTGTTGGACAGATTTCTCTGTAAATTTTCTATTAAATTAATTCACGATTTTATCAAATCGTGTCTCGGAATTTAAAGGCTAAATTACTTGCTTGTTATCGGCGCGACGTGGTCGGCTGCAATGTAGGCGGCGTCCCATCGATATCTCGTGTCGATCCGCGAGACGGGATAGGATTTATGTGAAATGCCGCAAAATTTCTCACCCCGAGAAAGGTCGCCGTAATGCCGACGACGACATTTCTCACTGTGGCGTCAACGCTGATCTTATCTCATGTTCTTTGAGTCCACCGATGGATCCTTTTAATTAGCTCTGACTAAGTATAAGCTCCAGTCTTTCTCTCTCTCTCTCTCTCTCTCTCTCTCTCTCTCTCTCTCTCTCTCTCTCTCTCTCTCTCTCTCTTCCTCAGGATCAGTTAAATCTCTACGGACCATCCTACGTGTCCGGCAATAACTCCGGGGTCATAACACGAACGTTCGAGAGCGCAAACACAGTTCGACAGGTTTCTCCCGTTTGTCGCGCGTTCGTCGCACAATAGGAAGATTTCTCCGAACGACGAACATTATTTTAGACTTAGAGAAAAGAACGAGACCATTAGAACGAAGGGTTCCTCTATAACTTAGATAAAAGCGCTGAGTATGCACGTAGTCTATCGTAAATATCTCAGCTTCGATCCATCTTCTTTTAATCAAATATTCGGATATCATTTCGATAACATCTGATTGAAGATTAATGAAGTTCTTAAGAAATTAATTTCACGATACAACTAACAGAGCTATGATAAAGCGCGCCGAGTCTCGCGTGTGAGCACATTTGAACGAATAGGGCAATTAAAAAAATATCGTTTAATAACGCCATATCAAGAATGTGCAATTAGCGAAGAGTCACGGTTATATCGGACGGAATAATATCGCGATATAATTAGTATGTCGGGGATTGTATTTACACACTGAAAAAAAAATTTAGTTGAATACGTTCAAAAAAATATTCTGTTGTAGTAACTGTATATCATTGTACTGAACTCTCTGTTTTGATGGTTGAATAATGCTTTGTTTACATCAACAAATTATTTCGTAATATTTTAGTTATATTTATTTGAACGTATCGGACTAAATAATTTAGTTGGGCAAAGCAAATTTTGCCTTTTTCAATCAATTTTTTTTTCAGTGCAGGGCGCAACGAGAAGATGAAGATTGTCGTAAAGTTGTGCCGTGCGCGAGAAAAATAAAGATCGCGATTAAATGAAAATACATATAATAGAGTGGAATACGGGATGCTATTTTTTTAGGCAGATATATATATATATATATATACACACGAAGATCGGGGAGGAAGAAGATAAGATCGGAAAAAGTCGGTCGGTCTGACATGAAAACTTTGATCGGTCCAATTTATCACAATTTATCGAACGTGTACCCGATACTATGACTAACGAAAAAAAAAAGAAAAAAATGCATTTTGTCGCTCGATCGTTTCCTTTTGCTTCCTCGAAAGAATTTGCTATCGCGAGGGGTTAATTTGATTCGTATTCAATGCTAATGGAAGGTGAAGTGTCTGTGATTCTTCATGTGCGTCGAGCAACCTACGCGACGCACCGTCATGAAGCATAGCGTCGTGAAACAATGTTGGAACGTCGGAATTTAAGAGATAGCGCGCCGATGCACGCGTCTAAAGTGCGTATCTACAGCAACGTACAAACACGTTGTCGTTTGATGCGAACGGCGGTCGTCACAACATGATCATTCATAAGTCATTCATTAATATAACGGATTACTATCCGAAAAATTAAAACTGTGACTTGTTCTCCATCTCGCGACTTTGTTACTGCATTTCTTATCGAGAGAAAAAGAGAGAGAGAGAGATATCTGATAATAATTCTAACAATAGAATCGAACACGCGTATCGATTATCGGCCGATATTATCAGGGGATATCACGCGAGCTACGTTATAAGGTGGCGTAAAAAAAAACTTAAAGGATTCAATAAACGCGCCATAAATACGGGAATTAGATACGAAGCGATACAATTCGCCGCGCGCGTGTATAAGCGTGTACCTGCTTAAAGCACGGGTCGATCACTAAATAACACACGCACCGGCCCACGCTGTGTATATACGACGCATTCACGAGGGGACCACTTAGTAAGTCCTTAATCCTTATCTATGCGTATCGCGCGCATGCAATGCAAAGTGGACACGCGCATTGAATCGCGCCGGGATCAAGCCGTATCCGTTGGCGGTGCCGACTTATCGTATACGCGCTCTTAGTCGCATATCGTCGTCATTTTCAGGGGAAAACCGCGATCTCCGTGTCGGTTATCACGGCTATCGTAACGAATGCATTTCCTATTTCCTTCTCAACTTTCCCAAACACCGTAAATCATCGACCGATATATAAGGATTCCGCATCGAGAAGAAAACGGGCGAATCGTTACACCGCTTGTTAAGCGCGATCGATACGATGAAATATAGCGGCTAAATTGGCGTATTAAGATAAGTGCCTATCCGGTTTAAGGATGAGAGGATCAAAGCGAGCAACAAGAAGCGTCGGAGGTACAATTCGATCACGGACAGAAGGCAAGGATTAGGAAAAATCTATATTCCGTTTTACGTCGAATAATATATATGTATAATATCGCATATATGCATAACGAGTTTAATTAACTAAGAAAATTTATTTTAATTTTATTTTTATTTTAAATGTATGTCGACGACAATCTTTCTGCGAGATTTAGTTAAATTCGGATTTTGTTTATGAAAACTGCCACGTGTATCTTTACTTGTTAATATTGCATTGATTTTACAATATTGAATGTCGCCTTACTTTTTCTGGACAAAAGGATTTTCATAATCTCTTTGTATTTCTCTTCTCGCGCCACTGCTTACATAATAAAAAAAAAATTCAAATTTATGCGAGCCAATCACGAATATATCAAGAAGCGATTATCGATGACTCGTCAATAATTCGATTCTTTGAATCAAGGGGGAGTCGCTCTGTCGTGATTGTAGGTCGACCCAGTAACATTGTGAGTCACGTCCGTGAAGCACGTTTAATTTTATAGTAAGAACGAGAATGGGCGTATCGAATCTTGACGAAGTAGTTATCGTAACCAGAGCGAAGGAGCGTTTTGAATATCGTCGCGGTGGGCAACCATTGTTGTGCAGACGAGAGTCGGACCTATCCCAATGTAGACACGCAGGAACATATTTACGTATTGGCCGAAAAAAAAAGATCACGATCCGACGTCAAGAGGCGTCAAGATTTTCTCAAACCTTAAGAGCACCTATATATATTTCAATGGAAATTAAATGACGGCAGATAACAGATATAAAAAAAAATTCAATATATGATATAAATTGATATTCGGTAATAACCGAGAAATTACAATGTCAATCCTTTTCCGAATCTTTTATTATAGATTCGATTCAAAGAGAGCATCAAAGATCCAAGACGATGTAAATCCGCCCCTACCGCCCATATACCCCTCTGGGCATTTTCGATTAGTCACGGCGTATCGAGTGCCCGAAACCCATTCGCCATGGGCTGCCCATGAGCTGAGATCTCGCTGGCAAAGAAAGCCCGAGCGTGTTATACGCGGCGAAAAACCCACCGGCCGAGGTGTCCTCATGTAAGAAAGTGTCTCGAAGATTTGACGCCGGATAAGCATCCATATTGTGGTGTGTATCCCCCCCCCTCTCTTCCCTCTCCCTGCAACGGATATCTCGAAGCCTCTCGACACTGATGGACAAACGCAACAAAGCGACAGCGCGCTCATTTCGGGCACGAAGTCGAACGAATTCCGTCAGGACGACAATCGCTGATAATAGAGCGTCACGCATCGGGGGTGAAACGGTTCTCTCGTAGCTTTCTCGTAGTAAAAAAAAGTAAAAAAAAATTACATTGGAACGACATTCTTAAAAAAAAAAAAAAAAAACTTAGCGAACCTCTGAATATGTAACTACATTGAAAAATCTCCGCGCACAAAGACTCCGTCAGTCGTTGACATTTAAAATTAACATAAGTTGAAGTAAATTTTCTTAGACAATTAATCTTGTTACACACACACACACGCGCGCGCGCGCGCGTCATTCGTGACACACACTAGTAAATTACTTCACGATTTCCACATTCTCGCCACGTCAAGTTGCACGTGCGTTGCTCGCGATGCGGGAAAGATATCTCCCCGCTAAGTGTATCTCGAATTTACGATCGCGAGTCGTGAATCTGCGGACTAGATAAGGGAATGATGCATGGGATTTCGTTGTGTGTTGATACAGAGCGCTCGATGACGAAACGATTTAAGGAGACGCATCGTCTGCAAGTTCGTAACGTGCAATTTACAATATGTTTCTCTTTTCATCGAACGCACGATAGTTTATACATTAAAGACATGCAAAATCAGGGTGTGGAATAACACGAAGAGAGATAAATGTGAGTTCCAGGATTGCATAATGACGTAATCTTTGCACTTTGCAAAAATTACCTTGTTCCGGTTAAATATCTCAGTATTATCTCTATCGAGATAATGATGGGTATAATGTCGCAAAATGGTTAAAAATTAATGATTTTTTTTTTTTTTATATAATTCTGCTCAATAATGGTGAGATAATGAATATCAATTTTAATAATTTTACAATTACTAATTTTATCGTTAGAACGTATCGCAATTTACTCGCTAGCATAATTATCGCGATCTCGATTCTTACGTATATTTGAAAATGTATAGTTTGCTTGAAAACCAGCGCTGTATAGACAATAAAAGATCCTCGATATAATCGCGTTAATTAGACTGAGCTTGCTCGATGTTATTCAGCTACATCAAGATCTTGAGACATATACACGCACGTACCGATCTCTGTAATTATTAAGTCTGCTACTGTCTCTCTCTCGTTCTCCCTCTTCTTAAATATACCCTGCGATAAACGCAATTGATCACCTGGATGGTATTTATCCACGCCTTCGCGATATATCCTTACAATGTGTGCGAGTGAAGCATGAAAAAATTGTGGCAATTTGTTATCTCAAAATAATTGTTTGCCACGCATTATATTTGAAAAAGTTTTGCACCCGGTATATTTTTGCATCGCGCTACGCAATATTATAAAAAAACTTTTTTAATATCTATAAATTAAAATCTTATTTTTTTTAAGAAACTTAGAATTTTCTTTTGACATTTGAATCCGACTAAATTCCGTCAAGTGCCGTCGAGTAATTTTTCGTGAGAATACCGAGATCTGATCTCTCTCCCGTTTCCGCTTCTATATCCGCGCTTGGCGTAGATATATAGCATTTCGCAGATGGCATCTCCTCGATATCATCGCGCGGGGCATTACGAAGATTTACAGTTACTCGTGCAAGCAGAGTGACACGCGTATTATATAGCCGAGGTTTCCCCGGCCACGTGGAACCCCCGCGGTGTCAAACGCCGCGATCGCTATCGAGAGATATCATCGAAGCGGAGCGAAGCGAGCCTACCGATATTCTCGTATCTCCACTACACGTCTATGTCAATCCTCATAATCTACCGTGCAACACAACCGGCATTGACAAATAACACTCGTAGCGCCACAGATCATTCGAGGGATTTACGTCAAGCTAAAGTACTCCGAAGAATAAAAATCACAGCCGGAATCAAAACTTGCATTGAATTTCGATCGCAAACATACTCGTTTCTTCTATTCTATTTCTTCTATTTCGTGCGTCTTCCACGGAAAAAAAATATTAGCTACCATAACTAAATTTTAGGTATCCCTATATTACACCTGAAATTTAGTTATCGTACCTAAATTTTAGCTATGGTAATTAATATTTTTAAGCTATAGTTTAACGGGGAATTTCTCGTTAAATTATAGTTAAGATTATTAGTTATTATAACTAAAATTTGGACATGGTAACTAAATTTCAGGTGTAATATAGAGACATCTGAAATTTAGCTATGGTAGCTAATATTTTTTTTCCGTATCCGAAGCTTTAATAATATTGGTCCGATTAAAAATAATACTTTAATAGACGATACCAAATTTCCTCGTACGTTGATATCATCAAAGATGATTCATATATTTCGACTTTCTGTGACTAACCGCACGCGAATTTCTTTCAAAAAATACGAAACCTGCGGCGAATGAATCGACGGATCGTGATTCATCCCGTTGAAAATTTCCGGTGAGAAATTGAAACGTGCAGGAGTAAAGATCGTTCGAGTGTATCGGGAAATACATAATCGAGGAAGATCCTAAAGAGAACTTAATCGAAGCTAGCTCTCGCAAAGGCTCATAACTGCCGATTATTATACATCGTCCGCGAGCCAGCGCGAACGCGAAGGCATTCGATACTTTATACTCGAAAATTAGTCTGAAGTACCTTTAAAGCGAAACTAATAATACTTGATAAAGCGCTACATAAATTGGTACAATCTCGTGAAAAAAAAAAATATAGATTCGCGCGCGAGCTTTCTATGCACGTTCGATGAAGGCATTCCAACAATAGCTTACGTCGACGAAATCAAAGAGAATATCGCGTATGTAAGGCCGATTATTTCTCCACGATTTCCTATTTTTCTGAAATTCTACTACTGTCGCTTCTCTCCGCGGCTCTCTGATCCGCGATCCAAGTAGTCATTAGAGTAAATTGAGTAATGCCAAATAACCAAGAACACGGCGCTTGATCACGATAATAAGTCGTATCTTTGGTTACGATAAAGACAAGTCGGTATCATTGAAATCGACGGTGAAACGATTCGACTGTCGAAGCAAAGGCGTTGTCACGACCTCGTAATTTTTTATGTGGACGATACACAATTGAAATTGTCCTGACAGCGACTTTAACAGTCGGTGGCGAACACGGTGCTGCGATACCCTGTCGCAAATAGCACACCATTAGCCTCCGTATGAGACGGGCGTGATGTTATACATTACGCGCTAATGGCTACGTGTAGATTGCTGTTGAACGTATATGTACATGTACGAGAGTCCGTTATTCCCTTTTATCCGGCCGCGGCATACTAAAGACGAGACACGGGGCGCGCTCTAATATAAGCTCTTTGAAAAAAATATTTTTTTCAACATACATATAATCGTGATATAAATACAATATAATCCGATTGAAAAATATAAGAGTTGAAATATATAGAAAATGCAAAAAAAAAAAAAAAAAAAAAAAATTACTCTTATCGTGGTCGTATCTTCTCCTTCGCTGAAAGGTGAGAATGTTGTAACGGCGCGGACATAATCGTGATAAAGTGCATCCTAACGTACGTAACGAGCAATGAAGATAAATGAGTAACCGCTATCGCCTATCCGTCCGTCATACGCCGGAGGCATCGTGCAACTTGTGTCTAATGAAGACTAAGGAATGATGTGTATCCTAAGCGCGTAATTAAGCAGAAGAAGCGTAACCGCTAACGTTTAACGTTATCGCACCTTTGCGATCAAATACAGTCAGATTTTTCTGCGAATCGCTCGCTTCTACTAATTTCTTCTTGGTCAATCTGACATACGCAGCATTGAACCATTGTCAGAGCGCAACTGGAATTAAATATTCGGGGAGGGGGACACAGAGAAAAAGGAATCTGTTCTCACCGTCTCTCGTATTATTATGAGAAGTGACGTGGAACGTCATTCTCTTTCTTTTCATTTTTCTTTTTTTTTTTTTTTCTTTCACCTCGACAGGCCCCTTGCAGGCGATTGCATCTTTCCGTTAAAGGGGGAGTCACGAATGCGCTCGCGAGAGATTCTTTGAAGGGACGACGACGGGCCCCCCTCGCGTCAACGTCTTCCTCGTTTATGCCTCGCGAGACGGAGGGAAGCCGGAGAGAAGAGACCCCTCCGGGCGAATTTCGTGGCCGGCTCGTTTTCGCGGCGGCATGCGCAGTCGTCCCCTTCTCCTTTTCTCACGTTCGTCGTCCGGACACCCTGTAGATTGTGTCCCACCACGGGGAGATTCGGCGGCCACCGGCGCGATGCATTCCAATGCAAATAATTCTCGCCCCGGGGACGGCGACGTAATCGTCGCAATTTCATGCTTCTCAGAAATTCAACCTGCCTATCTTACATCCTGTGGGTCTCTCTCTACCGTACGATCTTCCCCCCCCCCCTCTCTCTCCCCCTACCGTGGTCTACCTGAATCCCTTACCTCTTACCTTATCCAGTCCCGAAACTCGATAACTCACCCTCAAGTATACCCGGGGCGCCTTAATATATCATTGATGATCACGCGAAAGAATAATAGAATCGCGTAAGTGGTTCGACGAAAGGCGTATTTATAGCTATCTCGGGATGACGGATGGACAACACGATTTTATGAGTCACTTTTAAAGTGATCTAAAGCACTCGTGTATTTTCCATTCTACTTCTCTTGAAAGAGGAGAATTTAAATATGAATAAGCGCCTTGTAAGAATACTTGGGAGAGTGTATGCTTCGCGTTGTGGGATATAAATTACGCAACGGACCAGCAGGAGGCTGAGGATATCAAGTTTCAGCTTGTCGTCGCTTCGGTTTTAGCACCTGTTAATCGCTCTGTTCACGCAGCTTGCTCGTCAAAATGTCGAAATAAGGACGATAAAGATGGATGACCGTAAAGTTTTTAATACAAATTTTATATAATATATATATTTTATATATATATAAAATTTTATTTAAAAAAAAATACATATATGTATAAAATTATTTAAGTGCTACATCATGTGTGGATGACAGTTTCTTTTTTAGAAAATATGGCAGCCATGTATGAACCACAATTTTATTTTTCGTTTATTCTGGTAATAATTTTAGAGCGAACAACAAGTTCCTTGACCAAATATATCCATGCTCACGATTTCTAACTACGAACCACCGCTATTGCGGTGTTGCATCCTGCTACCGAACCACTGCTCCGCGATCCTTTCGCATATTTTTAACGGATCTTTCTCTCTCTCTCTCTCTCTCTCTGTTTCAGGGTGGTTGGGGCAATGGTGGTCGGCGCAGCCGTCTGCAGTCGTATTCCCGGATTGGCGAAAAGCCAGCGCGAGCAGTGCAGAAAAGCGCCGCACGCCATGCCGGCGGTTGGCGAGGGCGCCGCGCTGGGTCTGCGCGAGTGCCGGCATCAATTCCGACATCACCGTTGGAACTGTTCCCACGTGTCCAACGATCAGGTCTTCGGTCACGTGGTGGTTGTGGGTAAGAAGGATTGTCCTGTCACCGCGCGCGCACGGTATTTATTGTACGCCGCGTTAATGATACGTACCTCGAATGCGTTGTGCGACGCGCGCACTTGTACTTCTTGTAATTCCTACTACGGGCAACGACATTGCCGCGAAAGGATAATACGGTGTAAAATTGCGCGGTTACACTGGCATTCGTTCGCGCGCGCGTGACGGGAAAACGGTAATAGAAAATTTAGAAAGAAAAAGAAAAGAAAAAAAAAAAGAAAGTTCGAACGCATCGGAAGAGATTTCATCCTTTGAACGTGTGTGCATAAAGTCGTGTAACTTATTACCCGATATACCGGTACGTTACATGGCTTATGTCGGAGCAGCCTCGAAACGTTACGAGTTAAAGAAGACGCACGGCCGTTAGTTACATCACTCTCGCGTTCTATTAGGCAGTTGTATATGCGTGTATTATATTAACTGTCTCTTGATTAGGGTTTCCTCCCCCCCCCCCTCCTCCCGCCCCGTGCTTCATCAACCTATCTTGTTTGTGTCCTAAATGTCGGATTCTCTCTAATTATCAAATATATTTCCAGCAATAAGAGATGCGATTTCGAAGTCAAATTAATAATCCGGCTATCCGTATACCACTTAAGCGTTAAAATTATTACGGTACGGCTAGTTGAATATACAATATCAGCGAACGTATATATCTCGATTCTTTCAGCGGTCTTCGGTTAACAAATTAAAATGCGCATCTTAAATATTCGCAATCGTCGTCCATATAATTTCACGAAGCCAATAAGTAAAAAGTAACACGCATTCTGTATGTGTGTGTGTATGTGCGTGTTTGGAGCGCTCAACGAAGGATTGACCGTGATATAACGGTAAAACAACGGAACAAGTTTTCACAAGTTTGCATAATGACAAACCTCATCCGACTACTTCGATTCAATTCGTAAATTTTTCTCTGCGCGATTGAGAAAATCGAAAATTGTCAAATCAAATGTTCCATTTCGGATCGTTTTAACGCTAATCGTGAGAAGACTTTATGCCGACGATCGGGCGCATTTTTACGGCGATTGGAATTTTGCGGACGAAACGGTAGCGCACTTTTATCGTCACGGAAATCAGCGAGATGACAGTGGGCTATCACGCATGCACATTCGCGTCGGCGCATACACCCGCATCCGGATCCCCATACGAAGTATCCCCGTACGAAGGGGATCCGGTTTCTCGTGTTACTGTTTCGCCTCCACGCCGTATACATAACGCGCGAATAACTTACATTCGAGATGCCCAATACCGTCCTGTCCGTAACCAGTTTTGCGGTCGAAAACCAACTACGAGGAATAGACGCTTGAAATAGACATATCAAATATTCGCCCTCTCGAATTTCCAAGATCGAAAAAATTCTTTCGGATTTCAATTTTCCCGGCTGAACGACGATCCTAAAACTTTATACTCCGATGTAAAATTAAATGTGTGTGTGTGTGTGTGTGTGTGTGCTATTTAATCATCGTCTGTCTTATCCGTAGCCCAAGGAAGCAAAAAAAAAAGTTAAATCTCTCTCTCACGAGACACAACGCGTGATTATTTAAAGGCGCGCTTGATATACGACAGGCGTCCTTAATTTTCTCGCCTCTTAATTTTCGGTGGCCTAAGGAGTAACTTAATCGCCGCGACACGTTGCGTGTCGTGTGGCAGATCGGCTCGGTGACAAACGGCGAAAACGATATTTCTCGAGGACAAGATAATCCCCGGTCCTGTGAGTGGAAGCTGATGGGTGATCCGCGCTTGCATAAATATCATTAAATACGACATATTTGTCATCCTGGCATTAAAAACCGTAAACGCGAACGAGGTGGGGGAGGAGGAGGAGAGCGGGGGGAGGGAGGGAATAAATGTCCCACGTCGAAGACCTACTCGGCGTTATACAGGGTGTCACATTTCAAATTCAATTCTCGTTCGCGAATCTTCAAAAGCGGAGAAAAGAGAAAATTGAGAGAAAATCGCCAATAAAGTTGATATATATAATTTCTCTGAAAAATCAAAAGATATTTCTTTCAAATCGTTGCTTTTTATTTCCGATAGAATCTCGGAAACGTGAAACACCCTGTACGCAGAGGGCAGTTTCGCGGTGGCCCGGGTGGCCAGGCGATTTCTCATGATTAACCTACAACAGGATTAAACTGCCGAGGAAGAAGAGAATAAAGTCTGGTAAACGCGATGTGATTTACAACGCGCAACGAGACATTCGTACTTTGTTACCCGTCGTCCTGTTGCCATTGTACGAGGCTCGTACGTCACCATCGAGAGGCTCGTGGGTTATGGCTTCTGGAATTCCACGCTGAATAAAATGCGCGTATAGTGCGTCGTAAAGTCGTGCGTTAAAAGGGATTGGAAGGGAAATAACGCGATTTCACGGCAGGGATTCGCGCAAGTCACGAAGGCATACGATACGCCGATTTCCGATAATTAATTACAGTGTTCACTACGCCGTAATAACAATCGTTATCTTTTTATTCAATTAACTTCCAAGCGACACGAGTCGCGAAAATATGTGCGAATTAAAGTCGAGCCTTTTCGCGACTGTTGCGACTCCCTGAAATTTTGATAATAAAAAATCATTAAAATCTGAAATCTAAAAGAAAAAGCGCGTACGTAATATTTCTTCAAATATTGAGAAAGAGCGGCGCGTTTATACGCTCCGATGCGACTGAAGGAGAGCGAAAATAACGGCGGCGATGTCTCGAGCGAGGAAATCGGGCGAGAAATAAGAAGATCAGAAATTAATGCGCAAAAGAGAGTATAAATAACGCTCATAAGAGACGCGGGAAGGCGGGAGGGAACAGACAGGGCGGTCAAGTCGCTAACTTAATTAGTGAAATTAACGGAGCCGCTCGACATGCCGAGAAGCTACGAGTGCGGCGAGTGTACGCTTCGAGATGTTTTCCCGGCTCTTAAAACGCTCGCATTACGCACCCCGTATAATCCTACGTGCGAGTGTACGTGTATAGAAATGTATAGATAGTTCGAAATTAAATGAAACGCAATTAAAAGAGCTTGATTGAAAAACATATAAAATGGGAACAGAACCGTGGAATGACGTAGAAGACGAAATACGGTCCGTCGAATCACGTCTAAGACTCGCATCGCTCGTTAGAAGAGGCTGCGGATAAATGAGCGGAATAAATTTCTGGTAGCGCTGTACCACAATGTATCCGAGGTACCTTCGAAGATAAACTCTGATTTATCTGTATTGTGAGAGAGAAATGTAGACACCTTGGGGCGCGCAATTTCAAAATATCTCCGAGATGCGTCTGTACACGCACACGCACACACACACACATACACACACGTGTTGTTTTCTGAATGATCGCCGGTGTGATTTATACAATCGCGTATCAAAACGTTTTAACGATATAATATAAATACGATTGTAATTAAATCTAATTAGGCACGTCGATCGTCGTCGATCTGAAAATCCCTCATTACGAGGGAAGCGACTGGTTACTTAAAATCGATCCGAGTCGATTTGTCGCGGCCCACTCGACCGATATATTCGTAGTGAATACATTTTCATAAATTAGGCAGACCCGGGAGACTTTTCGAGATACGAGCGAGGTAGTAGGCGGTGATCGTCTAATCGCCCAAATGAAACGACGTGATTAAGAGATCCATTACGCGGTCGACGGACGGTATACGTTGTAAATTCAAGCGAACAGGACGATGTTCCCCCCCTTACCCCCCCTCCCCCTGACTCACCGACGTCATCACGAAAAGTTGCGCCAAGGCATTTCTCTCTCTTTCTTTCTCCTTTTTAATTAATTTCTTATTATTGCAATAATTATCTCAATTGTCTACAATGAGCTCTCTCCCAAAAGTCGTCGCCACTTTGCGATAGGTTATCTCGTCGCTCTTATCAGCATGTAACTCCACATGTGCGAATGTGTCGCGGGTTAACTTTACCCCCCTCATGACAAAATAATTCGGGCCGCACAGCAAGCGTGCGATAAGCGTAGGCGCGAGAGAACAAAAGGGGAGACAATGTGCGAGAGCGCGAAAGATTCGCGCCAAGGGACATTATCAAGGGCCCTGTATCCTCCTTTGTTCTTTTCCCCCTCTTTCCCCCGCCCGTACATACCATTGACAAGGATGTCGCGTTAATGCGGCGTCTTATCAATTTTTGTTGGATTCGATGGAGAGCGCCTTTTTTTTTTGCTCTCCTCTTTCTTCCCTCCGTTCCACCTATATCAATCCTGTTCTTCGCGTATACTCTCCCGTGCTCGCGTATTTTTTTCTTTTTTCTCTTTTTTTTTTTCATTTTCTCTCAACTTCTTATCCGTCTCAAATAACTGGACTGGCCCACACTCGGCGCTCTCGCATGGACACACCTACCTACCTGCCTGCGTCTACCTGCCTTTACCTGCCTGCCTGCCTACCTGCGGTTTCCCCCCTCCTCCCTCCCCCCTCGATGCATAGCCTGATGCATTCATTCTCCTGTTTCGCATCGATGTACATGCATATTGAGCTATGTCGCGCGGACGAGCGTGCGAAATGGCGCACACGCCGGTTTCGACACACGCACGCACGAACGCACGCACGCGCGTGCACACGACGGGGTAAATAATCACGGCGCGACCAACCGGTGGCAGAATGATCTCGATCAGAGTGCGAAGATGAGTTTAAGAAATAATATTCCTTTTTACTTCTCGTTTTGTAAAAATACCAGTTTTAAAGATTGACAAATTAATTAGCGATTAATTAGCAATAAATTGACAATTAATCTTCTTCGTTTTCTTACTTTTTTAATTAACAATCGATCTAGCCATACGCTTGCGCATATCATCGTTACCGCCGACGAGATTACCTACGCCAATTTTATAACCGACGAGAGAAGAGTGAGGTAGTTTCGAGAACCCACAGTATGTAATTGTATCGCGCTTATAAAGCAACGCGGCTCGATCTATCTCTGTCAACTTTATCGTTCCGCTAATTTGTTCGATAGCTTGTTGGGGGAATCTGCCGGCTTCGGGATAAGATATACGGCTGCATCGGCTCGCGAACAGCAGGTGATAACATTCGCGAGGATAACTCCGCGTATCTACCGTCTTCCTTTGCGAAAAAAAAAGAACAAAAAACTAAACTAGATAAAATACACGTATGGTTAGGTATGGTGTGTGCGAGCGAAGAGATGCCGCCTGAGGAAGGAGAGAAATCGCCTTCAAGAATTTATGATCGACGAAGAAAATTACTATTGCCGCGGGATCTCGCGACATATCCCTTGGAGTCTCTCCCACGGAACTGATATTTATTCAAAGGTAAATTACGAGGCCGCGGATCTGTTTAGATAACGACGAGGAGAACCTAATGTCCGAGAAGAACGTCCGTAGAAGAACGTTGCATTAACCCGGGGATAAGTGTCGGTCGATCGATCGTACTCTCGATTACGCGTTTCAAGCCGATCGCGCGCGATTACATTTCGAGTAGATTTAGACGTCGCACGCGCGTACACGCACCGTAATTCGCTCGGCGATCTCGTCCGCGATAGTATCTAGTCGGCCATCGGATACCGTATCTTATAGGAAGATGCGGCGAGACGAATTTCCATCTACAAATAGATGAGAGAAAGAGAGAGCCTTCTCTCTCCTTCCCTCATTATTGGCTACGGTCCGGGCTCGTGCTCGTGCGACGATCTTACTTGCCGAAGGCAAGAAGGTAGGAACGACGAAGACGGCAAGACGAACGGGATCGATATAATTCAGCGTACTTTAGCATAGAGAAAAGCGCCAACGGCAACCAACACGAGCAGCGTGGCGGATCCTGGTGTGGATTGAGTTATGGACCGATGCGCCGAGACCGCTCGCTCGAGAGTCCTCGGGGGCTCTCCCCGTCTGTGGATATAAGAGGCCTCTTTAAGCGCCCCGTATAAATAAACTAGTTAATAAATTAATATATCACACAACCGGCGCGTATATCTCCTTCCCCCAAGTCGCTGCCGTGGACAAGTGCCCCTGCGAAAATCGCCAACGAGACAACCGAGGCCATTAATAACGACGTAAGAGAGAGAGAGAGAGAGAGAGAGAGAGAGAGAGAGAGAGAGAGAGAGAGAGAGAGAGGGGGGGAATTCGCGACGTTTCTCGCCGGTGTCCTTCTTATTAAGATGTAACCGGTCATCGGGAGCAGTGTACGATAAATACCTTCCAGGAAAACGCTCGGGAAGAGTAGGTAGGTAGCTGTGAAATTTTTTCTTTTTTTCTTCTTCTGATAACAGGTAGTACTCGGGCCCCCGAGTAAGAGTTTCGCGCGGTTTGTAATAATAAACGCGATAATGTGCCTCGTTCGCTTGCGATGTCACTTGCGAACATCGCGAATAATCGTATGCGCACGATGTTATGAAGTCTTGAGCCTTGAGGCAACACGAGGGGACATCTCGAGATCTTTAACCCTTATTCGACTTCGCTTTAATCACGATACCGGTGAACATTCGCATTATCTAAACCTCAATTAGTTATTAAACCTAACGAGTTATTCCCTCTCTATATTAATTTATAGTAATATGTGTGTACGTTTTATATAAAATTATATACATATATATATATATATATATATAGATATATATTTATATGCAAGGTTAAAGTTCACACTGTTGTGAGATGTTGCACGATAGAAGAGATATTGTCACGACTACGTGTAATGCTTACGCGACACCGCGAGAAGGTGTCTCGCGCCGCATTATCATCTCGCGGGAGAGAGAGAGAGAGAGAGAGAGAGTACACGGACAGCCATAAATCACCAGCCTAACGTAACGAACACCGTAAACGAGATATGACTGTGGATCTCCGGACTAACTGATATACTAGATACGACCTCCCGTCGCCGCAGCCTCGTACGAATACGAGTGTCGTACAATGACGCATTAAGTACATTACACGTCTCCGTGACAGGGATCTCTCCCTCTCTCTCTCTCTTTCTCTCTCGGTCGGTGTTATTTAATATCGCGTCTTAAAGTGGCACCTTACATGTAAGGTACCTGTACTCTGATAGTGAAGTAGAGCAGTCCCTTTTTGTCTGCCCCACCAAACAATAATTTATCATACGATTAGAGAAAAAGATGTATGTAAGTAACAATGGATATTAATAATGGATTTGAAGCGCTAACGAATCTTAATAAAATTTTATTTTTGTATAAATTGTTTAATAAACATAACTATTTGCGTACTTTGTAATTATTTATAAATCTCACACACGAATTACTTTGATTTTCGTATATATTCGTATATATTCAAAACTCAAATAATGCAAAACGTATATGATTCAGGTTATGCTCTGTAATATATGTGATAATAGGTGATCTCTGTGAGGGATATAAGTTTTCGTAAATAATTATGGAAAAATAATTTTTTTTATATAAATTTACGAAAGCAATTTCGAGATTTTTAGTAACATTTTTAGTAACACCTATACAATTTAATTTTGAGACTTTATCAGCAACTTTTAATATATATATATATATATATATATATATATATATATATATAGAGAGAGAGAGAGAGAGAGAGAGAGAGAGAGAGAGAGAGAGAAATTATGCCACAGCCGTTTGCCACCGGATCAGTTAAGAAAAATCAAGTCGGGCTACCTCGTTAAAAGTGAGATCCCTCGAAACGAAAAGAAACAAGCATGAGAGCTCAAAGTGGATTCGAATGCAAATTCAACGGTCGGACTTGGATCAAACAAATGCTAAGTGCGTCTTAATTATAGTAATTGCTTAATTGTCCCGTGTTATCTGATCGGGTTCAACTTGTCGATGGAGTAAAAGAATCGCGCATATTTATCCTTATCAGATTTTTGTTCGACGATATTGGGGAGAGTCGTGCCGGTTTCACGTAAAAGGACATAACTGGGAGGGAAAAGAAAAGAAAAAAAAAAAAAAAAAAAACTGAATCGCGGACCACATGCAATTCGTTAAAATCGAATAACCCGTCGTTGATTATGAATTTATTACCACGATGGTGGTCCTCATTAGGATCGTAAAAAATTATTCATAGCCGTTGTGTCAAAATTGCGATCTCGCCAATCTGCGATTTTTAATTTCTCAACTTTTATTTTACTGTATGTGTGTGTACGTGTGCTAAAAAGTAGCATATTTGCGCGTATCAGATCACTTATTTATCGAGAGTAACGGAATTGTTCAAGTGTTCAAAATTTGGCATGCGTAAATTAATTTCTCGTAATTACAAGCTTCGCGTTAATTGCTCGTCGTACTTATGGTGGCTAAAATTAATTGCCTCAATCTCTCAACGAAAATGCTGCAATTAATACACCGCGACGTTTGTTTTTTCCGATTGCGCGCCAAAAAGTGCGGTCACTCTGTTTTAATCCAGCAATCGCTTACTCGGCGGCGGTTTATGATGATTGAACGATGATTATTCATTGAATCGGCGCGGGCAAGTAGTTTCAGATTACAAAAGGACGGTCAAAAGGATGACCATAAAAGTCGGTCCCGCTCTCTCGTCCGTCTCGCGGAGAGGAGAGAGTCGTGCGATGCTCTTTGTCGTGCTTCGGTCCATCCATCGTCACACAAAAGGGGGTGGAGAGGTGGGAAAGGGGGAGGGGGAGAAAACGTACTGAATCGCACGTGCATTACTTTTACGCCATTGTATAAGGGAAAGAGAAAACGCGGGCCCTAAAATATTCCACCCCGCACGCTATCATCGCGCGGTTATGCCTCATGAATAACTCTTGGAACGTCTCTCCTTCTTTCTCTCCCCTCTCTCTCTCTCTCTCTTTCTCTTTCTCAGATCCGTATTATGAAAACAATCGACCACGCCGGCGTTAAACCATAGGCATAAGTGTTAAACGACACGGCGACCATTGGGATTTAACTGGCACACGCATCCCCCTAAAGTCGTTAATCTTTTAACTCCCGACTACTACACTCGGTCGCATAATTATTGCGACGAGTGTATGTGACAGTTCTTATCATGTGACATTTCGGACAAAATGAGACAATATTCTTTGCACCAAAAGAGTCAACGCCGGTGAAAAATTACTTTAAAAATCACTATATTAAAAATTGCAGATAAAAGAAAAAAAAATATCACTTTAAATTTCCAACATCGATACTAGAAATTAGGTATTTTCAGAGGATTGATTGTCAAAGATGCATATAATACCTGATATTTTTTTTCACAACTATAAGATTAATCTTTCTCTAATTTCAGTAAATTCTGCGTCTTGCAGGTTGCTTTCGCAAAGCGCTACCGAACTGTCATTTAATTTGATTTACGGTGGTAATCAAGCCATACTATATTAATTATTACTTGGTCGTTGCATCGGCAAGCAATGCCGATTCTGACAAAGGCTCGCCCGAGGCTTCGTCGATGAATCAAGTTTCGCAACGATAGCTGTAACTCGAACTTTGTTCGTCTACAGAAAGGTCTTTCCGAGATTGGCGATAGCGTCCTTAACGAACGCAAAACGCAAATTAAAAGATCCGTCTCCATGCTAAAAGGTTTCATATATTACGATACGATTATCTCCTCGATCAAGGAGTAATAATTTATTTTCGACTTGCTCGTCAATTTATCAGCAGTCACCCAATCCTTTCCCAAATCGGTGTGATCAAAGATCATAATTATCGCAAAAAAAATAATCAATGAGGATCTCTATAAAAATGACGCGTCGCTAAACTCGATGCATTTCTCTTCCCGCGTTCGCGATGGTTTATTGTAGGGATCCTGATTAATTTTGGATATTTTTGAATATTTCTAAGAGCGATGGCTAGTTGCGCGCGAATTTTATCGAGTCACACGCGCGTGTATATTTCCCTTTGACGCTGAACGACACGTGATGCATATACATATGTATATATGTACGCAACTTTATATGCAAACGTCCTTACACAGATCGATCGCGAGAAACGAAGAAAAGAAGCGAAGAAGTTTCATTCGTCTTCTGGTACCGTTCAATGGTACCGTACCATACCATCGATACGTAGGTTGCGTAGGCGAGTCGAGGGCGAATGATCTGTCCTCCCGTGACAAATAAACGCCGCGGGCCAATAAGCATTTCCCGTGCACAATACCCCGTACGTGCATACAAGAGAGACACGGACGCGCGAAACCTTTAACCCCGAGACACGACGAGCGAAAAGAAAAAGGGAGGAGACAAAGCGCGAGCGAAAGCGAGTTTCACACATACATACCGTATATACGTGCGTATATATATATATATATATATATATATATATATATACACGTATGTATGTATGTATGTATGTATATGTAGGGAGCGAGCGAACAAATTTTTCTCACGACGAAATAAAGATCTTGTCGGACACGAGGTGATACAAGACGAAAACATCGCCACGCGTGGTGGCCGGAACACGCTCGTTCACTAAGACGATATCGCTTATTCTCTTCTCTCAGCGTCCACCCATTGAGAGTTTACGACACACACACATACACTTTGTACATGTTTCGCTTGCCTAAAGCGTCAGCGTTAAAGCGAGCAGCTTTAATAAAAATGCATCTAGTTGCATTACAATTAATTAATAGCTCCGATTGGAAGATCGGATATATTTCGCAAGATGCAGCCAAATAAGTATATATATATATATATAAATTAATAAAATATGCAATTGTATATTAGATTTTATCGAATATAATAATAATAATCTAATATTTTGAAGATCGCTGAGAGGTATCTTGATCCCGTAAAATATTAAATTACATCGAGTATATTTGATACACCACTACGTACAAAAAGAATTCGGATAAACAGATCACATTACTAAATCCATCTACAACGAGAAATACATATGAGCCTCTCAGAAGCCAAACTGATCAAAACTCCACTTGTGTTGTATATTTTTTAAATTTTAGTACCATAACATTAATCATGTGTTCTGGTACTAAAATTAAGAAATTCACACAAAGTGAAGTCGATCGGTTTGGCTTCTGAGAGGCTCGTACACTGTCGAGGAAAGCTTATACGTTTTAAGACAAGCGAGAGAAAGATCCGTCTCTTTCTAATCGGATTAAATCATCCCTCATACTTTTTCGTTTTGAGACAAATAACGAGTCAAGATACCATCTCAATGGCGCGGTAATATCGCGCGAAATATTTTATTGCCCGGACACGATACGCTCGGGCTCGTTACCTTTAATAAGGTCGACTCGCGAGACATAAAATCGCGGAGGATATAATAACGTAGAGTCGGGCAGAGAAAAAAAAAACGGGCCGTCTCGGACAATGCGAGCGTTGTGGGTGGACGTTGCGCGACGCGTCACGTATTTGAGATCCACCGCTATATGAATGTGTCTCATCGATATACACGAGAGATAAGACGCGAGATTTAATTCTCTCCCGTCGGGGATTATCTCCAGCGCCAGTTTCAACGCCGGCCAACAAATCGTAGATTCTCACGCTTTTAATTGCGCTTTGCCGCCCTCCGTGACTAAACTAAACCAAACTCGATTCTCGCGCAGAATCGCGCCAACTTTTCTGTTCACTAATTAAAACTTTGAAAATTTTTTCATCTTTTGGCACATACCTTTCTCTCGCCACGATGAGTGATGGAACTGCGACGGAAATCGTTTCTCCCATGATGCGTGAACGGAAGGACGGAAATAATTTTTCCCAGATGAGCGCGCAAAACTCTGAAATAAAAAATGCAAAACATCTATTAATAGGGAACCTTAATAAGGTAGCAAATATTCCAAATGAGATTTATATTTACTGAGATAAAATAAAAGTTTAAATTATGATTTTTCGATTACGAAATTTATAACAGAAAGACGAGAACTGCTGTCCTGGTTTTAAAATATGTATGATATATATGTGCAGGCTGGTTTGTGTATGTAATATTATACATAGTTATATTAATGATATATTCTTGCTCGAGAAATGACCGTCGCGCTAAGAAATGGATGGTCGAAGGATCACGATGAGATCAAATTCATTATTAAATTTGATTTCGTGTCGGTGCAATCACCGTAAATAATCGCCCACGTTCGGTGACGCGGCGGCTTATAAATTTCGTATGGCTATTACACGAGTCACTTAAAACGCGATGATATAAATTAAAAGATCGCCCAGGCATAACGATTGATCGCGAGCCCGTTCTCTTATGCTGCTGTTTTTTTTTTTTTTACAGCTGTCACTTAAACAGCTGTCTGCTACTTGAACGATCGCCGGCGATACTTTCGCGGATAATATCGAATCCGAGTGAAACTTTAGGAATCGGTAAATATCAGGCGCGAATAACGAACATCTTCCTTCCAGTCCTCCTTTTGCGTAGAAACGATTGCGATTCAGTCACTTCGAACGAAGATAAATTTCAACGAGAATTACTATTGCGCGCGGGATAATCCATTTTCGTTCTACTCGCTGCTACGCAATATTTTCAGACGTTAATAAGCGCACGTACAACACGTGACATACACGATGCACGCACAAAAACGCACATACACAGATAGCTATACGTATAATGTAACGGCGCAAATAGATTGAGGTCTACTCTCTCGCCGGTTCGGCATGAACAACGACTCTTCGGTATCACCGTGACCTAATATGGAAGCGGTGCTCATTTGGCGCGTTCACGTTTTACAGCTGAAATGAATTTATGTGGAAAGGCCACCTCTCTTTCTCCTCTCCGTCCATCGGCGGAGAGAGCGAGCGAACGAGTAAGAGAGAGAGAGAGAGAGAGAGAGAGAGAGAGAGAGAGAGAGAGAGAGAGAGAGAGAGAGAGAGAGAGAGAGAGAGAGAGAGAGAGAGAGAGAGAATACGCGTCGCGGCACAAATGCCGACGAAACGATAAATTTATCCCTTACCGGCTCTTCCGACGTTAAACGGATGGCCGCGCTGCCGTCCTTTGACATAAACGCTCGGCATAAATTCATCAACCTTTTGACCGATGCGCCAGCTCACAGGACAATCCGGCTTCTTTTTCGATTGCGAAAGCGCCGATCGCGACTTTACGGGCGAGAAAAAAAGGCTTCCGTAAACAGAAATGCTGCAATTTCCCTCCAAACTCGCTCTCCATACAATTTTTTTTTTCAATTTATCAATAGAACAAAATATAGATGAAAAGTCTAGGAGAAAAATGGGACATTCTCTAATTTCGATTTTTAGAGACAGAATTCTCAGAAGGATTTTGTACCGATATCGAAAAATTAAGAAATCTACAGAGTTCGGCCGCGATATATAAAGTGGAAACAGACACTCTCGTAACGGACATCGAAACCCTTCATCTCCCCACGTAAAGACTGCGCTCGCGGTCCTGTTATACGTTCTTAGTCTGCGCGAGGAGAAACCGTGGCGCAAAAAAGCGCAGCATCATGGTCGCAATCTTGCGAGGCGTAAACGCGTTCGTTTTCTCATCGCGAGTGCGATTGCACGACACATGGGCAAGAACATCATCCTGGTAAGCAAGCAAACCAAGTCTGACAATAAAGAGAAAGTATACGCGACTCTGCACACGTAGCTGCCATATATATTTTTTCTAAACATCCCGCATTCGCCGCATTGTCCTCTCGAGAATCACCCTCGTTTGCATAATGAAACCATTTAATTAATGGCGCCTAATCACTGTCAAACCACCATATTCTCAGCACGTTTGCATTTTTAACCCTTCTTTTAATATCTTTTTTTTTCGAGCTGCTTCCCACTATTTTACATTTGTTACATGTAACGTGAAAGAACGAAAAATCTCATGTACACATTTGTAACTTTATCTGTCAATAATAGCGTGCTTTTATTCTACGCATGTATTCATTGGACATTGAGAATGAGAAGGGATATTGATTGTTAAAAATAGAGAAGTCGTTTCATCTTGACGTGCTAGGAATAGCGGAGATTCGACTGTGTGTATATTTTAGTCCGCCTATATGCCGTTCATTTATAAATAAAAATCGCTCTATAATTTTCGCAGAATTCACTTTGCTGTCAAACATACACATTTACATATGAAAGAAAACTTGATGTTTCAACTGTGTCTCTCACTCAAATCGAGTAAGAAAGTGTAATCAAAGTAGTCTGATTCAAAATAGCAATATTTCATTTTTCAATATCTTAGCTCTAATCCACCCCCCTCCCCTCCCACCCTTCCAGAATCAATCGGTGATTCCAAGACGAGGACAGCTCTATCTTAATGACGTACGTTGTCGCGGTCGCAGTAATCAAAGCGCGCGTCGCAAAAAAAAAAAAAGAAAAAAAAATGAAGCTGAATGCAAGAGCATCACAAGCTCTCTCGCGGAGCTTATTTACTTTCATAACACGACGAGCGCAGGCAGGCGCGTGTCGGTGGCTGTGAGTTATGGCCGCGCGCATAACAAACATCGACTCGAGTTATCGTGTAGGATGATTCCGCCGTAATTACAGTCAGCCGGATCTCTTTTCTCATTTCTCGGCACCACGATCGAGCACGACCGCTCGATAAGGAATGCACTTGTTCCATTATGCGAGCAGGATATGTGTGTAATAACGCAAAATTTAATTTATTCATTATTATTCGGCCAATATGTGTGTATGTGTTCGTTCTCTCGTACTCTCCTTCTCCGGTAATTACGCGAGAGCGAAAATTTCCTTTCCGCGCAAACTGGCTTTGCATTATAAATTCGGTGTTGAACCGAATCTCCGCGTGAGATTATCCCGCGCTGTTACGGACGCGCGAATTAAAGCCCAGCGAATTTGACGACGATAGAGCGAAACGCCAACTGAAATCGGACAGATCTGAGAACGGCGCGTAGGTGTCGACGACGACGATGATGATGGAGTGAAAAATGAATATCGCGAGAAAACGGACATACGATAATTCATTCGACGATGGCATAAACGAGGCGAGAGCGCGGCTCGCGCGGGTAATTAATTGCGCTCGCGCGCGCGCGCGCACTCACCGTCGCGATGGCTACAACTTAGCTGTAATAAATTTGCGTGACGGAAAAGAATGCTTGACGAGGCAAAACGCGCCGTCGTTTGGACTCCGTGCTTTCTAACACGGAGTCTCGGATCTCCGGTCGACGTGCAAATTTAAAACACGAACCACGGTTCACACGCGCGCGCGGCTATAAACGTATTAAATTATTAATTAACCCGGAAAGAGAGTGCGCGTTTTTTTTTTTTACATTTCGCGCAATCTGCGGATGATGTTGACCGCAGCATATCCATGCGTAGCCGCAGCTTCCTTTGCTTATATATAATACATATACTACATAATACATATATATAATACATAAATTTAATTCCAAATAAAATAGAAAAATTCGCAAGAAAATACAATGTATTATATTGTATATAAGCTGCATATAATTTATCCATTTTACTTGAAATTAAATTTGACACTTCTAATCTATATATACGACGGCAACATTTTTTAAAAATATTATATTGTCTATTTACAGGTAGCAGGGAGGCGGCTTTCACATATGCGATAAGCTCGGCCGGTGTGACGTATGCGGTTACCGCAGCTTGCAGCCGCGGCAACATCACTGCCTGCGGTTGCGAACCTGCTGTAAGGTACTTGCAAATTTCAAAATGATGTGTGTGTGTGTGTGTGTGTACACATAACGCGCAATATTAATTTAAGTTATTAAGTTAGAGTTAATATATCGCGGCCTCTTTGTAGGACGAGGAAGGAATTACCGCCGAACGGCTGGGAGTGGGGCGGTTGCAGCGCCGACGTCACATACGGGATGAGGTACCACGTTAATTAAGCGCAAAGATAGTTAATTACATTCGTACTAACTCCGTTAGCTTGTGCTCGCGACGACAAACACGATACGTCACGAACACTCAGCGAGAACGCTAACTCTCTCTAGAGACACGCGTGAATTTTAATATTATAATTTAATGCTAGGTTCGCGCGTAGGTTTCTGGACGCGAGGGAGATCGAAGGAGACGCACGGAGCTTGATGAATCTTCACAACAACAAGGCCGGAAGAAAGGTAAGCGAAATATAAATTGACGCTAGCGTTTCTCTTTACTAGCGTTTTTTTTATCTTAACATAGTATTTATAAGACCGTCGGCTTTTCTTCGCGAAAAGAGAGCTCTCGCGAGACATCAAAAGCGTCAAAAGCCAGTCAGACAGGATAGCGCGTCAGCGTAAAAGCAACAACTACGTAATGAACGTCATAATTACCGTGAAGCGATACTAATTACTGTAACTCGCGAGAGGAATCATTTAGCGCGGAAATTAAGCTCGCCGACATTTCACGACGGCACTGGTACTTCGTCGCTACTCAATCACCGCGTCGTATATAATTATATTATGCGTGATTTTAAAATTACATAGTAAAGATTATTACGCGAAAAGTTATGTACAATGCAATCGAGAGAAGCGGATGCATCGCCGTTCCCGTTATCTGTTACTTAATTTGCTCCGAACGCATTTACGTTTACAAACTTATTTGCATATATATATATATATATATATATATATGCAAATACACACACACACACACACACGTGTGTGTGTGTGTGTATATATATGTATTGAGATTAATATCAATAGTATCTCGTGATGGACACGACCCGAGATCGAATAACAAGGCCGTAATATCGATAATGAGACGCGCGCATCTCTCGTACACCAAGCGTATGCAAACTAGACGCTATCAAATTTGATTTATCGCGCAATAACCCACTGAGGAGCCAATCATCCCCGGAGAAGACAATGTCGTCGTTTCGCGATTCGTATACCCGGACGCGCCCGTTCACCTTACATTATCTAGACATTTCAATCTTGTAAAAATAATCAGTATCGCGCGCGCACAACCTGATTAAAATACTTAATCTCGATATTCCATCCCGCCCATTAAAACTCCGTGCAATCACTTAATAATTCTTCCTACAGAGTTGAATAAAAGTAATTAAGAGCAACCGCAGAGATTTATCCTTCCGCTAATGTATCGAGGATTAATAAAATCCTCCTTCTCGGGTTCCTATCCACGGTTTTTTTTTTTTACCGCGATTACTCTTCTACTCGCGTAGGAAGGTCGACGATCGAAAACGAAAACGATGTGAGAAACGATGTCCGAGGTCGAGAGCGGCGTGCCTTAATTGGGGAAAGCTCGTCCTTCGAGCTTTCATCCTTTTTCGGGATGGGAGGGGGGCAGCAGCCTTTATTATCGGGCGGGCAATAAAAACTCTCCGTTTGTCGGTGTAGCAATGTAGCATATACACGTGTACGTATATACGCGTATCCCGGGTCTTGCGGGGCTAACGATTTATTCCCAACGTCGATCGCGTCCCGGCGCGCATACTTTATCGTCCCGACGATTTTTTTCAACCTCTCCCCACATGCGTGGCGCACCACGGAGATAATTCGAAATATAAACCAGTTTCGTACGCATCGTATCGTATCGTATCCGCTCGCGCGCGCGTTCGCGGCCGATGCACAATGAGAGGTCCCTTCCTTCCCCCTTTCCGCCCCCTCGCCCTTCACCTTCATCGAGAATCGAGCGAGCAACAGGAATTTACAGATGAGCACTCGATACGATTACAACCATTTAAAATCACGCGGTCGGTCGTTCAGAGTTAACCGAGATGTATCTCCCGCGCGCCAGTGGCGTGGCCATGCGAAATCTATACCGGATTAATTTCCCAAAAACATTGCTTGTGACCGACACAGCTGCGTCTCTATAGAAAGTATATGGGTTCAAATATACGGTGATTAAGGTTTTTATTTTTTATACTGACTTATACTGCGTATACGAACCGCAAATACGAGTGCGAAACATAACTCCTTATACGTATGCATAAGTATCGAAATAAATAATCAAAGCAATGAGGATTGGAATCTAAAGAAGAAACCTTTGGTAAACCTTTTTCCAAGAGACACAATCGTGCGTAAATCTTTCACGTTTCTAAACACGACAAAGGAAGTGTTATAAAAAAAAGACATAGATATGCGCTAAAATTTCGCGATTGAATTATCCGCATAATATTATCGCAGTCGGGGGATGATTCTCTCTGTCTCTCTCTTTCTCTACGCCATTGATTCCTTCATAATGAACCGATGCGTATCTCCTTGTCCTTTGAAAATGATTCAGACATCGGACGACGCATCCGTTCTCATCGAGCGCGCATTGTAAACGTTTTCGTTCTCATTTTCATTCTCCGACTCCAAAAGGGCCCCCCCCTGTCTGGACACACGTATAGATTTTAAAATTTGCATAGGACATACGTGTACGATGTAAGGAACTAATCGGTGTACATCACTTTGCATTGATCACCGGCGCGAGTTGTCGTTCGTTTCGATATGAATTAATTTCTCGATCTTAAGCAAATCTCCGTCGCATATTCGTGCCTTAGAAATCAATCAAAAGATATTCCAATTCACGAGTCTTCTCTAATTATGAGACTTTTCGCATATTGCACTTGAATAATTAAAAAAAAAAAAAAGAAATCTAAAACGCAAATCTAATTCTTTCCGATTAGAGAAGATCGGCTATTATTTGTTTTATCGCATATAGCCTATAGATATATTCGGGTGATATCCGAAACGATTGGAAAGTTTCTCACATGCCGCGAGCAACGCAAAAAAATCGAAATTATAACAATAAATAATATAAGCTGAATAAAATATGAATAATATAAGCCGAATATTCTCTCTATTTTTAAATTATATCGCATCTCATTCGTAATTGGCCGAGCTTTCTCAATTACAGCTTTTTAATGTTTTAATGTTTAGTGATAGCAAAATATAATAATTAATATCACTGTCATACCTGCACTTTTGTAGCAAAGCGCAAAGTTAAATGTCAGTCGTCGAAGATGAATAAAGAAGAATGAATAATGGAAGAGAACGCTATTACGAAATTACGCTATTACGCGAGCGCGTACTCTTTTTTTTCCAGATCGTTAAGGCTCATCTGCAAACGGAATGCAAATGTCACGGTGTGTCTGGATCGTGTACCGTGAGAACGTGTTGGCGAACGTTGCCGAGTTTTCGCCAGATCGGCGACGCGCTCATGAAGAAGTACTACAGGGCTAGACCTGTCATCGCCGTTACACCGCCACCTCCGTCCACGGTTCAGGTAATTTGCCTTAAATAAATAAAATTTACCGGATAATAAATCAAGAGGACCGATTAATATAAATTAATATTGATTTATCATATAATTAATAAATATTATTAATATTTATTATTATTTATTTATTATATAATTAATAAATATTATTTATTATATAATTAATAAATATTATTATATATAATTATAATTAATATTAATAAATATTATAATATACATATATAATTGTCAATATATATAAATTATATTAATATACATACATTAATATTTATTAATTATTAATATATATAAATATTAATAATTATTATAATACATATTATAATATATAATTAATTAATATTAATATATATAAATAATATATTATTATAATATATATAATAATAATTAATTAATATATATATATAAATATTAATGGAAATTATAATATATAATTAATTAATATTAATATACATATATTAATTAATATTTCTAAATCGGTCGCATCTTTTTTTTTTGTTTTTTGCTACCGTTCTTTTTCTACCGAAATATAATGCAAAAATCATTTGCGCGGCTACCGTACGTCGTAGACGTTGGACGCGATGTCGCATTCCGCGTCGCCGGAAATGGTACCTATATTGGGCAACGACGCCAAAACTCAAGGCAAGCCGAACGACTTCGCCAAGTCGCGGCACGATCGACAGTCCACGTCGACGAAGAGCGGCAAAGCGCGGAAACCGCACTTGGTCCTGAAGAGGACGAAAGTCGGCGGTGGCCCTTCCGGGGTGAAGAGAATCCCGAAGAGGAACGAACTCGTCTATTTGCAAGCTTCCCCCAATTACTGCGAACCGGATTTGGCGCAGGGTAGTCTCGGCACACAGGGCAGATATTGCAATCGTACTAGCAAAGGTGAGAGGGAATGACGACAAAAGCCATAATAAAGTTTAATAGTCGAGATAACGTGTCGCCATATTCGTTAAATTTCTTACATTTCCTCGTTCAAAAGAGAGAGAGAAAGAGAGAGAAACGCGGCACTCGGTTTCTCGAACTTTTACTCATTCCGTCTCCATTTTGAAAATTTCCAACGACAAGATAGCGGTCTCTTTTTCATGTCATTCGCAAGAATATCATCACGTACCTCTTTATCTGAAGTTATCTTTAATTTTCGTCCAGGAACCGACGGATGCGATTTGATGTGCTGCGGTCGCGGTTACAACACGCACCAGTTTACGAGAACATGGCAGTGCAGGTGCAAGTTTCACTGGTGCTGCCGCGTACACTGCGAGACTTGTACTGAACGTACCGAGGAATACACTTGCAAATAACGCTCTTACCGACGCACGATGTGTACATATCTACGAATACATCTTTATCGACGATAAAGTCTAGCCTCGAAAGAGCGGGAGAAACGGTACGCGAGAAACATATATGTCGATCTCACTCATCATATATATGTCATTATATAAAAACGAAGCCCGCGCTAAAAGATACATATACATATTAATAATTGCGTATTGATTGATGTTTTTTGTCGTTCAATGTCGATTAATTTTGTAAAATTCTTAGCAGAATCCTGGGCATCAAAAATAATCGCGCACAATTTCACAAAAATTTCAGACAAAATTAAACCTATAAATATCATTTTTAGTCATCGAACATTCACACCCGCCCATTACTTTCTACTTGTACGTTCATATTTATATTTCGGGCTTCTCGATGCTTCGTATATATTGACATGATTCACGCTGTAGTAAATAAGCATATTTATAAGCATATTATATTCGTTGTACATCGATGTGTGGATACGATTCAATCAAGGATAAATAGTTTATAAGTAATTTACGAATATGTTCTCTCTCTCCTAAAATTGTAGCGTAAAAGTAATAGATAATTGTTCTCTCTGAATCAATATTAAAAGATGAATCTCCTTCCTCTCCCCCCTCATAGTATCTTTATAAGCTTTCGAAATATATACTTTATATGTAGGAATATATTTCGTAAATTATTATTTATTAAAATCACACACACACGATAAATTATATTCGTGTAAGTAATGTGTTTGTCTGTTTGCTGGTAAATAAAGTATAAGCGTTTTCGCGTCCATGTATTGTGTGATTTTTTATAACCTCTGTTTACCTGACATTCTCGAGACGAACTGTTGTCTGATCCGTTAAGGGATTATATACTAGCTTCTTCGTTAGAAAAAGTGTATAAAGGTAAAAGTATATCGTTGCTGTGTACTGGAAGTCACTGGAAATCACGCTTCCGAATAAAAGGAGATACGTATCTTGTTATCGCTCCTATCGTCAAGCCATCTCTGTTCGCTGAGCGCGGAGTACATCATCTTTATGACGTCACGCAAGAGTCGTAAGTAATCCTCATAATTCGTAACGTCGATCCGTGTTTTTAAAAATATAATATAATTTAAATATATTTTTTAAAAAATAATGTTTTACATATTTGTTATATTATATTAGATTAAATTATATTATATTATATATTTTTATTATAAAAACATATATAGTTGCATTTCTCTCGTCATTTTTCTCGTCTCTTTGTGAACTTGGAATCCGTGTGTGTGTGTGTGTGTGTGTCAGAAAAATCATATTAGAAAAAGTACCATGTACTGTAGGTAAGATATATAGCTACATTATCTACTATAGATAACACGTACCAACATTACCTACCTTGTAGATAATACAGATTATATTTTAAAATATAACGGATATCTGTGATTTCTTTTCTAACAAATAAAATATACCTATAGCCATTTTATTGATCTAAAACACAATGTAATTACGCAATATTATAGCGTTAACGCGTCTTTACATACCTTTATATACGTTTCCGAAACGTATCAATTTGCAGCTGTAAATTGTCAAAAATTTTACACGTACAATTTCGACAGGACGAATGATATACGATATTTGATAGAGGAATCTACTTTTTAAATATACTTAATCCAATTAAACAGATGCCAAAAGGATCAATATTGCGTTATTTATTATACGTTTATCCGTTTCAATTACTTCCAAGAAAAAGATATATGAATATTCTGGATCGCATTTCGCGCATATATATATATATATATATTAGCCTTGACACCGACGAGATAAATAGTATCTCGTCGGTGGCCTTGAACTCGATACAATCCGAGCGCAATTTAATATCGTATTAAGGAAATATATATGTACCTGTCTCGTGCAAGCTTCAACGATATCGTCCAATGCCAACAATCACGTTATTGTTCAAGTTCCGGCGATTCTGCTCCTGTCCAGGTCAATATTGATCCCGATAGATCAATGCGTTGATGCGGCTGTCCAGTCGTCCAGTCTACGCTAGATTGGCACAAAAATTCGAATTTATGAGACGAAGTTTCGCGCCAGTGAAACTCGCGACACCATCGGCAGAACCGAGGACTTACGAAATAATATAGAGAAGACTTCGACTTACGAAATAATTCGCGCGTGGATCTTTCATGAAATAATCCATTTGCGTGTCCAATGCTGTACTTCTCCGAAATCTTTTACTACGCGTCCCGCGTAATTGTGAAGCGTATTGTCTGCTGTATAGAATGCATATCTGGTTTCGGGAATTAAATTCTATACACACGTGACGATATAAATACGATGATCAAATTAATAAAAAGTCAGAAGATAAATCAATTGTTTCAATATTGCGCAATGTTTTTAAATTATAAATAATTGGTTATTATTACATAGAAGAAAACTTTTACTAATATATAGAATAAATATTCTTGATATAAGATTTAATGGGATGATTATGATTTATTGTTGATATTGATTATATTTGTTTCATAATATTTATTAATGGACTTCTTCATAAAAATTTTTGTAGTATAAAATATATATTACCATCTCCTCCCTCTCTCTCTCTTTCCCCCCACACCTATAAAACTATTATCTTTTGTGTATCAAATAATATAAATATATAAAATACATACGTAAGTAAAATATATAAAAAAACGGAAACACACATTGTCTTTACATATATGTATAATTACATCATGGTTGCATAATATCAACAATATTTTGTAAAAATAACATACATACAATACATAATACATACAATATATTTATATATTATATACAATATATAAATTTTATCATCTTTCAAATAAGAATATATATATGTTCAATATATATCAATATTAAATCATAAATTTTCTTCTATTTAAAAACAGTATAAAAATATTTAAATTTATCTATATTCTCCATGTTTCTAAATATTGCTCAATATTTTTTGCGCTTCTTGTTTTGCTTTCTGATCGTCGTCATTTCTCGCAGAAAATTCAGCGGCTTTCTTCAAATATTTTACTGCATCTTCCTTACGATTCAGTTTCAGATATGTTTTCCCTAACATTAGTAAATTACGACTGTAAAAATTTGGATCAACTTTCTCGGCATTTTCATGATACATTAATGCTTCTTCAAAGGACGAATTTGGCGGCTCTCCAAATACAACAGACGCTATCTTTCGTTGATACCATGCCAAACTTGAAATCTCATAACACCAGCATCCAAGCATATAAAGGGTTGTTGCATCAGTAGGTTTTAATTCTGATGCTCTCTACAATGTGAATAACATAATAATACCAACTGATTTCCAGATTACATTTTTTAATATCTTCTTTTATAAAATTTGACATTTTATTATTTTACTTATAAATCAATATCTGCTTAAATTACTTATCAAATATCATACCAGCAAATGTTTTTTAATGTTGTACAATTCTTTAATATGTGCTTTTGTGCCTTCCAAAGTCCCCTTACTGTTAAGGAATATAGACATCCATTTATGAACAGCATAGTGATCTTCTTGTATATCAAGAGCTATACATATCAAATCGTATCCTTCATAAATCAACTTCGGTGCTTCCACATCACTGGCCATTTCAGACATTTTATAAATGGCTCTACATAAACGCCACAAGATGTCAACATCCTTACTGTCCTATATAAAACAAATAATTATATAATAATTGCAGTTATACGTTACAAAGATAAGTTAAAAAATTTAATTACCTTATAATTTGACAAAAGATTGTATATACTTTTATAGTCTCCCTGATCAAAGAGTGCATCTACTTTGGCAAGAAGAACTTCTTTTGTTGTAATTGGTGTTTCAGCTTCATCTTTCCTCTTTATGAATCCCCATATTCCCATTGTAATGAATGGTGACGTTACCCATAGCTTTCTGACAGCTTGTATACCGCTTTCCTTCTGAAAAAATAATTATGATGTTAGTAATGGAATATATGTTATATATTCTCTGTTAGAATTCTGTTTCATACCTTATACGCTGAATAAATATTTTTATATAGAATTCTTTGTAAAATTCTATAGTTTGTAACACGATAGAGTCTCTGCAGTAACATCTTGTATCTTGATTCAATTTGTGTTGATTAAATAACTTTTTTTTTTTTTTTTAGAAAATATAATCTAAATTACATCGGTGCAATAGAAGTAAAAGTTTAACCTGCAAACTGCACCGTTGCGATTACTTGAAAACAATTACTTTAATCAGAGTATCACAATTTATAGTTGCAAAACATTTATAATAATGTTGATATATGATAATAAACTTTCTCATCAGAGATCATATTGTAAGCATTTAGCTGCCTTTGACAGTAAGGCAAAGGATAAACTTCTTATTTGATGTAGGATAAATTTTCTGATTCATCTGTACTGAAAGAGAGGCACTGAACCTTAAGTTCAGAGGAAGGCAATGATATCCTATATTCTAATATATATATATATATATATATATATATATATATATACACACACACACACACATACAATAGATATTCAGTGTGATTCAATGATTAGGAGTGAACGAAGAATAATAACAGGCTATCATTGACAGCCAAGTTGAGTCAGGATCTATGCTATCCTTGTTTGTCATATTGCGTTGAACTTCTTTTTCATAGCTTATATCGATACTCTGCTATCTCTTATTCTTATCAATTGAAAGCTATATTAGCATGTTACAGAAAGAGATGGAGAACTTTAAAGGACAGTGTTTAAAGCAGAACTGTCTTTCTCCGAATGTCACGTGACCTGGGAGCCACGCTGATTCCACGGGAGAGAGAGAGAGAGAGAGAGAGAGAGAGAGAGAGAGAGAGAGAGAGAGAGAGAAACAGCCGGCAACAATTTATCTACAACAGTAAGGGATACAAGTATATAAAAAAGTTCTATCATACAGCCAAAGTAATTCCGGAAGCGATTAATACAGAATCTCTACTGTTATTGATTATGTGTGTAAATTTTAATATGTAAATGCGATTATATTCGATACAGCGCGCTCTCTCTCCTTTAAGCGACGATAAATTATTAATTAAAGATGCATTACACTTGATGAGCATGAACATATCTTATACAATATAATGTATAATGTTGAGCAAAATTTGATAAAATCATTGACGAGATACTCGATTAAATTTTCTACAAGAAACAAGATGAAATGAAATCGTTCTCGTACCGAGAATAAAGGCTCAGCTTAGCAGGGTTGAATTAGATCTTTATTTTGGAAGATACATAGGCATTCGTAGGATAGTTTAACGTAATCGTGACGGGGAAGGGTAGGGAGGTGATTAAACACAAATGTACAAACAAAATATTGATATTTTTTATCGGTGTGGAGCGTGACTTTTGTGTGTCGGCGGCGCACTTTGAACACACACCTTTTCTTCCCCTGAAGTCTAGTCAATAATTGTACACTGAACTCGACTTACACGCTAAAGAGCTCCGCACGCGCTCTTTCTTTCTCTTCCTCTCTCCAATCGCTTCCTCCGTGTTAAAAAATAATTATACGTTTCTTTTCTTAATACAAAAAAAAAAAAAATTAGATAATGCATTATATCGTAAATGAGGACATTTTGCACCGCGATCTCTTTCGCTTGGCGGTGTAAGGCGCGACCACTGCGAGGAATTTTGGAATCACGCAGAAAAAAACAGAAGGGAGGGAGCGACAGCAATTCGAGGTGTGTACGGTGTCACGATATATACATATCTCTATGTGAAAAAATGTCCCCCTCTCATCCAGATCTTAACATATCATGACTCATTACAATTTTCTCGAACCACCGTCTCGGTACGAAATTTTTTCATTGCTCTCTTCCTCAAATTCGTATACCAGATACGAAGTACGAAATCGAAAAGATATTTTTTATTTTTGCAGTTTAGAGAAGGCATTGCTCGCTGTGTCCTCTTTTTTTCTGGTATCTTAAAAAATTCTCTCAGGAAGCGATGCGCCGCAAGACGAAGAGATGGTCGTGCAGATCGCCTATTATATATATATATATATATATATATATATATTTATATACTTATAATCATCTTAACGTTATTTTTTAAATACGTTCCTGTAGTCTTTACATGAAATATTTGAGAGTTCTTATTTTCCTTTTTTTTTTATTTTTTTTTAATAATAAAATTTTTTTCTATTTTCGTTAATCTGCTGTTGTTGCCCTGTGAAACCTGCCTTCTGTCATAATACAATAATACTTGCACGGTAGGTTCACACTTCTGAATTTGGTTGATTTTGCTTTATATATCACAATGTGTTATCTCTGCATTGTCTTTTTTTTTTATTAACATTAATCTTCTCTTCATAATTACAGACACCAAATTCAAATGCAAAGTTTTACCTTTTCAATGTCATATTTAAGAAATATCCTAAGCCGCAAGTCTCAGCAAATGCCAATATAAGATAAGATTCTTGAAATTCGTTATCATCGTACATAACTTTATACGATTTACTATTACATTATCCTATTATGCAAAACTATATGTTGTGTATAACTCTAATCATCTTCCCAAAGTTAATTGCATGTGCAAACAGATAAAAAAAAAACCATGTAACACAGTTGCTATTGCATTACAGAAACTACGTATCACTTAATCGATCTTTAATATCAAAGTTATTGCATATTAATACTCATGCACACGGTGCTACTTTGAAATCTCACTTCATATTGCAAATGCATTCTCGACTTAAGCTTTTTCGTAAATAGACAGTTGAATTGTAATCGCAGAATATCATTTTTATAGTGTTTCACTGTGTATTTACGCTAGCGTTTTCCTCTCTCGTTTATTGTGCGGGATGAGGTTTGCCGCGTGGCGTATATCCGCCACGGTTGGTCCTATTCTGCCCTCGGTATTGTCCACGACCAACGCGGTCGTTACGCGCACCCCTCGCTCCTCCGCCACCATTACGTTTGAAGCCGGTGCCATATCCGTTATTTCCGTCATTGTTGCCCCAAGAACGTTGCTGATATCCGTTCTGATAGTTGCTGTCGTTGCGGTAATATGTGCCTAGGAAAAGAAAAGGAAAAAATTTATGCCACATCTCAACCTTTCATATCAAGAAAAAGATTTATCCAAAGAAATTGTATAAATTTTTTCAGAGAAAGATTTTATTAATTTAATATCTTACTGTTCTTTTACCTTGTCCTGCGCGTCCATTTTGCTGATAATTATTCCTGCTTCTGCCATTATAGCCATTAGTGGTCCCCCTTCTACTTCCCCTTCCTCTGTATCCACTACGTTGTTGATCACCCCAAGCCTGCTGCGTCTGTTGTTGTGATACTTGCTGGGGATCTTGAAGAGATTGCTGTTGCTGATCGGACTGATTCCAATCATTAGTCTCGGTCATCTGACACCAATCGACAGATTCAGTCTGTTGTTCCAACGATGAGTCCGTAGTAGTAGTTTCATTTTGGCCATTCTCAGTTTTTTCCTGTAAGGAATTTACGGATCGCTGAGGGTCAACAATAATATCAATTTTTTTTATCGATTTTATGCTAAGAGAAGAATTTTGAATTTACCTCTGTGGATGTTTGAGTTTCTTGTTGATGCGGTGATCTTTGTTCGTTGAAATTTTGTGTCTGTCCTTGTGGCAGTTGTTGCACCGCGTTTTGCTGCTGCTGTGCTTGCTGAGGCTGAAAACCGGTCGGATGTTGCGGGCTGTATTGTATGTTTGGCTGCTGATGCGAAGGCGGCATCGGGATCGGTGGCGGTGGATTAGGATTTGCGAATCCAGGAATGTGCGACATATCCTGCGGTGGTTGATGCTGGTATATGACTTGCTGAGGGACACCTACGGGTGGGTTCGCAAAGTTTTGGTTCGTGAAGGTCTGTGAAGGAATGGGCGCGTTGACTGCGGGAGGAATGTGCGAGACAATGGGTGCTTGCGACGTTACATCCGGCGAATCGAGCTCGGATTCTTGTAAGAAGAAGAAGTTCGGCGTGCCTATGACATCATTGATTCGGGGCGCCGGTGGAGGCTGTTGTTGGGATTGTTGTTGAGTTTGCTGCTGCTGCTGTTGTGGAACAAAGCTGGTGGCGTTTGTATAGTAAGGTGTGTCGACCGGTGCGGCTGGATGAGGCGGCATAGGCTGTGGAACGACCGAAATGGGTCCCGAGACTGGAGCGGCGCCGGAAACAACGGGGATCGGCGCAACTTGGACTGGAAAGTTTGGAATGGGTATCATGGGTTCCGGTGGAATGTGCCTGTCGTTGCCGTTATTGTATTCCTCGTTGACCTGTTCCTGCCCCGTTTGTGGCTCGGTAAGCGTCGTCTCCGCTACAGCTTCTACAACCTGTAAAAGTAAAAATCACAAAGATTATACACACATACGCACACATGCACGCACGCACACACACACATGCATATTTGTAAGTTCAATATATACCTCTTCTACTGGTATTGCCTCTGAACATTCGTGAACTTGATCAAAGTAATCACATTGATTGATTTTTGCAATAATCTCCTTCAATTTGTTATAAGTAGTGCCGACAACTTCACGTTGCTTTCCATCCACAATCGCCACATAGTGCTCTGCTACTTTTTGGGCTTGTTGTACAAATGTCAAGTCATCTTCTTCGCGTTGTTGTTTCATAATTACTTCAATATATAAGTTCTCCAGGTACTTTAACTCCTCCTCTGACAGTTTAACAGCCCCGTTTGTCCCATGAGTGAAGTCATTTCTAATGGAATCAGTAGCCATGCTCATCAAGATGTGTTGAATAAGTAGCACTTCTTTCACCTATAATCAATATCACAAGTCACATTTCAATATTTTCTTGGACTTAATATCAAATATAGATAAAATTATATTTAAATTATTGATGCATACTTTTGCAATGTCCTGCTGCATACGTTCGACAGCCTCCTTTCGCGCCAGTTTCTTCTGCTGCTTAGCTGAATCATTGGCAATATTGATGATTTGTTTGTACAGATCTCGAGTAATATCCAACGTTTGAGACACTTCATCATATTTGGCCACTGCTATCTTCTGGTCTGAATTCAACTCCCTTCCATTTTTCTGCAAATCCCTATACGACTCGAGCTTGCCCTAAATTCAGAGAGTTATATCTATAGATTTATCTCTTCTCAGATAGCTGCTAATTACTCTCTCCTGCTCTTTGTATACACTCAATATTATTTTATAACTTATAAAATAAATCTCGTCTTTATATATGTCAAAGAAGAACATTATAAACCACGAAAAATCATAAAAGACATAGCAAGGTACAAATACGTGTGAAAAAAATGTTAAAAAAAAAACACAATTTACAATCTTACTTTTAATCTTAAGAAAAAACGTAATTTTTACAGACATTTCGTGATACGTGAGATAGTGCGATATACGATTGTTCGCCGCGATCGAACTTGACCGGAACAGAGAAACGCCAAACAGTGAATCGCCGATTTTTGCGATCGTTGTCGGCGTCGCAAGATTCGTGATCGTAAACGAATAATCCGTATACGTATCGGTACGTATACGGTCATGGTGTCCCTTGTGACGTTATCGAAAAGTACAAAGACAAGTGTCGTGCGTATAGCGGAAGAAACACCGCCATGATACGAGGTCGCCGATTGGCAAAATTGGCGCGTTCGCGAGTCCCGGAATCCCGTCGTCGGCTCGATCACGGCGTCGCCGACAACCTCCCCGAGGTTCGACCGCGAACGAGACGCGGACGGGACGATCTAGGCGCGCGTTGTAAATACTCGGGGGGAAAATCGGGAGGGCGCGAGCACATGGCGCATCGGGGATCATGGCGGATCGCACGGCGAGGAAGCCACGGCGATTGACAGATCGACTTTTGTCTGCAATTACGACGAGTCGGGCCGCGACGCCGCATTTACCTTACGCTTCTCGAGATTCCGTATCTTGTGCTCGATTACGATGATCGCTTGGCGTAGGGGTTCCACGGTCTCCGTAGAGGCCTGTTTCTCTAGTTTGGGGTTGGCAGAAGGCATCCTTCACGGGCAACAAACACGAACTGGAAATCCGAATGGTAAGCAAATTGAAGCGAGTTACAGGAGAACGTGGTGGGGATGGTGGGAGTAAAGAAACGGCGCGATGGCGGGCCTAATTACAGTGGAGGATTCGCATGTGCGGCGACAGATACTAAAGGCCTATTTATATAGACTCGCTATATTCTAATGGGTCGCGTATTAAAATTTGGCGTTCGATTGATCAATCCGGACGAAGAAATTTTTTGTTTCGTTCTATTCCAAAGAGTTTGGAACCAGTAATCCAGAGATGAGAATATTGATTAGAATTCACATTTTCTATTGGATGTCGGACTGTTGCACATATGTCACACACAGGTGCGAATCTTCCATGACATCTTCACTTTCGTATTGTAAGTGTCGTGTCTAGATATTTGTATATCATGACTGTTGGTTTTGAGACGAGGCAGCAATTTTGAATAATTTGTCCCTGATCTGATTAAGATTAAATCTGATTAAAAACAAATAACATCGCGATAGAACGTAGTATATTTTTCATCTTCTTCGATGATAATATCGTCGATTCGACATATTTAGAAACAACAACAGTTATGAATATCTAGATACAATGCATTTAATTCGAAAATACTGTACTCGAAAATGCAAGTATTGTATTACCGAGTTAAAGTGAAAAATGTCACTGTGTGAGCTAGGATTATGTATATAACACTGTGTCCCAATTAAGGAACGGATATTCTTAAACAATGAAAAAAGAATTAAATATCCAAAGAAAATTAAATATATATAAAGCATATACACTCTACGTTCTTACATAGTAGATGAAACTTCAATGAAGAAAAAGATAACAGACGATAAGCGAACGCCTCTTTTTAATGATTATCATTGCAATTGCTCATATTATTTCAAGGCTGTAACAAAATAAAGATACGATACTTGTATATAGTTTTACGGATTCCTCCATTTTTTTTATTGAAAAAATGGTTAATAAAAAACATAAATATACGAGTAATGTTTTATTATATATAATATTTTGATCATATCTTTTTTTTTCTTGATCGCGCGATAACAAAAAATACTGCAGTGTCATTTTTCGTTACGATTAATAATTTCTCATAATTGATTTGCACGATGAATGAGAGAAAGCGCTAAATAATTTACAATCAAATAAAATCTTATATCTTTTCGGATGTTCCCTAAAGGAAAAGAAAATATAATAATATTATTGATAGTTTTGCTTAATGTAATATTGACAATAACTGTATGTTGTATATCAAGGCTTCGGATTCCTCTCCAAATGTCATATTGAATTACGAGAAGCAAAAAATGTTATCCGCGAGAATTCTTTTCATACTAAATACAAAATAAATCAATTTTTTTTTCGTATGCCATCATTTTGTACGTTCGATAATATGGATTAAAATATACCTGAAAATATATCTGAAAGACTCTTTTCAGTAGATTAATAAATAGTTATAAGCCTTAATCGTCTAAATCAATTTTATCAATCCATACTATCGAATGAGAATGGTAGCATATAAAAAAAATGTCAACATATAAAAATTTCGCGAATTACGGTTTCTCGCTCTTGATATCGTAATTCAATATAGCTACAGCGAAGAATCAGGCACCTTAAGCGAGTACTACGTGCGATAATGCAATAATGCAATCTTATGGAAGAGAATTCGATCGAACCATATCACTAACTATTGATTTACATCACCGGTTGAATTATCGCACGCAATAGTAAGATTACGCCCGATATGAATCTATTGCATGGCACATTCGCTGAAAAAAAAAGAATCTTTTGCAGCTACATATTTTATTTTATTTGTTAGTTTATTCTGCGCCAGTGTCCAAATGCCCGCATTTTAGTTCTCTAGTGTGTCAATATATAAATCATCCGATAATTTATTGTACAACCGATCGTCATCGGAATAATCATCGATACGCGATTTTTCATCAATTTGTCGAAATATACGAAAAGTGTTTAAAATCTTCGTCCGCTGATACGTAGCAGCTGATCATTTCCTCACTCTCTCGTTCTATTATATCTTTACAATTTACAAATATAATTTGATACATCATCTTTGAAAAATACATTCGTTCCACACATGCACATATCACCATTCCGTTCTTTAGAAAACATTCGTTTTTTTTTCTCTAATAAATCTAGAAACAAGTTTAAAAACTTAAACAGTTAAAGATTTAAAACAATGATATCAATAATAGTGACGATATAATAATAATAATAATAATAATTAATTTTATATAATAAGCACAAATGTCACTTAAAGTGTATGTAATGATATTTAATATACAACAAACCTTTTATCGCATTATCCTAAGATACTTATCAGCTATTGGAAAGTATCTGTAAAAGTGGCCTTAACATATAATACACAATGCAAATGTAATATTTTTCTTTTGCTCTAATTCAGACACAATCGAGTTTCGATTTTTGAGAATGTTCCATGAGTAGGAATATTCTTTCAGTGGAAACATAAAAATCATTTGTGATTTTTTAAAGCGAGGACATTTTGCTTGTTCCTTGTTAATGAAAATTATTTCAATGTGTATTTTGCATATATAAAGAAACTATTCTGATGTCACATCTTAATCTTCGATAACCAATTATCCTCGTTATTTTCTTACATTCATTTTTGTTACATTTATTTTTCAAATTTTAAAATAAATAATTTGGATATCAGAAACAGAAAATTAACAAAACATTCCTTTCTATGCTGTATTCCAATTTTCCAATAAATATTATTATGCTGGAAAAGATCAATGTTTAGTATATATTGCAAAATATGGAGCAAGAATACAAACACACTAAGAAGAAAGAAATTAACATTAGAATAACAACAATCTTTTCTTTTAAAAAACGCTCGGCAACACAAGATATGTTTAAATCTATTTATGCATACAATGCATATACATATGCTTTAATATGGAAGAATTTGCATACATTACATAATTATATTGCATAGGAAGAGATGTTTACTGAACACGCCATATGAAATATGACATCAGAAACATGCAAAGTAACATTAAATGTAAATATTGAATTGCATTCATAGAGCCTTGTATTGAAACATATTAAATATAAGCATAGATTTATTTCTCTATAATTTTATAATGTCTCATTACTTGCCATTTTTACGTTTTGTGTAAAATTGTATATATGCGTACGTAAGAGAAAATTTAGAGCAAATAATTACAAATTATTTGAAACAATGTCACATATAATTATCGTAAATTGTTTTGCAAAAAAATGTACTTACATATTTCTGTAAAATACTCAGAAAAATAATATAGTGCTCTCTATATATTATACGGAAATTCTAATTTTGCGATTTGATAAAACATGATGCAAATATGATTCACAAAGTAGCGACGTTCAATGTCACTATAATATTTCAATATGTTTTGGATTTTATCATATATCGATGCTTATATAAGATCATCACGATACAAAGACTAAACTAAATGCTTATATTCACATGAATATTAGTTTCTGCTATTATTATTATGCTATCATTATGCTATAATGGCAAAGTTTGGGCTAAAGCTAGATTTCTATATCAAACGTGAATATGTTACATATGTATGTATGTGTGAATTTCTTCCTCTTGTGCTTACCTGATATTTATATATATGGCTTATCACTATAACTACAGTCTCTTGATTACACTTTTAATTCGTCTCTCACAATATATATCTTTATAAATAAGATTCTTCATTGTTACCACATGTGAGACATGCGTTTTAGTGGTGTCGATATTGGCGATAAACGTTCGTGCGTTATTGGGGATGTATCACTGAACTCGTAGGAGTCTTGCGTTTTGCATTAAACATAAACAGTTATTATAATACCACTAAGACGGTTCACTGTCCATTTGCACATCGCTAGATACTGATTGGGGATTATTTTCGGTATTCTGTATAGGCACCTGTGAATCAGAAGTATTAACAGTCTCTTTAGACGTAAGTACAGTAGGAGCAGTCGCGATTGCTGTCTCCGCTTTATGATATTTCAGCGATGACGACAAAATTGCTTTCGGTTTCGTTTTTGCTTGTTGCTCCATGCTATCAATTTCAGCCCAAATGTTCCTGACTTCTTTAAAAAGCTGGAAAAAAAAACAAAAAAGTTTGTTTTTGCTCAACAATAAATCATTCTTATAGCCGAGACAATAAATAAGAAATATACTTACTTGATTCAACCATGCTTCATCTGCTAATAATTCATTTAATATTATTGTAGTATCTTTGTGTGGATCAGCCACCTTTTTATCCGTTACTCTTCTCGCACATTCCAAAAACATTAAATATTTTTGATGAGTGACTTTATTGTACAAGGCTACCTTCTTTTGGCAAATGCGGCACAACAAAAAGTCCTAGAGACAAATACAAGGGAATAATAATCGATACAGATTTTGTTATGTGTTATTACATTCCATTTGTGCATAACGTACTTTTTCATGAGGTACTATTGGATCTGGCGGTGAACCTTCCAACGTAGTACCGTTGTATGGTTGTCCATAAAGCAGAATTCTTGCATAGATTCTAGTATGCTGACAGCCAGCACAACATTTTCCTTTGTATTCTGAAAGTGGTAGGTCTTTAAGCACGTTAACACACGGCCACGTCGATATTGCTGTTACGACATTCAGTTTCCATTTAGTCGTGGACAAAAGGCGACGTTTTCTCTCTTCCGTTACTTCATCGACAGTTTTAACATTAGACAGGAAATAATCGTCTAGACAACAATAAAAAAAAGAAAACATATATTATCCTGTCCGAAAAAAGAAGTTTTATGGGTATTTATACATTTAATTATTATCACATCATAACATATCATAATGTATATAAAAATATGAAATATCGGTTTAATTTTGAACAGTTCACCTTGTTCCTGAAATATTTCAGTAAGGAAATTGGAATCCAAAGCCTGCGAGATCAATGTCTGTATGTATACTTCGAAATTATCTTGATACCTCTCAGTATCTTTCATAGATTTATCGATGCTCTCGCTATATACAATCAGAAACAAAAATAAATGTTATATAAAATCTATAAAATATTTCGAAATATTTGAGATATTTTTTGTTATACACAAATATTCACCTGTCGTCAACAATCATCTCGTCCCTCAAGAACTCCACAATTGTTTCTATCTTGCCCTGCTGCCAAAATTTCACCGGCACTTGTTGATATATGTGACGATTTTGTGAAACCCATGCAGAATACTGTAAAATTCGTATTATAAAATATTTAATTCATACTCGCGATATAATAGACTTTACAACACTTAATTATAAATTTACCGTAGATATGTTTCTGTATAAAGTTTTTCCATTGGATTTGAATGGCTCATATTTCTGAAGCAATGTTTTACCATCTATCCTCCAAAGAGGAGGATATTCTTCATCCAAATCCGTCTTGATCACGACAAATTCGCCAGACTGGAAAAAAATAAGGAAAATTATTAGCCTCTCGTAAAAAATTTATGCATATTATTCTTTAGCGAATTTTAATCAGAATAAAACTGAAGAAATTTACCACGTCTTCTGAGTTGCCTAAATGCTGCATGTAAGAAATGAAATTAATAAGATTATTAATTTATTTATTTTTACAAGGCATAGAGCCAATACAATAATTCCTTCAGGTCTGATTTTTTCTGTTTCATTTAATTTTACATAAAATTGGAGAAATGTATATGAGAAATTCTAGATGAAATATTTATAATAAAAAATCAAATATATTATACGTACATTAAGAAAGACTATATGAGAGAATAAGAGCAAAAATAATTCTTAAAAATGTATTGTGTATCAGATCTGAAAGAGTTAAATTATCACGGAATAATGTTAGATACCTTAAATGGCGAAATATCAATATCCTCGTCACTTGCTGCCGCTACTAGTTTTTCGTCAATCTTACAAGAAAGTTTGCCAGCGCTGTTGGAATTTTTTGAAGGCATCTCGTGTTTCTTTCTCATTGATTTTTTCGAGACGATGACTTCCCCGGACGAGTACCCGTCTTCCTCCAAGATTTTTCTAACCTTTTTAGTAATGACGGGCCTCACGCGTTTCTTCCTCTTATCTTCCTCGTCTCCGACCAATTTCACAGCAGGCGTCCACGCTGGATCGGAATCGGAGTCAGCTTGTTCCTCGTCATTGTCGAAGTAATCTATACCCTGTTGCCGATCCAAAAATTGTTTCGCCGATGTCTTTTCCTTCGCCTTTCTTCTCGACGTCTCGCGTCTCGGGGGAAGTAATAGAGGATCCACTGTACGAAATATACATGCGTTTTTAAAGCCATGAAAAGTTCCAATTAAAAAAAGAAGATCCTAAAGATATATTTATATATTTTATAATGTGTGATATATTTTTTATATGATATATTTTATAATGTATCCTAAAGATATATTCATGTTACCTTCTTCAGTTTTCTTCGAAGGTTTTTTCTCCGCTTCTGCTGCTGCTGCTGCTGCTGCTGCTGCCGCTGCCGCCGCTGCTGCTGCAGCTTTTCTCTTCCTATCCGTGGGTCCACCAGGCTTAATAGGCCGACCTTTCCTGCCTTTGTTTTCCGGTTTTACAGCAACAACTTCGATATTACTCGTATTATTCGCATTCTGCACTTTCTTCTCAGTTTTTTTAGGAGGAAATAGAAAGTCATCGTCGCTAGTAAATCCGTCATCGCTCGAATCGAAGTTTGCCTTTTTCCTTTCCTTCGGTAACGGAAAGTACCTAGGATCATTAGCATAGTCTATCACCGGTGTTTCCTTAACCGGTGTCTCCTTAACCAACAGCTTCTCTTGAGGTTTAACAGTCTCGCCGTTGGTCGAAGCTTCCGCGGGTTTACTCGGCTCAACTGGTATATATGGCTTCGACCTATTCCACGTCGCTTTTCTACCGCCGCGTATAGCAGGCGGCGGCGAAGGATCCCTTTCACCTTGCAGAAACTTTAAATAGCTCGTCATAAAACCCGTATTGGGATCCCTGCCCGGCCGTTTGAAGTCCTTATTTATTTGACTCGTATTCTGCGTCAGTTGCTGATCCTGTTGAAGAAAACCGAGTTCCTCTTCGATATTAGGAACGACTACCTTAGGCTGGTCATCTCTGACCTCTTGATTGTAATTGGCGTTTTGATTCGCGACGTTCTCAGCACCGAATCCTATCGACGTAATCTCAACTGAGGGCTGAAACTCGTGCGGATGATGCGGATGATGACCCGCGGGGATATGGAAGGCCGGGAAATACGGGATAGGTGGCGGCGCGTGATGATGCGACACCATCGCCAACGATTGATGCTGGTGAGCCGGGGTGTTCGCGAAGTTACTCGAGTGATGTAACGAAGACTGTGAACCGAAGGCGCCAGACGCGGCGGGGAACATCTTGGCGGGCGGAGGCGGTAGATTCCATCGTTCAAAGTCGAAATAACCATTCTGCTGTTGTTGATTCGCCGCGTTGTGATGCGCCGGCGGAGGTATCCTACCGAGGTATTCCGTCATCGTCGTGGTTCCCGTAAGCTCGTTCGGTGTCGTACCGTGACCGGTAGCCTTTTCCAAGCTTTTTCTCTTCTTGTTAGCGCTATCGGCCTTTCGCCTGTTTTCCTCAGCCTGCTTTTGCTGTTCCGTCGTGCCGGCCGTAACGATCGCGTGCTGTTGCACCTGACAGGGACTCTGTTGCAACGTTTGCAAGTTCTTCACAATACTCATTGGATCCCCCCTGCAACTGCTCAAGTCTTGCAACGCCACTTGATTAGATTCGAAATACGGTTGCTGTCTACTGTCCGCCGACATGTTCACCAGCCTTTGCACTTGCTGCTGCTGCTGCTGCTGAACTGGCAAGCTCTGCGCGTTCATATCTCCCGTGTTCGCGCCGGTATATACGGCGACGGAGAACTTTCTGTTGCCATTCGTCGTTTGGCGATTGTCGTTCTCCCAGCAGACCTGTTGCTTCTGCGTCTGCGAAAAGTCTTGCTGTTGCCCGTCGTACGTCGTTTTATTCTCCGCGTTGTAAGCGGTTTTATTGTTCTCCGTACTGGTACCCAACGCTCGCGTAATCACCGAGGAATACGCGACTTGTCCCTGCGATGATGGCCTAGGAACGGTAACGTCCAGAGGTGACGGCGGAGTGACTTGTTGCTGCACTCCGCCTTTGTACGGCTGTGCGGCGTTGGTGCACTGATTACCATTGTTCTCGGCGTGTTGTTGCAACGGCGACGGTGACGACATGGTCGCCATCGGACTGTTGTACATGGGATACGCGGGACTTGGTACGTGACCCAAGGGACTGGCCTGCGAATGAGCCTGCAGGGGACTCGGACGTCGTGGAACGACGACGCTGCAATCGGGCCCGTTTTGCGTCGAAGTATTAGAGGAATAAGCAGAATCCGTCGAGGTCGCGGACTTGGATCTACCTGGATGATGATATTCCGTATCGCTCGTTCCCGATCCCGTTAGATAATGTCTGTAAGATGTGGTTTGTTGCTGTTGCTGATTCAAAACGTGAAACGGCTGCTGCTGCTGAGGATGCGACTGTAGATTGCTGTTAGACGGCGTCCTCTGGCTGTTCGTAAGCTTGCCGCTCGAGTTGTTGCAATTCGTGGAATTATTCCCGGCGTAGTTCAAACCGCGATTGTCCATAATGGAGAAACTGATCGGTGACGATTGGTTATTATCGTGTTGCTCGTTTCTTCGATGTTCGATTCCGTGGCTCCCCAATTCCGGATAAATCTTGGTCTGCGCTTTAGTTTGGATATTCTGTTGAGCAGCGGCAGTCGCCGCTTTGTTAGGCGGGGACGTGAAATTGCCATTGCGCGTTCCCTGCTTATCCTGCTGAACCGCTTGCGTGGAACCCGAGCGCACGGAAGTGCTGAGAAAAATTGTCGTTGATACAGTCGATCTCAAGGGCGGTTGCGGTATCCTGTATTCCTTGCCCGTGGCGTTGCTCGGCGTCGACACGATACACGATTGCTGATGTTGCAATCCCGACTTCCCATTTCCGGCGGCGGATTGACTTCCATTTCCCGCACTCGGATAACTGTTCGTCAAAGTCTCGGAACTGAAAGTCGTCGGTACTTGATGAAAGAACGTTTGTCTACCGCTAATCTGCACAGGAATGGATTTTACGCTAGCCGAGGTAGGCGATTGAGGTCTCACATTGACCGATTTCTTCGCGTCAGCCGGGCAGCTGGCAACCTTAAAGTCCGCGCTGCATGTAGATGGACTAGTTAATTGAGATGCATTGATATTATTTATAGTCTGCATTGTACTAAAATGTGCGTTGAAGGTGTTTTCGTAACCGCTAGTATTGCTAGGTTTTGTGGAGGGCGGACCCGGGGATGACGGAACGACACTCTCATGCGGTAAAATACCAAACGGACTAGGAAGCTGCGTATTGTTCTGAGGTGTCCAGGCCAGAGTCGATGTCGTAGGCGATGTCGATGCTCCTTGTTGCTCGAAAAACGTAGCTTGATGCGCCGAGCTATAATTCTCCCTCAACGTAGGGATGATATCGGACTCGCTCGTGGTGTTTTGTTTTGTCGCCGATACCGCTTGCGCTTGAGCAAGTGCTTGTCTATGTTGAGTAACATAATGCGCTTGCTTAGTATTGGGATGGAAGAGCGGCGAAAAGACTTCGTAACCCACAGGGGGTGGAGTTAGAAACCCCCCAGGGTTAAACGGGGACGGTTGACCCGCCAGATTTGCTGTTGTATGTGCCGCTTGTAGAAGTAATTGCGATGTCGTTGTTGATGGCACTGCCTGTGTAACAGCCGTTGTTAAATGATGAGGTACAAAATCACTAGTTGTAGTTGGTGTTGTTGTTTGAAACGTTCCGGTGGTGCCGCTCACAGTGAGACGATTATACGACGAATACCATGGACCAATGGGATCCATTACCCAAGCTTGGCACAATAGTGCCTCGCTTGGTATAAGTTTAATAGATTCCTCCAATTTGCAATGTAAAACATACACTCCAAGATATTCATAACATAACTTTTTATCACAACTTGTATATATTTCTTTACACTCTTATGTAGGAAATTATACTGAAAACATTTCCAACAAATGCAGTCATAAAAAATTCACCCAACAATCGGGATTAACAGTACAGAGGCTCCCCATCTAAAAAGAGAAACCAACGTTACATATTTGATTGTTTTATACTAAATAAAAAAACACAGTATTCATTGTTAAAAGTATCAAAATTATATATTTTTTTTTTTTAAATTGCACGCACAGTATTCTTTTGCAATGCAATAAACTCAACAAACTTTGTTTAGACATTACGCTGTTGCTCCGACAGACATTTAACACAATCCGGACTGTGAGATCAATTGAAAGAAACATTAAAGAAACAAAATATAAATAAAACTCTGCGCCTTTCTTATGACAGTCTCTTTTGCTCTTATTAATTCTGTCAATAAGTGCAGAGCATCATGATCGTAATCATGATTTCCTCGTGTTGATAAAAGAAACCAATCGCACGAACGATGATAAGTAAGCATTGTCAGCTTACGTTTCGCAGGAGGACGCTTACGTTTAGGATCCGGATCGAGGTACACAACAATGGAAAAATGCGCGCTGGGCAGCCGGCCGATTAGGCGTCTCCGGAGCAGCGCGAAATCGCGCGCTCGGACGTGAATGACGACGAATCGATCGCCGTTGTCGGCAGGATCCGGGGATTATTGCTCGTCTCGGTGACGTCGTCTCTCGTGACACAGCTACGGCGATCGGTGGAGATGACAATCGGCGCGGATGCTGCACGTCCAACGACGATGACGATGTGACAGCGAGGAACGATCGTCGCATACTCGCATACACGGAGGCGGCCCCCGCGACACGACGACGACGACGATGATGACAATGACGATGATAACAACGACGGCGACGCTATCCTTTTTCAAGAGCGCGCAGCCATACGGCGATGCTTATCGGCGAACGGAACGACGACGCGACTCTCACCGGATTACCGCTAAACGCGACGACGTTTTCGGCGAATAACACGCGATAAATATGGCCACACAAGCTGCTACACGGCGAACGTGCGACACCAGGCGATACCAGGCGGGCGGCACCAGCAGCAGCAGCAGCAGCACCACCGGACGGCGAGTCGCGGCTCACATGATCCGAGCGTGTGCGATCACGATGATAAGGAGGGCGCATTCCGGGCACCGCTTCGTCACGGTGTCGCGACGTCGCTCGTGGTCCTCGTACGGGCTCATTTATATCATCTACAAAACAGACGACAACCGACACTCATCGACACTCGTGCGCGCCGTGCATAATGTCACCCCGCACTGCTGCCCATTACTGACCGCCATTTTGATTCCGGTCAACAATAGACCGCGCCATCTTCCGTCTGCTTCGGGTAAGTCGCGCGGTGCGGCGCACGCTGGATTTTCGAATGGATAAACAGATCAGAATTTTTTTTTACATTTTCTATTAAGTGAATTCATTAACAGTTTATAATCTACAACAACTTTGCTAAGGAATATTGTATGAAAAAAATCGTCGTATATACATTATGTATCGTGAAATACTTCTTTACAAACTATACTCGCTCGTGTTTTAATCCGCGGGAACGTGCGGTTTTTATCGAATGGAAATAGATGACAAGTATACGTACAAAACCAGCAACCTGTTGATTATTAAGATGGATTCGCACTTTCATAGTTGTTCCGCCAAGTTTTATTTAAAGTTCAAAACAATGAGCGTGAATGAATCTTTAATAAAAATAAATTTATATATATACACAGGATAAAATAAATTATATTTAAATATACGCAAGATGAGATAAAAAAAGACTGAAATATTAGATATTAAAAATTCGTAATCACAATAATAACATTTATTATAATCATAATGTAAGAATATATTTATAATATCGTTAGCCTAGTAATAATTAAATAGCATAACGCGCGAAGTACAATCACTCATTACTCCGTGATTGACAGAGATAGATGTCGCGTTTATATTTTTTACAACTGCCAAATTATTGCTACAGTAGAGACTGAGTAGGCAGTTTATGAGAATCCGCGGATCGCCTTACCCAGTAGTGTAAAGAAAAAATAGGATTCAACAATTAAGACACTTAGTTGAGTATGTCGCAGATATCATACAAAGTATACCAATGCCACTGTCCGTATTAAAAATAAATGATAAAATTGGAAATCGTTTATAACGATCTTTGAGATTCGAATTTACAAAAGGAACTTTAACTGTCGCAAAACCGCAACAATTATCTCAACCTTTGCTTGTTACAGAAAAGAATGTGAAGATTAAAGAATAAATAAAGGCTCACACAAATTGTTCCACACATGTCAACCAAACAATCAAGAGTGTAATCACAAAGATATTATCAAGGCGAAGAAATATATTAACAAGCTTGACTGTACAGTGGCGGTATCACAGTTATTTTGATATCGTACAATACTTGCAGTCACCCGTCTCATTCAAAAAACTCTTGTTAAATTAAAATAGTCGCATATTATAGATATTACATGATTATATGCAACTACATCTTTCTCGCGTAAAGATTTACAAACTCATGTTCTCTCTAAGCTGATAATGAGATATTTTTAGAACATCTGTGCGCTTTTAAGTATGAACACGCTCTTTCAAACGTATGTGGTATAGTCCATAGAAGTAAATAAATAAGCTATAAACTACACATTATGAAAATATACATAGTTACGGATTGATATATCATCGGTTGCGACTGAATTCGGATGATTATATTGCGAAAACAGTTCGGAAAACTATTTTATAAATATGTTTAAAAGTAATAATAATAAATAAAGACAATATATGTGGCAACACAGGACGCATGTGACCTGGCATAGCTTTGGTTTTTTCTTTTTCTTTCCTTTTTTTTTGTAAAATACATCCACATTAATATCTAATTACGGTAACATTACAAAATGCAATATGTGATCAATATTGCTCTGTTTTATTTACGTTGCTGTTTTTTTAAAAGATTTTAACGAACGGCTACCTCATTTGCATTTTCCGCTGTTGCCACATTGCAAACTTTCCATACGCAGCGGTTAGCAATTGATTGAGATGGCTCGTCAAATGTTGACTAACTGCAGAGAATTCTCTTTGCACACGATCCTGGAAATGTGATTTATACAATATTGAGATCCGTAAAGATCCGGAAATCAGTAAAGAGCAAGAAATGAATGACACACGAAGCTTACCTCAAAGGGCTTTAGTTTAGCAGAATGAAATCTTTGTAGAGATTCGTGCATTCTGATTGCTTTTTCCTCAAGTTGGGGTGTTGTTGGAGGAAAACTTCGCCAAAAGTGCCTCAACAACTCGCACGCGCACACATATACATTACGTAATTCTTTCTCCAAATCCTTTGGTATTAATTCTACATAATATTTATTTACGATTATAAACGATTACGAATGTATATTTGTGTCCATATTGAATAAAGAATGCATAGAAGAAATGAGTGACAATGTATATTATACTATTATATATTTATATCAAAAATATACTTACGTCCGAGACTCTCCTCCCGAAAACCTTTCATTAAAGATCCGCCGGGTGTTAATTCACCTAAAGCCGATACTGCCGCAGCCGGACTAACTAAGGATGTCGCTGCCTGTCGCGGTAATGTGTTACCACACAGCCAACCAGAGGCCTCCTTCTTCAAGTGGCTTAATGTAACGAATAGTTCTTCCGAAGTTGCTTCTGTATTTCCGTATCCTGGTATAGGTCCATGCAAATATCTATCTACATGCGCCAGATTCAATGGTATTCCCTTATTTGTAGTTATGTCACAGCTCGTATCGAGATCATCGTAAGTTATCTTTTCTTGTATTCTACGCTGTAAAGAAATATTTATAAACACGTTCGATGAGACATTCTCAATTTGTTTGAGCGCGAATTATAATTGCAAAAGTAAAATAGATTATACTGTACTTTTTTAGTCTTTGGTCCGCCGTCCAATTCGTTATTCGTAACTTTACTCGCAGATGGTGTAGATCCATTTAATTGCGGTTGTTGATTGGTTTGCGTCGATTGTTTGGCAGTGCTGGCTTTCATAACCATTATACTATGTTGATTGAACCTCTTGATCATACTTTGATGAACGATATTTCCCGATGTTTTGTCAGACTTACTACATCCGCTCCCATAGTTTTCATCCAGCGATTGATCCTCAAAGGAAGTGATATCTACCAAAGGATCGTTTATCCCAGATTGAAGATCCTTCTTAAGTTCTTGATCATCTATTTTGGCACATTCGGTAAAAAGATCCTTGGTCCCAGCATTGATACGATCTCTGTGAAAATAATGTGACTGAAAGAACTTTGTCCAGAAATCAGACTCTGACATTTTGTGAGGCACATTTTCCTGATGTTTCCTCTTAACGGCTGGGTAAGTCTTAAATATACATTCTATTATATCGACGGTTAAATTGTATTTTAATCCGTTGCAGCCATCAGTTTGTGGTTTAATATCCGCCTGAAAAATTTAATCGGTCCTTTATTAGTAACTCTGATAATTTGTGTATTAAACAAAAAATCTTTCGATAGAAGAAAGATCTTACTAGAAAAGCACTATTAACACCTATCTCTTGACGTTGAATCTTTTTGGCTTGTGTATACTCTGCGGCATGTTGAGACCAAAATTCCTCGGATGATATAACTTGTGTGATAACTAGATCACGATACAATTGGAGCAACACAGGATGTTCTTGGAGGGTTCTAAAAAAAAAAAATGTATATAGTCAATACATTATTCACACTATATTCTACTTAATAATAGAGACATTAGACAATTTTTACCTGTTTTTCTCTTCCAGTTCTTTATTAACTTTTCTCTTAAATTTTGGTAATAGCTGTTGCAGCAACTCCTTTACATCGTCGCGATCTTTAATTTGTGCTTCTTGTCCATTTTTATTTACAAAGTGAAATGTAGATGATGCACCATCATGTAACACCACCTGTAGTTGTATCTTCGATTTTCCCTCTGGTGATATTTTTTGCGCTGCAAAAAGAAGTCAAATATCTTTTAGTCGTAAGAAATTTCTTAAAGACAATACTAATTTGTTTACACGATTCCTTAAAGTCTCACATTTAATATCGGCATATTTATGGCTGACAGATACAGTATCCCTGTTGTCGAGCATCCATGCTATTCGTTCATTCATCACATATAAAGTACCATCTCCTTTTTTATAACGCACTTGACTCACTTGCATTAGAACATCTTCCGATGACGTAGTCATGGTGAAGATACAAAGTATAATATAATTCTTCTAGAATTAATGGACACAATCCTGAGAAAAAAAAATTATATCAAAATAGAATATACATAGAGAGATGTTTCAAAGAAGAGCTTATACTCTTTGTTTAAAAAAAAATATAATAATATTTAGATTAGAAAAATGGTTATTTATCACACATGATGTATAGTTTAACCCCCCCCCCCAAAAAAAAGGAAATAATTTTTTGCACAAGGCGATGTTTCGTATCGCGACGATTTCCGCGTGCGGAAGAGCGACGAGGAAATCCCCCCGTAAATATCGCGTTATCAAGTAGAGAAGGATAAGAGAGCATCATAGCCCAATAGATCTCGTATTGTTTGTCCTTGAATATCGCGCGACGATTATACTCGCGTTCGTCATCACTTCCGATAATTTCGTTCTTTTTTTTTTTCCGCGAAAAAGCAGCGGAATACGTCGTAGCGACGAGAGCGAGGGAACGTTCTTCGTGTAAACGTCGTGGAAACGATCCAACACGTCGTGGCGCCAACACCGAGACGATGCGAGTTCGCGCCGTGGAGTCGGCGAGTTCGTGCCGCTTTTCCGTCGATCGAACGCTTTAATCGGCCCGAAAATCGCTCTCCCGCGTATTATCGCGCGTTTCCCGTTCGCGGGGCGCGAAATCCGACGTAAAACCCATGCGTTTACCGGTATCGGGTCGCCAAAAGCCGCGGAGCAGTGTGGAGGCCCGTCGGGCGGCACGGCCATGTGCAGAAACACACATCGGTGAACGCATCGCGAGCACGGCTACGGACGGACCGTCGGTACGGACAACACCATCGACCTGCGGCGACTGACGGCACTATGTTGCTCAAGCGACAGGCGTCGTCGTCGCTTCCTGTATGCGGGCCGCACGCCCGTTTTGTCATCCGTCTCGTATCCGTCTCGGACGTACGCTGTACACCCACGGAAATGCGTTATTTCGTGCATTTACGAATAAAACCGGCCCCGCGTTCTCGCGATAGAAATTATTTTGAATCTCACGAGTCACGACATTGAGCGCCCTTGCGCGCCGCGCGCGTAACCGGATGTGCGCATGCGCCGGCGACTAGGAGCGCCGACACGCGCCAAATTACGATTCCGGTTATCTCGGATGAAAAGAGAAACGCGCGTTTAATTTGGAAAATTTTTCGGTTAATTATATAATCGAAGATTGGCACATCGATCGTCTCTCTCTCGCTCTCTCTCGTATATATTTACCTATTAAGGCATACAAATAAACAGGTTTCGAAATAAATCCATGGAAGGTGTGTGCAAACATAAATTCGTTATGTCATAAGAAAAAATGTATCTTTTGGTACATTTGTGTACACTTTATAACTATACAAAATTCTTATTTTAAATAATATTAATAAGTATATATGTATATAAATATAAATGTAATAATTTCGATCATGTGACCGGTTAGATCAATATTAAGGTTACCATAGTAATATGTGCAAGTACCGCAAAGATCTACAAGATCGAGTAAAAAAAAAATACAGAGTGATATTTTTACTTATAATAACGTGGAGTTAACGTATACATATCTTTCAAGAGTTAAGACCGGATGCAATTATTTTCCGTCGATACAGATTTTGAGTACGTAATACGGAAACCGGAGCAGCAAAGAATATGTTTCGGTTCTGGACAATCACGCGATACCTCCAAGAAGGGAGCGAGTCCCTTTATGAGATATTACACCTTGGAAGATAATCCCAATATAGGGCCTGGCTCCTACAACGTCTCGGAATCATTTAGCGCCATTAAAACTAGGGTACAAACTTTTATTATATCTATATACCAAGTTGCTATTTTAATATTAGATTACATTATAATTATATTTATTTAATCTTTCTCGCCAGCCGTGTTCTCATAGCATCAGCAAAAAGGGCTACAGTGGTCTTGCTCGATTCGTCAAACCTATTCATTATGTGGAAGATTATCCATCACCATCCGATTACAATATTTCCTCCTTTCCCAAACATGTGAAGCTGCAGAAATACCCATTTGGATCTACCAGTGAAAGAAAAGCCATTTATGTCAACAAAAATCCAGGGTAAAAAATTTCTATGCATTATTTTCACAAAAGTTTTCTGCAAATAGTAATGACAGTTTTGTCTTAGGCCTGGCATGTACGTCAGCAAAGAGATAAAAGGTATTACATTTCAACATAGTTTCGGTGGTAGAGTTAAAATGCAACTTGGTGTCGATCTCAAGTGTTGTAGTCGCAACACGGATACTTGTAAGATGTGTGGTAAAAAGCCGACAGGAGATTACTGGCACTTGAATAATAAGATCTTCTTGTGCAGAATGTGTATGACACAAGAATTTCAAGAGCAAGTAAAATTTAAGAAGAGGGAACTTGAATTATTCCGTGTAAGATTTTAGTATTATTAATATAAATTCTAATAATGTTTATATAATTATATATGATTATGTAATCATAGAAAATAAGAGACTGCTCGGGTATTCACATTCATGAAGGCACTGACGCAAAGATATGGCTAATGCATCCTGCTATAGTCAAACAGTGGACAAGAAGAGAAACATATCTTTCGGCTTATTTAAAAGATTAAAGGAAATGGAATTATAACAGATTTTTAATTTCGAATTCAATTCTTTGTCCGATCTCATGCTTCTGCCATTATTATTATGTGCATCAAATATAAAGAAAGTTTTTTACATAGATTGAATTTATTTCATTATTAATCAATATTTATACAATACATTTTCGTAAACTTATGTATGTCTAATTTTAGGCGCTATATACACATAAAGATTATATAAAAATATGCGCATATATATGTATAGTAAATACTTCAAATAATAGTTTAAATATTCTGAATAGAGTAATCTGACATCAATATTTACTTGATATTATCATTACGTATACACAGTAATCAGTCAGGATAAGTTCTGAGTTAGTTTGGATATCTTCTTCAAGAAAAAGAATATATAATAATCAGTATATAATAAGTTAATTCAAGCACCAGTATACCAATTAATTATCAGCTAATTTAAGGCTCCTGTTTCCTCATTACATCCTTGCATATATTAAATTATAATGTCAGAAGAGAGAAATATAAAATTTCTTGTGAAATATAATTTTTTTATATGCATTTTGCATACTCGCATTTGATGATGTAAAGAATAAAATATATTGAAAACTCCCTTTTTTATTAATAAATGCACATATAATTCGCATGTGTCTTAAATTCCCAGCAAAAGTAAAATTTATGACGAATAATCAAGATTTAAGAATCATGTATTAATCCAGAAATCGAAACGAGACAATCTTCAATATATTATTATTTTATCAATCTATATTATTGAATGCAAGTGGTGGCATACAAAAAAAAAACTAATTTGATGTATCTTGCAAGAAGAGAATTTATACAATTTCTTTCTTCTGACATCACAATTTAATTTAATGTTAGTGAAGGATCAGAAATCTTAAGTCTATCTTTAATTAGTTAGCATGTCCACATTAAACATTAGGTTTTCAAGCAGAAAAATCTTAGTTAGTATAGATGAGTGAGTTTCAATGGAAAATCGATATAAGTACTTCATTACCTAACGTTATAATACTCATCTCGAAATTTACATGGTATAATTATGAATAATGTGTGCAACTATGTTATATCATAAAATATCTATAAATAAAGTATATTTATTTATAGATATATATTTTATACATGATGCAGACTCATTGTAAAGTCAGTCAGTTTTACAGAAGGCTTAGATTTTTTATAAAACGACGGCTTATAAAAATTCGGCGTTTTTATAAAAAAAACTAAATCTTGTAAAAAGGCTCATTTTACAAAAAAATGTGCATAAATAAAAAAAACTTATAACATTAAAAAAACAATTGCATGTTACAATGTTGTACTTGTAAAAAGATAAGGTCTTCAATCAATTTTTTTCATCATTAAAATGATGAAAAATTTAGTGAATCTTTTAATTAAAGAGTGTATTATATAAAATATTTTATATTTTGTCAAAATAAATTACGAAATAAACTATTATTTTCTAATAATTCCTTAACTTTTATGCAAAATAATTAAAAGAACTGTGGATATTTATGGAAAAAAAACAAAAAAAAGTGATTTTATTTAAAAAAATAGACGATTTTAAATCTCTCCTAAACAATTTCATTTATAAAAAATTTATCATCACCATACTCTTTCTATACAGTGCAACTTTAGTTCGATAAATTTTTTTCTTCTCTACCAGCACATGTAGTTTTGAAGATATTGTTGATTGTTATTGGTTCATTCTGTACACACGCACACACGGAGATTGTTTTCTTTTCTATAGTCTAGTCTAATTACAAATCTTACACAAGTATCCAAAAGTATTTAACTATCTCCTGACACATCCTGAATATCGTCTTGTCGATTTGTCATTACTGAAACTATTTTAGCTTCTTCCACGGGATTGCCGCCTTCAGGTGCTTGTCTCGATACTCCGGAAACAGACAATTCGGATACGATGGAACAGTAATTCCCCGTTTCGGTTTGCTGTAACGATTTGTCGAATGACGTAATATCAATCGTCGATTCCGTACTATATTCCGACATTAGGTCGTTGTTGCTGGATTTATAAATGACGGTTACATCGATATTGCTGTCGGCATTTCCCGATACGTCCGAATCTGACAAAGCGGAAAATTCTCCTGCGTTCTCCTCAGGGTCTAATACGCTTGTCCGACTTTTCGTTGGCACATCATTTCGAGATAGAGTCGTTTTGTTCTCCGTCGAATTCCGATTGATTCTACTATCGCGCATCATCGCCATACCGAAACTTCTCGCGTACTGATTGTCCAGTTGTTCCGCTTCTCCTTCCGGCGATACAGCAGCCGTAGTAACTTGCAGATCTGGCAACAAATGTTGATAGAGCAGCGGATTGAATATACTGTCCAAGTCCATATGACGTACATTGGAAGCGATTAGATATGTCGTTAGTTCATCACAATTGGAATTTTCGTTATTTTCTTCCGCGACTAATTCTTCGCGTATCACCGTCGACATTCTATTGCAAGGTTGCGGTTCCGATATTTGGGATGATTTGGAAAAACCTTCACCGTCGACCGTGACTAGATTCGTCGCGTGAGAATAAGCGTATGGTTCAACGCTCGAGTCGTCAGTCTGAGTGGGCACTGAGCAAGTATCGATGCAAGCACGATCGTTCTTGTCCTTGTCCTGTGAATTATTCCTGTGTTCCCGTAAACTCGCGAACAGCTCGAGAATGTCTTTTCTCATTGGTACGGCCGTTGCCGTAGGCGGCCTGGGCGGCAAGTCCAAGGAGAGCTTGTCGAGTAGATGATTTATATGCGTTCTGGTACCTCGCGCCGGATACTCCGTGCTGCCACTTGATAGATAATTACGAGTCGACGAACCATTTCGATTTTGATACTGATTGTGATAATAGCCGAGATTTTGTGCGAAGCGCGCGTTGGAACCGGTGCAATATCCGGTATCAGTCGCATCCGAACTTGTAGCTCTAACTTGATCGGAATCCGGCTCGAAACGTGAATTATAATTATCGCTTATAGCGAAAGTTTGTGCCCCGTCATTCACGAGGTTTCGATCGTTCTGTATATTGTTCTGTTTTGGCATTTGTGACGCGCTGTTAGCAGGATACACGGTGCTTTGCGGTGTAATCTCGACGTTTTTATCATCGGTATTTTCATTATCACTATTTGGCTCGATCATGTCGAAATCGTTATCAAAATCATCTTCGAAAGCCGTGTTTGTGACATCACTCAAACGTGATTGCAAACGTTTTGTGATCTCGTCTAGTTCGGTCAACTTTTGCCTGCAACACACATGTCAATCATAATTAAATTTGTACGAAAAATGGTGAAATAATAACATAAATAAAATAAAGAAAATAATCCCGTACTCACTTCAAAGACGATGATAGGAAAGACATAGAAACATCTTCCAGACCGTGACCAATTTCTGCTACAAATTCATTCGATTTACGATCAGTATTTTGCACGTATCTGTCTTTATTGTGGCTTGCGTACGATAACATTCGATGCGCATTATTAGATTCTGCTGTATCGCTGCAAGGTGTGTTGTACAAATGCATCCAGTTTGTCTGCGATAAATTATCGCATCTCGGTAGATTAATAGCGCCAGTTGGTGCAAATTTTCCCAAGGGTAAACTATCCAGAGGTGTTATACTTATCTGAAATTAAATTAATTACACATACGAGATTTTTAATTAAATATATATGTTTCTTGTTAAAAATTATCACGTGAATTTACTTTAATTTGTCCGTTGCATTTTCCGGTAAAATCCATAATGTGAAACCATCCGGACACCGTGGGAAATCCAGCCATCAGAACCGAGAGATCGACAGCGGAAAAACCAATCACGATGTCCTTTCCTAAATTTATTTCCGTCGACGTATCTGGATCGATCAAATACCATACTTTGAGGATTAATCTTTTCTGATTCTAAAAAAAAGAGATTATATGTATATATTATTATTATAAATGTTATTATTAAATATTATTATAGTACATATGTATATATTATAATTATAAAGTTACATACATTTAAAAGTAGGTCCATCGGTAGTTTTGCGTCGCATTTCCAATTCCATTTTGGATTGCAGCTGTGCGGAAAAACATTTGTCGTCATACATGAATTCAATTGGCTACTAGAATCGATTTTATGAGTTAAATCCTGAAAAGTCACGTATGTACTCGGTTCCACAAATTCATCCGGTCCTTTCATCTTCGGCAAATGTAGCGCGCATTCAATTTCCACGACAGATCGGAAGAAAGAGCCATCGCAATCGGTATTCAATTCTTCCCTTTCCGCATTTTCTTTCATCGCGAACGAATTTAAAAGATTATCAGGAGCATTATTTCGCTGTCGATCTAATTCTTCGTCGTACTCTGCACCGACGCCAACGCTTCTATACATTTCCGTAGGTAATTGAAAATCATTTCTCGGACTGCAACTATTATCGCTGTTGTCAGTGAGACTATTACTATTTAACGTATTCAAACGTAACTCTTTCTCATTCGTTTCTCCCTCATTTGCTTGATTCATCTCTGTTTGCGCCGACTGATCAGTGCTGATCTTATTAACGTGTAACACATTCGTTAAGCGGTCGACTAAGGCATGTAAAGCCAACTGTTCTGGTAATTCAACTTCCTGCACTGGTTTCTCCGATCTCGCATCTCGAAGGCTCGAGATATCCGTTTGACTTTCTTGACTCTTGTAATCAGCGGATGCTGAATCTCGATCGCTCGTACTATAAATGTGATAAGCGAAATGATTATCGCGTGTAATTTTCCGTGAACTGAGATCTAACGCCTCAGGAACATTACACGGTAAACTCTCTTGGTAAGCGCTCGTTGCATTGTTCGTATTGTCAAGAACATGACAGTGATAAACTGCTCGCGGTATAACACTAGCACTTCTTAGACCCCTCGACACTTCTAGTAATGCAATTTGCTCCGCAGTGCCAAGTGCGACCAGTGCAAGCAATTCTCCGCAAGATTCTCCACTTACTGGATTGTTGATACTGACCCAACCATCTACGCTTATTACAGGATACTGTGTGAAAATGATAGAGATTTTATATAATTAATTTCGAAAATATTAAATCTGGTAAAAGTAAGATTAATTATAATTACCTTCGACAACAACAAGTGAGGTAAAACAAGTGGGTCTCTGTACGCAATGTATAACTGGTGCACAGGTAGTTTTGCTATTCCCAACAGATTATCTGTCTCGCTGTTTTGTCGACTGTAAACTTCTATGATTATATAATTATCTCTGATTCTCTCCAATAATTCTATACCGTGAATTAATGGTACTAGCTGCAACAAATGTTTTTAATGTAAAACTCACTTTTGTTCATAATTGAAATCATTTCAGTGAACATAAGAGAAAAAATGTATACTTGAAAGAAATGATAGAATGGATTTTTCGTATTACTACAGATTTGACTCGTTGCTTTGTCCTCTCGCCAAAATGCTCTACATATCAGATAGGTATTAGATTCTGGCAAATTTTTACCCTCGGCTATGTATATCAAGCCATGAAGTAAAACCTAAAATCAAATGCTAGTGATAAAATCCGTGATAAATATTTACTTAAAACGTAACTAGTATATCTAGAATCTGAACGAATGCCATAATGCAGCCATGTTGCTTAGCCATTCGTGCTATACACAACCGTCAATGTTTGAGCAACAATTACTGCGATTATCTTACTGTCCATTGCTACTTCTTACTCAGTAATATTCTGGTTCATTTAGCGCGAACAGTCAAGCGGCGTTAAAGCACTCATTCGAGCTTTAATTATGTCATTTAAAGTTACCTTATCTTTAGTACCACTTTCTGGGTTACTTGTATCAATTTTTTTATTATCTGAGCTTCGTTCTCGGTGTTCCGCTATACCTCTCATAGCAATCAAGTCCTTATTGTTATTACTAGTTAAACATCCAATTCGCTTGGCAGAAACGGACGAGACTTTACTACTAGATTTGGAAGAATGAGTTCCCGTCGCACTCCTGTATTTATTACCGTTCGAGCTCAAAGATTTCATCTCCAAAACAGGGATATTTTCTTTTGCAGACATTACAGCATCTAATAAAATAATTCCATTACTATGGATATTCATCTACCTAATATATCTCAAAAATATATTATACTCACCAACAAATTCTTTTCCAAAGTAAGTAAAATCACAGCCTAATTCTGCCGTGACTTTTAAATCACCTATTTTGATGCCTTTATTGATAATAACTATACGCTGAGTACTGCTTAAATTTGCAGTATTTGCAATGTCATTGATATTCATAGAACCAAATCCTAACTCGGTTGGGAACTTTTGATTAAGATGTCGAACAAAAATTTTAAATTTCAAGGGAAAATTTTTCTTTACAATGTGTCTCTGTATGCTATAGATACCTTCAGAGTTGAAGTCAATAACTGTAAAAAATGTATATTATTCTATTAAATATTTTTATAAAAAAAAGTTATTGTCTTAATTTTTTATGCATTTAAGTAATTTTTCCAAAACAATATAAATCTTTACCTTGACCCACTTGTTTTTTAGCACATGTTTTTACTAACTTAATTTCTTTATTGGATTTTATATTTGTTTGTCCTGCAGATCCAAATGTTGTATTATATTGAATAAAATATGTCAGTGACAATGGTACACCATCTATGTTAAAAAGGAATATATGAATTATTCAAGTCAAATGTTTTCAAGTTTTTACAAAATACTTAAAATATTGATATAAAAATATATTGATGTCTGCTTTCTCATGAAATATAAAATGATAAGAAAAGAAAAATTTACATACGTTGCAAGCATGTAGATTTTGCACGTCTGTATCCCGCAGAACTCAGTGTAAAGGATTCAATGAAAATTCTTATACTATCTACATGATCCAGAGGATGTGCTCCTGAAATGTAAAAAAAAAAATAACGTATTGTTGAAGAGTATTCAAATATTAATTTACTCTGTTTACGAATCTTTATCAACTTTACCAACCTTTCATCTCACCATCAGGTGTCTCTTCATACAATACATCTTCTACAGGACTGTTTGATTTTACAAGGGAATTTTCATTCCGTCTAATGCTTATATTATCTTTGTTAATAGCTGTGATCGTTTCAGATGCCAGATCTATCAAACTTGGAGTTGGAGATGTTGATCTCAATGTGTTTAAGGCTTTCTTCTCCTCTGAGGAAGTCATTTCAGTCCCCAAAATGTATTCATAAAGCTTTGCTTCGTTTTCTGCTGAAATATAAGGACACAAACCATTGCTCATTGAATTATCGCTAAGAGCTAAAGAATCGTCATTGTAAGCCTCCTTTAATATTGCTCCTCTAAGTCGCTGTGCTCTAGCAACAATCTGAGCAACTAATTTGTCTGTTATCATTTCATTAAATTTCTTCTTAGATTCTTGAAAATCTAGTCGCTTGGCCTTGAGGACAGATCTGTATGCGTCATATATATCATTGTTTGTAGACTTTGTAAAGTTTTTTTTTTTAAGAACAGCATTTTTATAGGATGTCACTGGTATTTCTTCATCATGTTGCAAATTACTTTTCTCTTGTTTTTTATTGTATTTACATGTTTTCAATTGCATATTTGGAAGCTTTGTTAAATATGTCAGTTGCAAAGAAACATGTATTTTCCCTATTCTATCACCATTGTTATTTAATATTGGAACAAACTGAGTATAATATTTACATGTAAATATCTTAGACAAGTCTCCTACACGCGCTGTGCCAATAATCTCGTGAGTCTTTTCTGCGATAATTACTAATTCTATTGTTCCACAGTTTTTGAGATAATCCTCGAAAAGCGTCGCATTAGTTTTTACAGTATATATTTTAGTTGTATCCTCATCTGTTCTTGTTGTATCTGTGATGCTACCTGTCGGCCTGGAAAAAAAAACATTAAAACATTAGTGTGTGTATGTGGATTGTATATAAAACCTCACAAAAGCAATAAAGTATTTTAAAATATGTATAATGAAGACGGTATATATTCGTTTAAGCGTTATTAGTTTTTGTCTAATTTGTCGTAAAAAAAAAGTTGCTCCGGAGCACGAACATTACAATCACCTGAATTGAGCACTGTCGTGTTCGCCCCACCAGGAAGCCACTACCGTGACATCTCCGGGACTTCTGAGCCAGAGGACTTCGTCAATAACGAGCCTCAAACTACCGTGAATTTTGCCTTCGACAAACGGTGGCAGGGATCTGTACGGCTTCGCTTCTGAATCCATTTGTTTTCCGCAAGACAACGCATAACTGACATTTCACACATCTGTCATCGGGCTTAGGTTAAAAGCACGTCGAACAACCACGCGATACGTCGTGTCGTGATAGAGCAGTAACAGGGGATGACGGCTACAGAGGCGGGCTGATGAACGTGCAGGCTTGCCAATTTAAAAAAAAAAACAAGACACGTAGGCAAAGTCAGCTCCGTGAACTTGGCCCCCCGATTTTGACTTTTTAAGTTTTTTTTTTTTTAAATCGTTTGTAAGTTGTTTGTAGGTGATTGTTAGATTAACTAAAACGTTTGTTAGATCAGCCTCTGGCTGCAAAACAAAAAATAAAAATGATCGTGAAGCCCCCAGTTTTTAATTTCGATTTTATTGAAGTTTTGCAGAAGGTTAATCGACGCAAAATCGTTTGTTGGTCACGAATATACTAATTAGAACGTTTGTTAGATCGTCGTTTCTTGAATAAAAGCTAAAAACTTCACGGTCATTTCCCTGGAAAATTACTAAATATGGTTTTTAGCTTTTATTTAAGAAACGACAACATAACAAACGTTCTAATTAGTATATTCGTGACCAACAAACGATTCTGCGTCGATTGACTCTCTGCAAAACTTAAATAATCGAAATTAAAAACGGGGGGCTAACTTCACGGTCATTTCCCTAGAAAATTACTAAATATAGTTTTTAGCTTTTATTTAAGAAACGACGATCTAACAAATGTTCTAATTAATATATTCGTGACCAACAAACGATTTTGCGTCGATTGACCTTCTGCAAAACTTCAATAAAATTGAAATTAAAAACTGGGGGCTAATTTCACGGTCATTTTTATTTTTTGTTTTGCAGCCAGAGGCTGATCTAACAAACGTTTTAGTTAATCTAACAATTACCTACAAACGACTTACAAACGATTAAAAAAAAAAACTCAAAAAGTCAAAATCGGCGGGGGGCCAAGTTCACGGAGCTGGCAAAGTCACATGGCTACATTCACGCCTTTGTGACGTATGTACAGAGGGCGTAAGCGTAAAGAATGCCTTCACTTCCGATTTCAGCATTTTCGAGTCGGCGCATTGTATCTAGATATTCACGCATCATGACTGTTGATTTTGAGACGAACTGGAAATTTTATGACGAATAAATAATTTAATAGCTGTCTAACCTGTTTAAATTTATATCCATAGACAGATAAAATATATCTATGGTTTTATTATTAAGAAGTATAAAATTAACAGAACATAACTTTTTTCCGAAAATGAACCCGGAAGTGAAGACATTCCTGACTCCTTTCGTACAAAGCAAAAAATTTAAATGATTTCTTTGTTATTTTTCAGGATTATTTTCTTCGATTCGTTTATGATTGTTACATTTACGTTAGTACTCGCTAATTTTGAAAGTTTATACACACGAAATATATCCTCTTAAAAAAAAAAAAATTTATACGCAAGCTTTAGTGTGTTTAGTACAATGTGGTGCATGTGATTTCATTAATTTTAATAGGAAAAAAAAAGAGCGAATATTGTAACGAAATAAATAGTGTATATTTTATTTAAAAACAAATAACAAGCACGCCATTTTATTTCACAATCTCGTTCATCTATGCACATTTGCTGTAGGAATTATCGTTAGAAAAATATATCTCATTTATATGCGACATATAAAGAGCATCATTGTTCCTTTTTATATCTCATCTTCCTTTGTACTGGCAATACACAGCTTATCTCTTTGACATATATAATATACTCAGTAAATGTAAATGATACTTTGTACATAAATTTATATTTAGTTATATTTTTTTTCTGTATGTGTATACCTCTCCTCCTACTCTCTGATATGTATGCATTAATTATAGATTAATTGTGGAATGCTAAATCATGTTGGATTAATCTTTGTTTAGCACATACCGGATCTAATTCAGGCTTAGAAATTGTCCAATGATAATACAAAGATGCAATATAAATCTCTGAAATGCACTTATAATGCTTATGCAACAAAAAAATAAATACTTTATTAAATGTTATTTAAAATTAAGATAAAAATCTAACAATATATTTTATTATATATCCGAAATATATTCTTATTCCTAAATACATAAAAGTGACATTCTACAAGCCCAAATGTATCAGGTATTTGCATGTGCGGTTAGAAGTCAGGCTGTATATAAAATATACTTTTTATATAATAAAGTATATAGAATTTTTAAAATTAGTTTTTATGGCATTGGAATATTCTTTCAATCAGTATCTTTGATTGATAGAAAAAATCAACAACTAGCAAATATCTAGTAAAATACTGCCATTCTATAAATATATATATATTATAGAAAATATAATTTTGCATATAACAAATATTTCATCCTTTTATAATGGAAGACCGTTTTAGTCTTCTTTTTTCTCCTCGGTCAATAATTCAGCTCGTGGTTTTTTAGATGGGAATATCACAAAAAGAGATAATTGAGCTATGCTAAGAATAAAACCAACTGCATTCTGAAACTATTTGAAAATGTGAAGAATACAATAGATACCGGCAATAATTTGCAATGTATATTAGAAGATTATCTCGCATACTTTTTTTAAGTTCTTGAATTGCGTCACAGAGAATACTTACAATTACAAAAACATTGTTGATGATAAGACCATACAGTAACCACATAAAAGAAACTAGGGTGCCCATAAAGATAAGTGGAAATGGAAGAATTTCGGTGCTTTTTGATCTTATAACCTCCTTCTAAAAAACGAATAATATTTTTATATCAATACAAGTCTTTTGATAAAAATATATAATATAATTATATAATATAAAAAAATTGTGAACACATCTTACAAGATGTATTAGAGGGGCTGCAATTAAGAGATAAAGGAGTACTGTAACCACTATGCCAAATCTAAATTCGACATTTGTTGGATGTTCAATTTGCGCATACACAAGGAAGATTATCACAAAGATTGCTACCTTGTATATTAATTTAAGTACTTCTCTCTAGAAAGAAAAAAAGACATTGCATAATAATTAGAAAATTTAAGTTTAATTTAAAGAGTGCAAATATTAAATATTTTATCAAAGCCTTTGTCAGATACCGTATTTGGAGCATAGTAGTAGTACACTATCATATAGATAATGTTTATCAGTAAGCCAAATACGTTAACATTTATCATAGTAGAATCATTTAACATCAATGCGTATCGAAGCATCAGTATGCATCTAAAAAACATTTATTTAATCACATAATGCAATTTATTTATTCATAATTTTAACATTATTATTTTATTGTAATATAAGCATATGCACATGTGAGTGTTCAGTCTTCAGTAATTAATTCAATAATTGATCAACAATTAAAAGTCTTACAAAATATACTGTTATTTATAAAATGCATGGAATTTAGTTATTAAACAATTTTTGTACTTTTAATTATATTTAAAAAGAAAAAAAAATATATATATATACACACATTATATATACATATATATACAAGTGTGTGTGTGTGTGTGTACACTTACAATCCTATGCCACCAAGGAAAGGCATTGGATCAAATCCTTTGGCTGTACCTTTCTTGTATATGTCCTTGCATATTAATCTGTAAATTATAAAAATATAGCTGTATTAAAAATAAACATTTTTTTAAATGCAAATTTTATAACTTTAAATACATTGTATTACATTTAGTAAGAAGTTTTAAGAAACAATTCACATTATACCTTGTATAGTAAGCAAATATTAAAAATGATGAATTGCAAAATATGGAAAAGAATACAAGCTATTATTGCAGCAGAATATTGATGCAGTATGATTCAATTGTTACAACTGTTGTGTGGAAGAATATATCTCAAGTTTAATTTTTTAATATTTTTTAAATATTTCTTTTCTATATATCTATGATATTAAAATAAATATGAAAACATTCCTAATAAAAAATTTTTATTATATATGTATCTCTCTCTCTCTCTTTCTCGCCCAAAGAACATTAATTTATATTTATTAAGAAGAAAAAAATAAGATAAAAAAATTTATTTATTACATCATAACATACTTACGTGCCAGATAACATATGTGCCATCGTAATGTACATGGCACAAGATCCAACGATTTCTTTGTATTGTTCCAGAACCATCTTGCTCGATTCGTTTGTGCAGTCGTTTATTTTAATGCTTGTTACAGTTGTGCACTACTCGTCGATTATCGTAAATTATCTATGCTATCAATGTCAAGTGCTGCAAATTAATCAGATTAAAACTGTGGTCATAGATGTAGAGAACTGATTCGCGGCAATGGATTCAATTGAATCGAATGACGTCAAAGTGTACTTGAATGTGCTTACTGAACTGCACTGATTCTTACTTCTTTCTGTTGAATGATATGATTTCCGTTCTGTATGGAATGTAGCAATGTTTCCTTCTAATCCTCTTCCTATTTTCTTTACTTTCTCACTCCTTTTTTTAATTCGCTTGCAGGTGCTGTCTTATAATTCTTTTTTCGCCTATAATCTTGTAATCCTATAATTTCTTGAATTTCTGTCGTTTCTCGAATTTTTCGTCTTCTTAATTTCTAGGTATCAAATTCGTTGAATTCCTTAAATCCGTCGCTGTTTGCCTCTTAAGAAATATGTATCGGGTGATAATCGGACGGTATCGAACCCAAGCTGCCGACTAATAGTCTGCCAATGGGCCACTTTTACACTCTGCTGCACTCCAAACTCTATTGATAGACTGCGCACAGATTAAAGGATAGAGATATGCGAGGTTGGATGCTTTCTCTGTCACGTGTTCTGGGGGACATGACATGGCAACAGCAAGGACATATTACAAACTACATTATACTTGATTATATCGTTATCATGAGTGCACCTGTTAATAACTATTTTTATCTTTGAGTATAAAAGAGTACGCAGTATAAAAGAGTAAGCAGTATAAAAAGTGTTGCTGCGTCTTATCTATTAAATAAAAAAAGAAAAAAAAAAGAAAAAATCCATGAGTATAACATGTTATTGTAAAATAAAAAAATATTGTCAACAATTTTTATAAGCTAAATTTAATTTTTTTTAATGAAAATATTTTCGTTTTCAAATAATTTTGTTTCCCACTTTTATATGAATTATGTATGATAAAATGTGAAATTTATATTTTAATGTTAAACATAAAGGCCCGTATTCTCATCTCACATTTATCGCTTAATGTGCCTCTAAAAGTGGCTTGTAGCCAATCAGAAGGCTTATAAGCCACATTTAGAGGCACGTTTAGTGATAAATGTGAGCTGAGAATACAGGCCAATGTTTCTTGATATGTTAATAAACGAGATATTTTATATGCTTGAACAATGTAACACTATGTCTTGTATTGAATACAGAATTAGCAATGCGTCATCTTGTTGGAAAGCATGCATATACACTATCATATATGTGTATACAAGCATGGGGACACAATCTTGAGAATTTCATACATTAATTATCTTTGTATTCTGTTTTAAAATTATACAGTGCTTTTATAGTCATATATGTTCTATTATAATCTTTAGTTGTTTCAACATGATCTCTCTTGGTTCCAGGAATAATCTTTTTAAAATTTCTAATATTCAATTGATGAACATGTATATTTTCATGAGGTATTTCAGCTTCATTCTGTATATTTTTATCACACAATGTAGATTTTATAATATCTAATGCTTCTCCTAAAATAGTAAAATATACATATATATCATTATCTGCTTTAAAATATAAATATGAAGAATGTTTCAGAAATAGATGGTCAAATTTTAATAGCATATTTTACTCACTTTAAAAATGAGAAAAAAATCGTATGTGTGCGCACACACGCGCATATATAGATGTGTTTTTGAGTATGGAAATATTTTAGAAGTATTTTTTAAAATTAGTTGAAATTGTTTTCTGATTATAATAAAGTTTTTTATTTTAAAGTGAATAGAATATGTTTAGATCCTATTTCTGAAATTGTTTAAGATGCATTAAGATGCAATGACACAATGTACATTGTGAATCTTATAATACTTACGTTCATTTTCATGAAATATCAAGTCATCGAAGGAAGTGATGTTTCGTATAAATAAATTAAACATATCTTCCATGTCAGATGAATGGCTAAGAAATTCTGGATTACAAATCACGAGATGAGATAAAAACCTAATGCCTTGTTTCAATATTTTGCGTTGGATCTTTTTGATACCAAGCCAAAAATTTTTATCCAACTTTTCCGGATATATATCAGACAGATGTTTTTCCACATTCTGCCCGCTACATCTTGTCTGACATGTATAATTTTTATAATTAATTTTCTTTAATATATAACACTTTTTGGAAGCAGAGAATGAATTCTGCCACTCAGCATTATCGATTATATCTAATTTGGTTTCGGAAGACTTTTTCAACATATTAATTGTGACTTGTAATAGCTTCATATAACAATTACACGATTTTGAATTCTCAATCCTTAATAAGTTATTATTCGTTTGCAGAATATCCCACACAGATGATATTAACCCATGAGTTATATTTATAGTAGTGAGAAAATCTGGCTGAAAGTGCTCCAGTTGCAATATAAGAATTTGTAAGACACAAGCATCTGAAAGCATAAAAAATGTGTACTTGTTATTATAGATCTGTCTCTTTTAAAATAAAATAAGTATATCATAATAATAAAAATAAAAAATAAAAAAAAAATATAAAAAAAAACAAATTTGTGAACTTATTATTTCAGAATGGCATAATAATTACCTGGTGTAAAGTGTAAAGCACCTTTCCAGTTTTTTATTGCCATCGATTCTGTTAAAATAATGATAATTAATATCACAAAGTGCACAAACCTTTTGTTCAATATGCACAATATTGTATACTTACTGCTGCAGAGTTTCGGTACAAATTCGGTATAGCATTTACTGAAGATCATTAAGAAATCTACTAATGAAATGTAACAGAGTGACAGTGGCCTCGAGAAGATAAGTTGTTTAAAGATAAGACAAATGTATTCTAATCTGGAAAAATAATCATATTTACAAATTTGTAAACATTTAATCATAAGAGAATAATATTGCCATACCCTTTTTTACAGTAACCTACTTTCCGCTGTACATTACACAGTACTTTTATTATTGCATTAATAAGACCTGTAAATTGATGAGATCTTCTCTGCAAATAATGATATTTATCATTATTGTCAAAGAGAAATATTTTCTGATAAAAAACTGATACATCTTAAAGAATAAAATGTACTCACAACACGTCCTATTAAAGTAACGCATTCTAGAATGATCTCAAGAATTTCAAATTCGTGATTTCTTTTCGACCATGCATTATAACGTGTCATTTGTTGTAGATAATGATTATAGCACTCATCATTGCGCGTGAGCAGTAGTGACTTTCCTGCCAAGTAATTGCTTAAATATGATGATTCCAAACTGATATGTGAAAGTGCACCGAGCAATCTTCTCGCCTCGATACCGCGTTCTCCTTCGTGCCATGCGTTTGCTTCGCACTCAGACTTGATACAAATATTATGATTCTCATAAACATTAGAAAAATATAGATCGTTCATATCTCGAATATCATCATTCCTCATAGCTTGAAAAATCATTTGCAAAACCTCTACAACATTCAGCATTAACTCCCTTGTGGTCAAAACTAGCTGAAAAAGATGAAAATACATGTATATAAATTTGATGAATATGCATACAAATATTCCTTCATTGTGATTAATTCCATATAAACGCACTGTAATGTCACACTTAAGTAGAGATTCAAATATCTTTTTATATATCTATACCTTATTAATTATTGGTATACATTTTTCCGATTCTATCTCGGTATTAGCTTTTCTCTCAATGGCTGCAATTTCAGGTAGAACAAATTGTATTGTCAATTTTTTCTCATCTACCATAGTAATTACCGGTTTTACTAAGTCAGGATTTTCTGCAATGTGTAAAAAACAATTGTATTAGTATATTTTTTGTAGAACAATATAATTAGAGTAATATTACAAATATATCTATTTACCAAAAATCCTGAATGTTTCTTCTTCTTGCAAAATAGGCAAATTTCTTCTTCCAGTCTTTTCTATGACTTTGATATTAATGATGGGTTTCTCTGGCAACGATGCTTCAAACATTAATTCTGAAATTCCCGCAAGTGGGAAATCTAAAGAATATTTAAAATACTAAGAGATTATAAAACTTAACAATTCATGTATATTTTTCTTTAGCATACTCACAAGTACTGTATGTTTGAAGTTGATAATCGGTTTTCTTGTAGATATTAGCTTGTACACATATTTCTTTTACTGAACTGCTGTTTGTATTTGTTAGTCTATTAAATTAAAGTTGATTTTATATATATACTGACTTTAAAATACTGACTTCAAAAATCTGTATCAAACAATTTAGATTTTTAATTTGCCACAGTATTAGCTTACCGATTGATTGAGGTACTCTTATTAAGAAAAGTATTCATGTATAATGTTTGTGGTTCTTCCAATTTAATATTTTTAGATTCTAATCGTTTACAACGCCCCTGCAGATTTTTTATTTCTAAATTCTGTGAATTAATAATTAATAATATTAATTCTATTTTTGTAGTAATAGAATAAATAAATAAAATATATATACTCACTTGTAATTCTAATTGTGTTTTCAACTGTTCTTTCTCTTTGCAAATTTTGTTGATCTCTAATCTGTGATTATTGGCTTGTTCTTCAATTAAACGCATCTTTTCTAATTTCTCATTTTCGGTTCGTAACTGAATTTGCTGTAATTGCTGTCGTAAAAATACAGTTTCACCATCTTTGGTTATAAAGTCGTTCAGTAACTTTTTATTTTCATTTTTTAATTTTTCCAACTCCTTATCATCTATAAATATATGTATAAGGAAATTATATGAACAAAATACTTTCTCACATTTATTTCCTTAGTTTTGTGTGTATAATGATATTACCTGGTACAATAATGTTATTTCCCTTCTGGAACGTCGAGTTGTGAATTTCTCTATTTATTAATTTGTTTTTAAACTGAGAATAATTAATATCTGCAATATCCTGACTCTTGCCCTGCATATCCTTTTTCATCATACACAAGTCAGACTTTCCTATAGGATGTGACAACTTCAAACTCGATGTTTCATTGCAGGCAACGGCAGATGGTCTCTCTGACAAGCCTGATTTCATTGAGCGCAGGCTACTTTCAAATAGTTTTGAACTGCCTGATATATTGCACGTCTTGAAAATAAAGTTTGAGTTACATTTTCGAATTTTATTCTTAAATCGAATATCTTCTCAGTGTAAAGAGCAGTACCTGTAAACATGCTTGAGATGCAATCAGGTCCATTTCTTCGATATCTTCTTCGGCGAAATCGTCACCCCAGAGATCATCATACTGCGCATTTTTGTTCTCGGGAATCTTCTCTGCCTTACTATGCTGCGTATCCCTTCTGGGAGCGTCGAATCTCGCTCTTTTCGCGGATACATGACAATCTTCCGTTATCGTGTTCTCAGGCCGTTTAAACATTGTGATGCTAAATATTCTATTATCAATGATATGTCATAATATGAATGAAACGAAGCGGCCAAGACCGTTTTTTACGCGTTATTCTCTTCGTGCAATTCACATTTCTTCTCTTAGTGACAGAAATTGTAGGTGTCGAGGGCGTTTCATATTGTTCTGTCGCGATAAACGAGCAAACAGATTGCAATTATGGAATTATACGAAACCAGCCATATTTCGGCAAAATGAGCTCGTTATCACTGTAAACACGTGGTATACATGTATGAGTACCATAGACCTTATAGAGAGAGAAACATACTTTTTACTTTTTAGTACTTCCCTTTCTCTTCTTCCTTTAGTACTTCGGGACACTTCAAGAGAGAGAAGTACTGAAAAGTATGTTTCTCTCTCTAACCTTCTCCGGGTGCTATAGGCAATTACCAGTCCATTTCATTCATCGATTTGCGCATCATGCGATTAATCAATCGATGAATTAAAAAACTCGCGCCAAATCGTGGAATTTTTAACGCATGCGCATTAGCGTAGCATATATCTGTATATCTTACTGAAATATTTACATATAATTTTTATATCGAGACTAGTCGTACTAAATTTATAAAGATGGAATAGGAAATGTCAAAAAATGCTTTAAAGATCTTTATCGATTTAAATAATAAGTTCATTATATTCACAATAATATATAAATAATACATAAAATGATTAATGTGATTGAGATTTGTTCAAGTCATTTGACAATATTATACATATATATATATATATATATATATATATATATATATATATTTTTTAGTTTAGGAATATCTATATTTAACTGATTACAAATTAATTTACACACATTTTATCTGTATTTAAAGTTTTTTTTTATTTTATATAAGATAAAATCAAAATTCATGTCCCTATTTTTTACATTTTTTCTTGTTGCATTATAATCTTATTTGTTGCAGTAAGTTTTAATCCTTAGTAATATAACTACATGTGTTGAATAAAATCAGATATCATTAGATTTAATATACACACTGACATAAACACACACTCTCTTTCTCGCACTCTCTCTCTAAAGAAGCTTAAGCAGAGTTGATACAACTATAATTGTTTTAATATTCAAACATATAATGTCTAAATTCCTTATCGATATTGAATCTTTGTCAAGTATGTGAACTTAATTTAAATTCATATCTGCACTATATAAAATATACTTTCAATTTGCTGGCATAATACATTTGTTATTAAATTAAAATATCACATACATTTTCATCGTTTTAAGTAAATCGTTTTGGTTTTAACTTATCAGATAAGTGATCAATAATACTAAATTAATAATACTGCTGAATTCAAGGTTCAATGAATTAAAATAATGTTAAGACTAAAGAGATTATCATTAATAATTTAACTCATAATACTGCGACATTGCTTGTACATGTAGGAAACACTAATTTTATAATTAATGTTTACACATTTATGGTAGAATTTAAACTTTGTAAAAAATGTAGATGTTCTAAAATTATTTAGGCGGAAAGATACACTCTTTAACGTTTTTAAATTCTCAAAGAATATACTTGTTTAAAACACAAATTTGTTTATATACTTTATAACTTTATACATATATATATATATATATATATATATATATATATATATGATAAATATATGCATAATGAGTATATACAGCTTGATTCAAGGCACCATTCCAAGTATAATCAGAAAAAGCAGAACTTAATTCATGAAAAATAATTTGCTGGTATATATTTCTTCTCGACTCGATTTTAACTAACAAAACTAAGTTGTACACACAATATAAGTACATACAATTTTAGGAACTATTAATCGATGCAACAGAGAAAAAATTAGTAGATTTCTGCTATCTTTTAAACAAATTAATCTATGATTCATTCGTGATTTGTAAATTATTTAACAGAATATGAGCATATATTATAGAACATGATATAATAATTAAAAGTTATCTGATAAATTAAATATCTCCATGTATTAAGTTAGATATTATGGAATCCATTTTTATAACTTGTATTTTTGATGTCAAACCTTTCGTTGAGTCTACATTGTATGAAGACCAATAACTTATCAATTCTGGAAATTCATTATTATTGATGTACTCGACTGAGATAGAACTAAATTGATTTCGTGAATTTAAATTTGGTTGACAATCAAATCCATGGCACAATAGCGTTACATCACTTTGACTAGCATTAATAGGTTGAACATCTGTGTAGTTTACAAGAACTATTAGAACTCTTTCTATAAGTCTCTGCTCTGCAATAGTCGCTTTTTCTACACGGTCGGATAATAAATCCGTCCATTGCCAAAATTTAATGGCAAACCCGAAAGTGTAAGGTTTACCCGAAGCCATTAAAAATGCCGGTTTTGATGCAAACGCGTTCGAACTCACGTGATCCCAAATGGTTATCGACTCGTTCGTTAATTTTTGCAGCGTTAAATTTACACTAGCGCGACAAAGTTGTCCCGGGCATACTCCTTCGTTTTCTATAGTCAAATGGTGATAAGGTGTAGGCTTCCAACTGTATTCTTTATCATATATTTTTACTACTTCAAACAATCGTGGTGATTTTAATTCTGCTACAAATCGTTTCGTGTGTACGTCTCGCATTTTTACACTGCGGAATAATTGTTTCAAACTCATGGCTCTTGGTACAACTGCAACAAATAACGCTTATTAATAATAGTGAATTAATAATAATATATAAACGAAATTTAAAAAATTAAAATATAGTATTTACAGTGTACATACGTTGTTTTGCATTGTTATCGTAACAATTAAAAAGTATCTTGTTGTTAGAGACGAGATTATATATATCAATAGATGTGCAATTATTGACCGAATAACGTTCCAGTAATTGACCAGTCTTGCCAGATAAAAAAGCAAGGTACAACACATTTGCATCATCTACTGCTACACTTAATAAATCTTCAATATTATCTGCATTGATATCTGGTAGAATAACTGGTAATTTGGAAAATGTATGAGTTGTGGCACTCCAATGAATTGTTCCAGCAATTGGTTCTATACTAACGAGCAGGCCTTGTTCACCAGCAACAATGCAGTCAGGCTTTCCGGATTGATCGATATCAATACTAGTGCAATCTATAATCGTAGGTGACTTTTTTAATGGAACCAGCCATAGTGGCAATCCACTATTCCCTTGCATTGACATAACTCCTCCTCCTTCTGGGGATATTTGTCTTTGTATCATTGTATTCTTTGTATCATTTTCTCTGTATTGTTCACCACGAAGAAGGAATATCAGATTATATGGAGATCCAGGTACTGTAGTAATAGGCCCATATATTTCTGTATTCAATAAAATAATATAAAAAATTTTATTTTATATTTTGAATCATTTTATATTAAATTATGTATTAAACATTTGACATTTAATGAAATAATTAGTAATACTTAATGCAGATATTACACAATATGAATAATTGTATATTTTTTTACAATTATTTATTTCAAAAAACAAAAATTGAGAAAATATTATATACAAGTATGCATAGTCTACATAGTCTACAATAATAATAATAATAAACTTACCAACATCTTGTAAAGTTTTGTCCCATGATATGGATGATTGTGATTCGATAATTGGTGGACAAATCATTGAACTGTCACAAGGTAATACATACAAAAAGATAACTATTGTAACAATGCATAATAATATGGATGCAAATAGGCAGAAACGCCTCATTGGCGACATATCTCTCCTTCTCCAGAAATCATTCTGCTCACTTCCTTCAATTACCATTACTGGTATATCATCCTGATAACATTTAATTGTGTTTTGTCTATTTCTTGCACTATTTCCTAGATTTTGTGTTTCATCCAGTGGACAAAACATGCCATTTTCATGACCTGAATATAATTCCTGAACAAAAACAATTATAACAAAAATTTATCATATATTTATAGTAGATATATATTTATGGAAATTATCTAGCTAATATACAAATAAATTTAATATACAAATGATTTCGACATATACTTATTGTTAGATACAAGTTTAAAATGTGATATACATGGATTATTATATACATTGATGAAATTTATAAAGTTTACGTTTGAGTTTAAAGAAAGACTGAAATATTTTAGAAAGATATATTTTCTGATCTTTAAATCTGAATAATATAATATAAGATCTTATTCTCTTTTATATAGATAATTTTAATTTTATATAGATTTTGTTTTAACGATACTTTCAGAGGGTTAAGTTAAATTTTACAAAGACATATCTTTTGACATATATTAATATTTCTCACCGCTATTGTCGTGGTATTGTCGATCTTATAGGTAGTATGATTAGGTCGAGTTAAACGTTCCTCTTCATCCTCGGTATCGGTATTACTTATATTCTGCGGTAAAGGCGTGTAACCTTTGCCACTGTAATCTGTCGACATCTCGAATGTAATATCAAATAAATATCAGGCTTTTGCAACTGCGTAATTATTATTATTGCAATATTGCCATAGTATAGCCAGGTACGTCTGCAAATCCGATCAAGAATATTAGTTGATGTACGAAAAGTACGTAACAGAGAAAAACCTGAAAACGGCCATTCCGCGCGCGTCGTTTTTCGCGGAATACTTATCACTTACCTTAGTACAGCTGCGTTCAAAAATCTACTCGGAATAAAGCAGCATTTTATTGACCAATCAGGACAAAAATTCCTTTGTCCTGATTGGTCAATCAAAAGCTACTCCATAAGATGAGTAGATTTACGAACGCAACTCTGATATTAGAATCTGATTCTAATCAAAGGCGATGCTGTTTTTTTGAGATTACTATGAATATATATATATATATATATATATATATATATAATTATATATATATTATTCAAGGTTCAATGAATTAAAATAATGTTAAGACTAGAGAGATTATCATTAATAATTTAACTCGATAACTGCAACTACTACTTGCTTGTACATGTAGGAAACAATTTTTTAATTAATGTTTACACACTTATAATAGAATTTAAACTTTGTAAAAAATGTAGATGTTCTAAAATTATTTAGGCGGAAAGATACACTCTTTAACGTTTTTAAATTCTCAAAGAATATACTTGTTTAAAACACAAAATTTGTTTTTATATATATATATATATATATATATGATAAATATATGCACAAGTATATAAAGCTAATAATTATACATATATATATATATATATATATATACATATATATATATATACATATATATATATATATATATATATATATATATATAATTATTGCATAACATTTTCAAAAAACATAGGATATCTGTCAATAAATTATCTGATAAATATCTGCAATAGAAGTTTCATTAAGAGATGGTTACAAAAAATTAATCTTTTATAATCTTATAAAGTACGACTAAATTACTTTTTAGATATCACATGGATCTGTCTAATAAATTATGAAATATATGAAAAATTATAATTTATGACCGATTCATCCATAAAGAACATTTTAGTTTCAAACAACAATTACGTAACAGTTTTTGTTCTCGATACATTATTGATAATGATAACTATGACAAACAAAAGATTAAAAGATATTATATAGTCTGTTACATATAGATTACATATAAATATTACCCATCTATTATACATATTTATATATAATCTCTCCATATATAACATTAGATAGATTAATGTTACGAATTTTAAATGTTTGTATCCTATCGAAGATAGTAAAACGTCAAGTTTGACTTAAGATATAAAATTTTGCGAAATTGTTTACATATTTTTTCCAAATTAAATTTTTTTTTCACATTTATACTTTTTATTACGATACATATAGAGTGCTTATACATATATGTTTTCTGTACACTCTAAGTATACAGTTTTCTGTACACTCTAAGGATACAGTTTTCTGTACACTCTAAAGATACAGTTTTCTGTACACTATAAGTATACAGATATTATGATATATCTCAGCATAATCCGCAATAGATTTCTTGTCATATATATTTTAGTGAGCGGCGTTGTTGCGTCGTCCGCGTCTCTTGCGACTACCGCCAGAAGGTCGATTTGATGACGAAGCCCACTGCTCGTAGAAGCGTTCGGCCTCGAGCCATTCTTGATATTTATACCACCATTCCTCCCATTTAATATAATCATCAAGAGTGAGGTCGCGTAGGTAACCTCTCGCTTTGTAGTAGTCGTAACGGACGCGCACGTCATCCCAACCCTCGAAACCTCTCGGCCCTTGCGCCAGGAGCGACTCTGGGTAATGCCCGGGTGGTGGTGAATCGTATCCTAGACGCGCGATTCTCTCCTCGCCCTCTATAACGACCTTCATCGCGTTCTCGCCGTCTTTCGTGATGCGCATATTTTCCATGTCCCTACGATCCACGCTCCACTGTGCCATTTTACCAAATCTATATAGAAAAGTACACACAAAAATCCATCGTTATTTACTAATCTCGAAAAAATTAAAGATGCAAATTTATTCGAGTTTTATATTGAATAATTAGGTTTTACGAAATATATATACCGTTCAGATAATGTCATTCTCGGCGGTCCAACATGGGATGTAGTAGAGGAACTGTCGCTATCATCACTAGGCGAGGATTCCGGCGGAGGTCGCATCATTTGTGGTGCTCCATGACTCGTATGTGTTTTTTCCACTTTGACTGCCTTACGCATCTGCACAATTTTAATACAAGCATTCCTAATATCGTATATAATTTAAAAGGAATATGCCACTGTATATAACATTTAATACATTAGCGTCCAAAAAAAAAGAACCGTAATAAAATTTTCTATTTATTCTATATTGTATACTATCGTGTATATAGTATACAAATGTGCCTACACGAGAATTTTCTTCTTCGTAGAATTTGCTTATTTTTACAAAAGCCTTCTTCGAGAAAGGAAAAAAGTAAACGATCGTTTTACCAATGGGATGGGATCTGGTATTCGCGGGTCCTCCGGCAATCTGCTATGATGTTTCTCTTTACGGCGAATCTTGGCCTCTTTCTCCTTGAGAGTCTTGTAATCCTTCTGGTGACGCGGCGGCGGCTGCGGTGCCGGCGGTGGCGTACGCGGACGCGGTAGCGGCGGCGATCGCGGTCTGGCACGCGGCGGTAAAGCTCGCGAACTGGAAGCGACCACTTCCTTAGGATGCGCCCTGGCTCGTACCGGCGTGATCGATCGCGAACGCGAGCGGGACGGCGGCGCGACGCGTCGTCGTTCTTTCGGCGAACAAACGGAACACGATCTATCGGAGCACGTGCTGCCCGTGCTGGGGCTACGAGCGGCCGGTTGTCTGCCTCTATTGTGCTCGCGGGAAGAACGCTCGCGCGGCGATCGCGGACTTCTCGCTCGAGGACTGCGCGGTCGCGGACTGTGGGGACTGCGAGGTCGGGGGCTTCTCGGGCTTCTGGGGTGCCCTCCCCTGCTGGGTTCACCGCTACCACCGGTACCACCGACATACAGCTCCTTGTATCCGCTGTGACGCCATCTATTCGGATCCCGTTCTTCCGCCTCCAACAGCTTCTTGTTCCAGTAGCTCGATTGCGACTCGCGCGCTTTCCGCATCACATTGTCTATCTCTTTTCGTTTGCTAGAACTCTCGCCATGTGGTCTGGGCTGCGATACGCTCGTGTCCATTCGCAGTCTGCTTGAGCTGCTACCGCTGCCACCTCTTCTTCTATCATAATCTCGAGACGACATTTCTAGTAACAGAAATTTAATTGTTTTATTTCATTTCATGTTGAATTATATTATATGTACAATCAAAGTAAGATTTATTATCAAATTATATTGAAACGTATAAATAAGCATTTTTACATTTTGTAAAATGTGTGTGGTATATTATTATGATCACAATTTTGAAATTGTCTAATTTCTAATTAAATATATACAAATGTATATCAGATAACCTTGGAAGCATTATTATATAATATATTGGTGAATAAAACTCGATACAGTATTTTACGATTCATCTTCTTAAAATAGATGCAAGTAACAATATGATAGAAAAATGTGAGCCTTTGAATATGTGCTACAAAATACTTGCAGTATATTTCTCTTGATATTCTTTCATTTCCATAGTGGAATTAATTTTGACCATTATTTAGATTCTTTTCGAACAATGATAAACAACCAACCAATCAACCATTATAAAGGCAAAAGAAAACTAAAAAGAATATATTCCGAGTACTTTCTAGCACATCTACTAGTGTATTTGTCTATTACACATGTATCATATTATTTGAATCTATTCAAACAAAACTGTTGTAAACCAAAATTTACCTTATAGTAAAAATGCAGAAGATGGAAGACCAAAGGTACAGCGAAGAATATCTAATTAATCCAGATATAGGCAGGTATCAATAATGTTAATCCTCCATAAGGATGCTGCAACCATAAGGATAATACGCCGACCGCCGCAAAAGAAGTTGGAAGTACCAGAAGCACTCGTCTCCTTAGAATCGACTGGCCTAAGTGAAAAATTCTACATGTCACAAATCTGCAGTACAAGCGAGTCGAGTCGAGTCGAGAGAAGATGTTAAAGTTAGCATTCTCTAATATGCATGTTTTGTGGGGGATTTTTGTTCTCACGTGTGAAGCTCCAATTTTTTTTTTTTTTTCTTTCTATAGTTCACATATATGTACATATATTTATATATATACATGGTACGTAATGCGTCTCCGCTGCAAAGCGGACACATCGCAGCGGACAATGCGATGCCTTACCATCAGGCCACTCACCGCACGTCCAGAGAGAGATCCATGCGTGCCGCGAACGTTTGCGCGCGCGCGAGATCAAATCCCGGGACAGAGTTCCCCGGAAGAACTCGAAGATTATCGCGCGCGAGAGGATCATCAATCGCGGGCCCCGAGGAGGAACGGACCGAAGGTGTCGCGATCGTGATCTCCGCGAACGTCGAAGATCGCGCGTCCTCCTCAGGCCCGGAGGACGCGCCGCCGAGACACGTCAAACGTCAACACGTGACACTCGCGTGTAGCGCGCCACGCGCCGCCCAATTTAGAATCGACATTTATGCCGATCGGACAACTCGGCAGGCTCGATTCACGCGTACGGACAACGACGTCATCCTCGCGGCGGGCATTCGCATGTCGGGTGACGAGATGCGTGTGTTGGTTGCCCGTTTCACAGCGAAAAGCCCGGGGCACATATCGGGGCATCGATCGGCTCGATATTCGCGGTCACTCGCGACGCGACATTCTACTTTTTTTTATCTCTTCTATGGATATCTACCTCTATCAGAGGGAAATAACACATCACTTTATTTTTTTTTTAACTGCGTGGACGACGCCACACAGTTTCTCGCGTTATGTCAAAGTTCCCGCGCGGGGGACGACTTTGAAGCCCGCGTAAACGCGACGCACCGAAACAACACCGAGGGGGGAGGGGGGGAGGGAAGGCGTTACCCTCGAGGTAACCCCACGACGAAATCGCGCCCGTCGTGGAATGTGCTTCGAGAGAGAACCGCCCGAGGAGAGAAAGCAACCGGCATAAAACGCGCACGCGTCTGCGTCTCGTAAAAGCGAACGTTGGCGGCGCCTCCTGCTTCTCGCTCCCATTCTCACTCTCTCTCTCTCTCTCTCTCTCTCGTGCGTGTCCTCACTCTCACTCTTTCTCTTTCTCTCCTGTCGCCGCTTGCTGCGTACAGCGTACACACATTCGCGCACCAGATTCCTCCCTCTCTCTTTCTCTCTCCCTCTAAGCATCGACTCTTACTTAACGCCGTCGTCACACAACTACCAGCGAAATCGCGAAATTCGTATACGTCGTTCGTATACGTCTTCTCGTGCGTTTGCTTTACGACACGCTCGTGTTAAAACTCACGTCCGACGCGCAAATTGGCGACACCAAAAAAATCAATCGCCCATCTAGCAAGGCCGCGCGCGCGACGCCGATCCGGATCAGCTCGAATGATACTTTTTTCCTCTTTTTTTTTTTTGCCGGAAGCCCACGTGTATCGCGGGACGGACGGACACTCACTTTTTCTTAACGCGACGACCCGATAACTTGCATTTTCTGGCACGTGTTCCCGACGATTCGTTCTCGCGTAACGTCGAATATGCTCACAATGGACTTACTTGGAGAGACGGTTTCTCTCCCGTCGCCCAACCATGGAGCACAAACACCGAGATAGATGGGCGAACTTGATGACTCATTCGCCGCGAACGGTGATTGGTCGAGCCATTTTGGATTGCGTTTGTAAAATCTCTTGCGTCGAGTAGATTTTCGAACGCACCTTGCGTTGAAAATCGGATTGGTTAGAAAAATTGGTCCAGTTATTCCCTCTCACGGAACAACAAACTAATGGCAGATCACGTGACTGTATGTTAATGTATATGTATATTGCTGTTTATTTCAATGAGTCCATTAATTTTATACGAATGAATATTTATTTTGTGCATCGGAAACAGAAAGAATGTAAAAATGGTGATTGCTATCGGGTTCGAAGGTAGCGCGAATAAGCTGGGCGTAGGAATAATTCGCGATCAGCAAGTATTATCAAACGTGCGACATACCTATGTCACTCCACCGGGAGAAGGTAACCTCCAAGTAATATCTTGTAAATACATTTTGCAAATCTGTAAATACATGACATGACGTAAGTCTTTTAGTCATTCATTTGCAGGATTAAACAACAGCTTTAAAATTTCTTGATAGATTTGATAGATTAAGCCTACTTTAGCTGATCTTTTTACAATTTAACAGGATTCTATTTATATATATAGAAACATTTACATTAGAAGAGTTAAAATATATGTACAAAACTCAAAATACATACATGCTCACACATTAAAATACATATTCATAAAGATTATATGAACAGTTCTAATATAAATATGCCAATGTGTAATTTAGATGTATCTTTTTATTAGGTTTCTTACCTCGAGAAACAGCGCAACATCATAGAAAACACATATTAGATGTTCTGCAAAAAGCCTTAGATGATGCAAAGATTAATATGAAGGATGTAGATGTTATTTGCTACACAAAAGGACCAGGGATGGGAGCACCATTGACAGTCGCTGCTTTAGTAGCTAGGACTGTTGCTCAGTTATACAATAAACCTATAGTTTCAGTCAATCACTGTATTGGTCACATCGAGATGGGACGTTTGATTACTGGTAGTGAAAATCCTACCGTTTTGTATGTTTCTGGTGGAAACACTCAAATTATTGCATATTCTCGACAAAGATATCGTATTTTTGGCGAAACAATCGACATAGCGGTAGGAAATTGTTTGGACAGATTTGCGAGGTTATTAAAGCTTTCAAATGATCCCAGTCCTGGATACAACATAGAACAGTTAGCAAAAAAGTGAGCAAATTTTTATATTTATTTGATTAATGTTTTGCTAGGATTTCATTTTGAAATCCTCAATAAATATTAATCTTTAAGATCACGCTTATGGGATCTTGTATGCTGGATTCAATTAAAATTTTATGGATGCAAAAAGGGGTGAGAAACTGGCACCGCTACCGTACGTTGTGAAAGGAATGGACGTATCATTCTCTGGTATTTTAAGTCACATAGAGGAGCATTATTCCAAATGGGTCGATACAAAGGCATTTACTCCTGAAGATTTATGTTTTTCCTTGCAAGAAACTGTGTTTGCCATGCTCATCGAAATTACAGGTAACCATTCACTGCATGATTTTGCTTTTTTCTTGTCTGCTTAACATTGGATAATGTTGCAGAGCGCGCGATGGCGCACGTGAGATCGAACGAGGTGTTGATCGTGGGTGGCGTGGGATGCAATGAGAGACTGCAGGAAATGATGAGCATCATGTGTAAAGAAAGGAATGCAACTCTTTACGCGACGGATGAGCGATTCTGCATAGACAACGGCGTTATGATTGCAGTCGCTGGATTGCTCCAATATAAGTGCGAGGGCGGTACTCCTTGGACACAAACTACTTGCGTTCAGAGATACCGAACGGACGATGTACATGTTTCCTGGAGAGAATAAAATAATATTTTCAAGTAAGTTTTATTTTTGTTGAAATATATTTAAATCATCTCGTCTGATACAAAATACATTCTAGAATTTAGATTATGCTTCAGTTTTCACACTGGAATGCGTTTCATTTTAATCCTACTACTATGGATAGTAGTGAAATTACCCTATAACAATAATAATTTTGTTTAAAATATTTATTGTTGTATCAGATTTATATATATATATATATATATATATATATATATATATATATATATAACAATATTTATATATCTATCGATATTCGATTGAAACTTTTTTGTCTCACTAATTATTTAACGCATTGAGTGCCGAGTGAATTTCGCATGTCTTGTCGTCTACGCCGAAAATTTTAATTATAAAATATACAAAATATATGATTGAATACATTCAATCATTGTAGTGCATTTATTTCATCCGCGACCATCATAGCATTAATATGTATTAATATCTTTCAAAAGTTTAAAAGTATTGTAATTTATTTGTTGCAAGCATTATGTGTGAAATTAATTGGAATTTTTTCTTTGGTCATTTGTGTTACGGCATTCAATGTCGTAAAAATAAGAGAAAAGTAAAAGATCTTTAAAAAATGACAAGGATACTTAGAAGCTTTCTACTAAATTGTCAAAAAATTAAAAAAGTTTCAAGTCTAAGAAGAATAATAATTTGGTTTTTCTACATGGAATAAATTCTTATCAATTTACTTTAACAAGGAAGATATACGTGAGTTTTGTAAATTAGTCTTCCAATGGTTTATAACAAATTTTAGACGTCTTTTATATATATCGACATTTAAATCTACATACAATTAAATTCGCGAGCGATTATGCGAAATTATGTGCAAAAATGCCGTTAAGAATCGATCATTGTATATTATTCGCGACGACCTCCATGTTGTCTCTAAAAATACCACCTCTCGGTGATGCGATCGTGTGGGCAACAACGCATTATCTGGAAAAGTAGTAGTCTGATTTCGTGGCAGGCTGGATAGATTTCCTGTTGATCGAACAGCGATTTTGCTTCGAGTATTGCAGCAGTTTTGGCCTTGCGCGCCTTTAAACTTCCTTCCGACCGATTCGATATTGACCTCATTCAGATATGATATCGATCTGACTATTAACTACATGTGGAACGTTTCTTCGGCGCATATACGACGCTTTATCGATTCGCTTCTCACGAAGAACGTTGGCGATGCGGAGACCCAACCTCCTCCTGGCGACGCTTCGCGTCGAAAATTCCGACTTCTCGAATTCCGACAATATTGCACGATACGAGATCGCGCAAGCCAAAAAAAGAAGACCGTGTAGGGGAAAAAGAGGGATGGGAACATCGATCGGGCATGGCATTCTCCGTAAAACGTAGTACAAATACGAATTATCGATGCAATTGTGACGAAACTGTAACACACATCATTATTAATATAATATATTTAATATAATATTAATTATTTATAAGTAATATAAAAATAATGAAATCTCTCTCCCTCTCTTTCCCTCCTCTCTTACTCTCCTGACTTTTAATCTTCAGCTTTTTTTATTGCAGCTAAAATTACTTACTGAAAGTGAGAAAAAACGTATAATTTTTAGACATATAATAATAATTTATCCTACTAACTCAACGAATTAATCTTATATTATTATTTTGTAATTTATTAAACGATTGGAAGACAATTAATATCGAAAATATAGTCCACTCGCGGTGACGCTGATCGCCCAAAAGCGATTATACGTCCTGCTGCTATACGTGCAGAGAGGGAGAGAGAGAGAGAGGGAGGGAGGACGAGAGGAGTCGCCCGCACTTTAAAAGCACCGCTTCGTCACTGGAGAGCAGGGTGCGGGGACGACGCGCAACTCGGGGCGCACAGGGTGGCTCGGGATAATCGCCAAGGCGCACCGCTGGCTCGCGTCCAAGTGGTGCCTCTGTCGGCGCCAACAGCAGTTACAGTGGCACAGAGGCTGTATCGTCACCTCTAAACTATCAAAAGAGAGCGGCCGACTTCAGGCCGGTAGTAGTAGTAGTAAACGGCGGCGGTGGTAATCGTGCGATTTTCGAGTTTCTCGCGCGCGCGAGACTCTTCTTCCTTTTTTTTTTTTTCTTTTCTTTTCCTTTCCTTCGTTGATCGCGACCGGTGGTCGAATCGCTCCGATAGCGAACGGTAGAATCGGCTACGCGATTGTCTCCCGCCAGCTGTCTTCTCTATCTGATTTTCTCATCGCGTCCACCGGTCCATTCCGGCACCGGACGGCTCTTTCGCGGGAGCATCGCGCGCACCCTCGTACTCTTCCTTCGTACCCCTCGACCGTACCACATTAGCGCTTAATCGATAGACGTGCGGAGCGTCGATCGCAGCGCACCCGATGTGGAACAAGTGGTAGTGCCAGTGCGGTCGTCGCCGTCGTCGCCGCCGTCGTCGTCGTCGTCATCGTCGTCGTCGTCGTCGTCGTCGTCGTCGTCGCCGTCGTCGTCGCCGTCGTCGTCGCCGTCGTCGTCGTCGTCACCGTCACCGTCATCGTCACTGTTCGTCATCGTTATTGCCAAAGCGGATACCACCGAGGAGGCGGGTTTTGCCGGGTGACGCGCGACAGAGATGCAACATTTCAGCGCGACACTCAACGACGCGCCGTTTCCTCGGCCGAACAGCGATCATGTTTAAAGCGAAAGCAAGAGAGAGGTGAGTATAAGAGTCGAAGAGATTATCGCGCGGAGAGACTAACACTGCTTTAGTTGCCACTGCTAGCTCGCTTCGCGCACGCCTCTCGTCTATTTCCGTATAGTAGCTGCCGCACCACCACTCGGCACAGCACGAGTCGTTGTCGTCGTCGTCGTCGTCGTCAACAAGAATGGTCCCGGACCGCGAGACCCAGATAGCACGAGATTGTCCCCGTACATACGTCGTTCCCGCTCTCAGCTGGTCGCCCTTGGATCTGTCAAGCCGCGCGTAGTAGTGCGGTTTGAGCGAGCCCCTTGAAGCTCGAGATCCGCTCGTAATCCGGGTCAGTAATTCGCTTCCCGTTTATTTCGTTGTTATAATCCTCGAACAAATGGAGACTTTCAATTAATTCGGGATTAGCGTTAATTTTAAGATGATTTCAAGCGGAAATAGTAGCCCGCCAAATTTATTCGCGGAAAATAATATTTTTTTTAAAGTAGCTTCTTAGTGCTTCTTTTGCTCCGATATATTTCCATAATTGATGGATTATCAAAGATTTTTTTCTGTAGCTTAAACTTTATTTTAATAAGCGTAAAAAATATATGTGCAATTTTCAGCAAAACAAATTGGGCTTTCTACATTGCGAAAATTAATTGTTTAAAGAAATAATTGGCAATAGAAAAAAGAGAAACATTTACGAGAAGTCGAAGCTTTTAATAGCTCAAGAGATTAGAGTAGGCGTATCAATGTCAACAGAAACTCAGTTCCAGGGATAAAATTTTATTTTATATTTTATATGGTAAATTTAATACGCTGATTAATTATATGTTACGGAAGAAATTGCGACATGATTTTAGAACAAGCATTATCTCGGGTTTCCCGTTAAAATAAGGTGCTCGATACCTATCGTTCGCGAGAGGAAATCCCAGTCTAGTGTTGTCCCTTACTACTGTCTGACAGTCTCGGTCGTTATTCTACTGCCGCTCGTAAACTACCCTGCATCTAGCCTCGAGGTAAACCTGTTCGAACGCTCGTAAAGCAAACGTATCCTTTTCTCTCAATTTGATAGCGCCTTTCGAAAAAATACACTGCGGATAAATATCTGTATTTTTTTTTTTTTTTTTTTTTTCGACAATCGCTAGTGAATCATCCTCGCAAACCATCAGCGTTGCATTGATTCGACGTCAAGAAGTTTAAACGACGCAACTGTGATGCAACCGATCGTTGCACTTGCCGTTAAATTTTTCGAATTCTCTTTGTGTTCTTTCTGGTATTTTAAAAGTTGAAATGGGGAATATCTTCGAGATATTTGCGGGAGATTTTTTAAATGTTCGGAAACGTATCACGCGATCGTTTCCTTGGAATATGATCCCGTTTATCGAGAAAGCTCTTTTCGCATTCTTATTTTTTCAAAGAATATTCGCATGGTACGTTGAAGACATTCTCTGAAAGAAAAAAATATGCTAGAATTTTCATTGAGCACATTAGAAAAAAAATATATATGTATATATTTGCAGAAAGTCTTTGCTTTCTCGAAGAATATTATTCACTAAACATTTTCGTCTTACCACTTAAGGCTGAGAAAAACGGACAAATAAGATCGAGAAATAACACAATCAATAACCGGGAGCATTGCGACGAATAAAAGCGTAAAGTAAAGGAAGGGTCAGCGAAGAAGAATTTCCTGAAATAATGAGTCGCGCAATCTTTAAACTGTTATGAGAAATTTGGTCGCGTATCACGCAATCGCCCCATAATAGTGCAATCCATCGATAAGGATAAGTGACAAATTTCGCAAGTAATTGTTTAATACATTTCCTAAGCGCGATCTACTCGACGCCGCGAATACCCTTCGTCGTTTCGTATAATACCCCTTATTTGAGATCTTTCCGCTATATTCTGTTAAGAATTGAAAATTGCTCTTTTGGATCTTCTCCAATCTTCTCAGGAGTTTAAAATATGTCAGAAGCAGTCGCAGTATAAAATTCTATCTGTGTGCTTGCGCGATAAGGATATAGATAGTATTTGTGCGGATTTGTTCATAAATTATATCTATTTTACATGTCACCAATTGTCAAGACGATTACTAAACTCGAATGTCTGATAGTAGAATATCTCGGAATATTCGGATGTACAAGAAATTTAATTTAATGATTTTTAATGATTTCCCTTAGCCTTGCTCTTGTCCATGTGCTGTACTAAATGACGTTACTGACATTTGCCTGAATCAAGATTCTCGTTCACAAAAATATATCTTTTTTCATAAAAAAAAATTAATTTCATATTATTACATAAAGATTTTCCATAAATCTGAGTAGATATGTCTGTGATAATTATGTACAGCGCGCGCAATAATTATATAGAGAGATTAATTATATATAATTATTTTCAAGTGAGAATTCGAAATTAATAAGCATGAGAGAATTTACATTGGAGGCATTCGTGACTCTTTGCAGTGCCACGTTCTGCTCTGGACCGAAAAGGTCAAAGATCAATAGTTATTTTTCGCGTAAATGTCTTCGGATCAAGTCGCGGAAGTGCGGAAACCGGATGTTTCATGAAGTGTGCACACACAGAAGCGAATTTCGAATGTATATGTATACTACACCGTATCAAAATGTCGCGTTTTCCCCTCTTCGGGGTTCAGGTCAGGTGTACACTCTCAATATGCTGGCTAGAGAAAGAGAAAGATAGGAGAAAAAGATCGATTCTCGTTTCTTCACTCCCTATATATACCTATATATGTATATGTATATGTATATATATATATATATATATATATATATATATATATAATGAAAAGCTCACTCTCTTTGAGAAACATCCTTTGGGAATGTCGGGTTAATGTATACTATAACATATATGTGTGCTAGTAATCGTGCATTATATATTCATACACACATATACACGCGCGAGTTGTATTTGGCAGTTTATTGATTATTGAATTGTAATTTATTATTATTTCGCTGCAGTGTTATTTATTTAACATTTAGGAAGAGATGAGCGCTTAATAAATAATATTTCTCTCTCTTTGTTTCTGCCTCCCTTCTCTGTCTCTTGCTTTCTTTCTCGTAGCTTCGTTACTTGAAGCGCTTTTCACTCGAGTATTTGTGTGTATGTATTGCAATATATGTGTGTGTAGAATTTAAGATATATTTTTAATAAGATATATTTTTAAACTTTTAGGATATATGTAGGAAAGAAAGGGACAAAACTAAAAAGAAAGGAAGAAAGTTTGTTTGGTGCATTTTATAGGCGGGCTTTGATCGCTTAGAGTAACGAATCGCTGCGAATATTATTACAGATACGACAGTAATGCTTTAATAAAGTTACGATTTTGCGGGGGCCATGTGGTGAATTATGCCGATCATTTCTTTGAAAGTTGTTTGCCTTCGAAGAAACGCGCAGAAACTAGGATTTGTAAACGGTCTCTTTTTCGGATTTATCTCATTACGTGAGATGTTGATATATTTTTTTCATTATAATACAATTAAATTTATTACAAATCAGTTAGTGCACAGCATGCTATTCTTACATCCAACGCTTTAATATTCCGCGGAATAAGAAATAAAAAAAAAATTGTCATATAAGAATTGTCACATAAATAAATAAATATCTTACATTTTTGTATAATCAAAATAATTGGAAAATTTTCAAATATAAGATGTATCTATTTTTGTTGTACCTACATTTTTATAGATACATCGATAATTGAAATCCGGAAGTGTGTGTATGTTTTCGCGCGCGCGCGCGCGTGTGTGTGTGTGTGTGTAGTAGTAGGAATAGTCAAATCTCAAATCAATTATATAATTTGAAATTACATTAGAAGCAATATTTAACCCATTTAACATAGTACAAGTCTACAACTTAAAAATGACTAATATAAATCAATGATTAATATATATATTTAATTTCTAGTATTTATAATTAAGAATAAAAATAAAGAAAGAGATTGCAATGGTAAATTCAGGACGAAGAAAGTTTATATAAGCATATGTCTAAAATGACTTTGTTTATAGACTGTTCAACGAGTGTTTTTGCTTGCCTTCAAAGGAAATGCCCGAAGAAAATAACACATCTGTAGCTTGAATACAGATTAAACATGTCTCACATGAGATTGTCCAAGCAATTTAAATTAGAGACAAATTTAAAATTGCATTTTTTTAAATTTTTTCGAAATTTTAAATAGAATTGTGTATCATGTAACGTACAAGGTATAATTTATATTTCTTATATACGTGATATATGTATTTACGTCAGATGCCTCCGATGTATCTTTCAGATTATGATACGGCAGAGTCTGTCGACCGAGTCGACGGAAGGGGCTGGACCGATTTACGGATGAAGCTGAAGAGGAACACCGTGGACGAGGAGGAGGAGGACGACGAAGAAGAAGAAGAAGAAGAAAAAGAAGAAAACGAGAAAGACGCTGCTTGTCAGTTATCAGACAAGCGAACGAGAGCATCGGCGTCGAGAGCAACGCGAAGGATAATCGCCTTGCAATCGCGCTGGTGGCCGACGACTTGAATCCGCCGTTGCTCGGCACCGTCCGATGCTGAACGAGAGACGGCTCGAGGACAACACACTGGCGGACGGGGAACGTAATGGTAGCGCCGTGGTCACCGGCCCGGCGCTCTCATCGTCGTCGCCGTCGTGTACGGTGCCCTACATCAGCACCGACCAGGGCTACGTGTTCGAGGGTGGCGGCACGACGACGTTGCAGCAGCCCGGTGCAGCCGGTCGCGGGAACACCGACTGCACCGGTGGCGGAGGAGGTATCGGGTTCGGCGTGTTGACAGGAGTTAGATCGGTGGGTGGGTTGGGTGGCGGGATAGGATTCGGTGGAGTTGGTGCCGCGGGAATGGGTGGTGGAGGAACAGGAGGGGGAGGGAGTGGTGGAGGAAGCATCATGAACAAGGAAGTACGTTACGCTCCGTTCTCGTCGTCTGTAGGATCGGTCGGTACCGTGGCGCCGATAAACCTGCCGTCTCTACCGCCACCGCCACCGCCGCCGCCGCCGCCGCCACCGCCGCCGCCGCCCCTGCCGCTGCAGATGCAGCAGCAACGTGCCTTCTCGAGGTCGATGACGTCCCTGCCGCCGGAGCCGTTCATGATTATGCGTTCGAAGGCGCTGAACCAGCGTGTCTCGATCAACGTCGGCGGCGTGAAGCACGAGGTGCTCTGGCGCACCCTCGAACGATTGCCGCACACGCGCCTAGGCCGGCTACGGGACTGCAACACCCACGAGGCGATCACCGAGCTCTGCGACGATTACTCCCTGATCGACAACGAGTACTTCTTTGATCGGCATCCAAAGTCTTTCAGCTCGATCCTCAATTTCTATCGCACCGGCAAGCTCCACCTGGTAGACGAGATGTGCGTGTTGGCGTTCAGCGATGATCTCGCATATTGGGGCGTCGACGAGCTCTATCTCGAGAGCTGTTGCCAGCACAAGTATCATCAACGTAAGGAGCACGTGCACGAGGAGATGCGTAAAGAGGCGGAGTCGCTCCGGCAGCGCGAGGAAGAGGAATTTGGCGACGGAAAGTGTGCCCAATATCAGAAGTGGCTGTGGGATCTTCTCGAGAAACCAACCACGTCCATCGCGGCAAGGGTAAGTCGCATCAGAACCAACTTACGCGCGCGCAAAGACGAAGCACGACACAGAGAATCGCGAAACGTCGCGTATCGTTGCCCTCTTTGTCACGTGTAACGAATACAATTTATATAATTTATATAGCGTATCCCTGAAAGGAAGAAAAGTATAATATTATTATACAATAATATTTTCGAGAACATATGTTTCGAATCACTAGAAAGTTATTTTTAAAATTGCCTTATTAAAATTATCAAACGACAAATATTTTCCAAACTATTAATATTCAATCGCACAAATAACGATACAAATAACTAACATATTTCAACATTCTTCGCTAAATAATTCTGATGGTTTTTATTTTAACAGAATTTTAAAGATGTTTATTTTGCAATTTAATTGCTAATTTATATTTAATGATAATCCATATAAATAATTTAGTAAGAAGAAGAACACAAATATCAGTTTCAATTTATTAACAAACTATTATTCATCTTTAATTTTATAAACGGGACAATCTGAAGAATCGCCCATTCATTATCGGGAAAATTGTTGAATTTGAGCCAAGAGGTCGAGTTGTCACAACAAGGGCATTAATCGACACTGATCAATTTAATCTATTTTAGATCGTCTAAAATGTTTATAATACTAGGAGCTTGTAACAATTAAAAATATGTTAGAGAATTATATATGAGAATTCGGGAGTTTAGCAAGTAATCTTTAATAAGGTTACTGCTTTCAGGACACACTTTATTGTCATGTTTTCGTGCTGTTTTCTGGCTCGTTTTCATAGCTATGTTCTATCTACGATGTTGGGAAGTTACCAAAACGAAATTGATCACATCTGTTTGATACTTGTACACAATATAATTTCTCGGGTTGATTGTGTGTATCGACAGTCTCAAAAAATTAACTTACGATCAATTAAGTTGCACCAAAAGTTGCATTGCCAGCGACATGTGACATATTCCTGTAGTGTAAAAATTTGTTTTTTTTTTTTTAATCTTAAGCAGTTCACTTATGATCAATATTCATATTTAAAAATATATATGCATGGCTTTGTGTTGAATCTTTTTTTTTATTCATATTTATAATGTTTCTTGTATTGTTTATTTTTTTCTTATTTTATTTGGATTTTTGTAATATTATATCTGCAGTATGAAATGTGTGCTCGCACATTTTTATCAAAAGAGTTGCATTCACGAAATGGTTAAAAAATAGTTTAAAAAAGTTAAAAAATAATTATTTAGTAAATTTTTTGTTAGAAAAAAAAATAATGAAAATATTTAAGTCTACTTTTTCTGAAAACTTAATATTTTAAGATGTGCCACAATCTGGAATGTGCGATATGTTCTTATTTAAAAAAAATTCCGATTTTCCATTAATAATGATTTTATCTAATCTAAAGTACTATAGTCATTTGTTAAATTCTATATCGTAATAGAGCATGATGCTGGAGTCTGCGACTTACAATTAGTTATTAAAAAATGTTATTTGCAATGACATTGCGACAGCAAATAGATTTCGTATTTTTCGATCATCCCCATATTATATATAAAGTCTTAACAATCAAAATTGTCAAAATTACATCAGCTGAAATTAATTAAATTTGTTGTTGTAATGACTCCTAGTATTATACAATTAAAAATCTAATGTTATTAGTGCAATACACTGCGCAGCAAAAAAGGAGAATTGAACTAATCGACATCATAATCGACTCTCTTATGATCATTAAGTTTCGCCTTTAACAAACTCACGATAGCATCTTTTCATTACGGCAAACGATTCGCGACGTTTATTCGTTATATTAAATAAAACTTTCCTTATTACATCCGTCTCGCCAAAAAATGCGCGATTATTGTCGTAACCTCCTCGTCCAATCGAACCCTCATATAAGACCGCTATTTTTTACGCGCGTAAAAAATTAACGATATTAAAAAATTAACGATAGGGATCGATAAAATCGTCGTACAGCACGCATAATTTTGCACAGATTTGAAGTGCCTTAGATGCGAATCGATTTCTATGAATTTCTATGATCATGAAATTACACCTTCTTTCGCTTATTGCAAACACTTTTCAATCGACTTTCACATTTGTATTAATCCACTTAACGATATATCCACACTTGCAGTTCTTTGCCGGAGCCTTAATTCGAGCAAAGGTATTATTAAATCGATATTACAGCATCGATCCAACGTAGCTCGTATTATATAGGCAAACAGAATAGAAGATCTCTCTTCATTAGAAAGAAGATATGACTTCGAATTTATATCGTCGTCTTAGATCATTTTGCAAGGCGACGCTCGATCGACAGATCGCAGTCGATTTCGCCGACATTCTGAGATACTCGTGAATGAGAAAAAATATTTTCTCGCAAATAAGAAGCATTGTAGTAAAAATTTTGGATTATTTAATGCCACATAACTTTATTCTAATTGGATAATTATTAAAGTTATTTTCTAAAATATTAAGACAATATTAACAGACGAATATTTAACACACGTAAAAAAATATTATTTAAATTAATATACCTTTGTTAGAAAAGAATTATATCTAATAGTGATCACTTATTTGATGTATTTGATATATAATCTTTTCTATTTACGATTATTACAATATGACTATAATAACACACGAAGAAATAAAACGTGCTTGAGAAGCTATAGAGTAGATTAATCATTTCAACTTTTCTTTTTTTAAGATATATACTTGTACAAGTATATTTAAAAAGTCAATCGAATTGAAAACTTATCTTTCATTACATTGCGAGCACTAATATGACATATCTTTTTCGATTGCATCGTTTTTGTTAAGAAAAATCAATCAGTAAGTTATTACGAGAATGTCGGTGAAAGGATGATAAAGTAATTTAAAATTTTTTAATAATTTCTAAATAGCATATAATAACATTGCCAAATCGAATTCGCGTGAGTCGATTGAGCGTAACTGACATAAATTCATAAATCAAATCGTAATTTTAGATCATTTTCCATCTTGGCATTAGTTTCGGGGTATTGATTAACATCATAGATAGCGTTGTACTTTGGCATTAACATATCTAGACAATTTGACGTCAGATATAACATGTCTGCTCTTACATTTTAGTGTATGAGTAAGTATGTGCATACGATACCGTAGATTTGGCAAATAATTTCCTGACGTTGATGTCATTTCTGTAATGTATATTTTATTTCTAGGTGGTGTTGCCCAACACATGATATTAATCTGTCTCTCTCTCTCTCTCTCTCTCTCTCTCTCTCTCTCTTCCCCCCTCTTATTGCAATCCAGCTTTTAACCCATAATTTATGTTCCAAGCATAACCATCATGCCGTGTAATCGGCCACCGATGATAATGGGAGTGTTTTATACGCGATTACCAGGTATCACGTTGATTCTTTCTAGACACCGCTCCCTAAGCGTCTTTAATGGTTCCGCTACCAGCGATTTCAATTCGACACCACAATCATATGTATATGTATATACGCACGCGTGCCTTATGTGCACTTATATCAAGACGTAAATTTGTTTATATAATTTACTTATATATGATACATACAAATTTATATGATAGACAAATTTATATATTGAAATATAAAAATTTGCATACAGGGTGTGCCAGATTTGCAGCAATTCTCCTTTTAATAATATATTCTAATAAGTAAAGCAAGAAAAATACTGTTTTTTTTTTAAATAAAAATAGCGATATGTTGTAAGTTTCTGAAAGATTTTTTTTATATTTTAGATTTATTTATTCTCTTAAGCAAGATTAAATGATGATGGTGAGTTACGTTTTAAGAGCGTAAATAGATAATGGCTTCTAGCTTTTCAATTAATTTCGAATGGATTTTCTCTTAAAAAAAAAATTAATTTAAGTTTTATTATTTGTTAAGATATTTAAAGTTGCAAATTGAAAAAGAGCAATAAATTGTAGTTTTTTTTCCAAATTTTTCATACAAACAGATTAATTTCGAATTCGTCAAAGAGTAAGTGACAGAAAAGTGATTCTGAGACACCCTGTATAATTATTATTAATGAGTAACGTATTAAGTGTGATATAACTAAAGAGATATATCATATTATATTATTAATGCCAACTCGTTCCTATGTCGAGTCCGATGTCGATACTCGTGTGTCACACTTTACGCCAGTATGACAAATATGAATTAAACAGTATCCTAGAATTGCGTAAAGTCCCAGCTATGAAAGTTTTAGATATCAAAGTAAGAAATGTCGTTTGTTTCAATATCAAAATATCGAGTTTTTGCGAGTAATAGAAAGATTTTCATGAACTGTGTGTCGTAATGCAAATAGACAATAAAATCTTTTTTTTTATTTAATTCTATGTAGATCTTATTATAATACAAAATTTTAATTTGTTTAATCTTTATTACGAAGATATGGTTGAAAATCACAAAAAATCATGTAAAAAAATGTAGGTATCTAATTAAATTTTCGTTGAGGAAAATACGGAATTCCAAGTTTTTTTCTTCTTTGTAATTCCATACAAGCAAGCTTCAAATATCTGTAATCGAGAAATTAAGTGTGCCCGGGACATCTTGCAGTGTATTAACTTAAATAATATTTGTACACGTGTTGAGATGGCGTAAAGACAAGGAACCTCTGTTCCACGCGTCGCGCCGAGAATTGATCGCGGACTCGACAATCAATCTCACTTTTCACGAAAGAATCTTCTTGATCCAGTACAACAAGCAACACCTAATCTCTCACGAACGTATATACTTGACACACCACAAACAATACACATTGCATACACTGTTGCTCCGATATGATATGATTTGTGCGGGGTTATCACGTTGCATCTGTCCTCTCCTAACTCTGAAAAGATATGGTACAAAGATTCCGATTTCCCGAGAAATCCCTTCTCCCTCCTCTTCTTTATCTTTCTTCCCTCCAAAATACATCCGTACTTTTCTAAAATCATCCCCCCGAGTCGCCCGAACCGAACGATGTCGGCATCCCGACATCTTGAAGTGGCTCCCGTATCACAATTTCTGTTGCCCTTATCTCGCTGCACGCCCGTATGATAACGGCTGCAGCATGACACATTAAATACGCTTCCCGTAAGCAGATACACATACTTTGCACCGCACCGGTGCACCAGTGCACCAGTTTTATCCGCCAAGACACGATTCTCTCTATATTCTCTCGGGACCTTTTCTCGTCTTTCTCGTCTTCAAACGTGTTCCCTTTAACGGGCTTATCAATATTATAGAAACTATCGATCCGCCGAGTATATTTAGAGTACGTAAGAGGTCATAACACTATAATGCAATTGCCGATGAGTATACCCTTCAGCCGTGATTCGCTGGTCTCTTGAGAACATTGTAAAATGTCGCGACAATGTATAGTACTTGCGCATAAATTTGCGCGAATACCGTCGTGAACGTTTTAATACTTATGTCAATAACCGGGTACCAGGATGCCCACCTGCGCTTACCCACTCAAAATTTTTTATGTTCAACAATATCAATCATTTCGCTTGTAATAATTTTTTTGAACGTATCGCTAATTGATAAAATTTCCGTGCTTCTGTGCGGGCCACTTTTTTGCCGTACAATATTACGAACTGCAGCTCGTCATCGCTTATCTCTTCTTTATCTCGATTTTCTTCTAAAAAATACACATATTATCATTATAAAAAATTTATAATTTATACAATGAAATATATAAAAAAATTATATAATATCTTCATCTATCTCGTCGCCTATCTTTTTCTCATCATCTCGATTTTCCTCTAAAACTACACTGTAAGATCTCATATATGTATACATGAAAAAAGCTCCACGGCTCACCTTTTCGAATGCAGCTGTCGAGTATAATCGCAAAGGAACGAATCCTCCCTCATAAAGAGCCATTATTACATGAATTCACCATGTGGGTACCCCGGGTATTGAACAACGTTGATAATTTTGGTTATTGACATAAGGATTAATCGTTACAAGTCGAATAGATTAGATCGGCTGGGCGAACAAGCGACCGGCGAATAATAAACGGGAGTAGCAATGGAATAGCGCTCATTATAGAAGTATATCGAACTAAAATAACGAATCTTGCAACTCGCAAAAATAATAAAATAATAAGAATTGTCTTGTTCTTAATGCTTTCTTTCAAATCTTTTATATATTTATAATTAAGTATCATTATGTAAATCTTAAAAATTATAATTTGCAAAATTTTATTATTTATGTTACTTGTAAAAAACTTTGGAAATATTCACCATATTAAGATAAATATGTGATTGTGAAATATATTGGAATTAAAATGATTTATTGAATTGAATATCTATAAATCCGTAGAGCCAAATTTACATATTAGGTTTTAGGTATATTGAACGTAATATACATTTTTATGTATTAAATCTATCATATCTCTATATTATATACATATACATATATTTATCTAAAGAATGTTTCAGAAATTAATGTTATGTGTGTATCAAATTAAAATCCAGTTTTTCTCAGATGTAAAATTGTTTGCAAAATACTTAGTAACTTGATCATTTGTGTTTCCGGATATTTGTACAGATCTTCGCGCTACATTAAAGGATCACGTACTGGTTAATATGTTAAGACTTCCATTATTTTCTGCACGAGATAACGGCTGGAATAATTATTTGATAACTAATAAAAGCTATTACTATTTCGCAACATTAACACGTTTTTAAAATTGCTGATTAACATGTTTTATGTTTCTAGATCAATGGTTTATACATTAATAAATTATTCACGCATTTATTAAAATTATCATAGCATTTTCCTGCATTTTAATGCATTGACTTGCAGGCTTCATTTCTTTTAAATGACAGATTAAATCTCGTTCGCGTAATACATACATATCTCTATACAGAGTGTATTATTAGAATTCACGCAATATCACGATGTATGAGCCCTTTGTTTAAAATTGCATGTCTATAATAACAATGTCAAAATACAGAATAATAAAATATTAGTATAATAATAATATACATAATATTATAATTATGTGTGTGTGTGTGTGTGTGTGTGTGTGTGTGTGTGTGTGTGTACATATATAATTAATTTATATATATGTATATATTATTAAATTATATATAATATATATATATATATAATTACAATATTATATTATTATTATAATAATATTGTTATGATATTATTATGATATACTGATATTTTATTTCGATACTTTTACTATACTATAGTCATGCAAAGAAGAATAAGTAAAATGATTAAGAGCGTAATAACACACGAAAATGATCTTTATAGAGACAATCTGCAAAGATCATTCGTTAGGCGGCTGAATGATATACTTGTCCGAGCAGTAATTGTAATCATGTATCGCTGTAGGCTTGTACTTCTCGGAGGGAAGGGCCGCTGCACTTTAGCCTAAACGATATGTGTGAACTTACGATTTTTGTCCGCCTTTCTTGTTCCGCTTACTTTTCTCAATCTATCTCGGCTTCTTCTACCCACAATATCGCTATAAATAAGAAAAATGTAAAGAAACAACTCGCACGAACTCGCTTTACCGCACAATACCATCGAATTCCGTTCCGCACACAGAGTACACTGCACGCACTTGCTTAACACGATCTTGTCGTCATCATTAACATATGTACACGCACACACATGTACGCACTTTATTGTACGTTCTTTTCGGAGGCATTGATTTTATATATCGACATCTCTCTCATTCGAGATTTCCCAAATAATGTATGTTTAACCCTTACGCGGTCATATGTTGATCCGACAAACTTTTTCTGACAATCCTTAATTTTTTAAATATTAGAAAGGATCGATAACTATAGTGTTCATAAATTATTTCTTAGAATTTTCATAAAGTTCCCTAAATAATAAGAATTACTTTGAATGTGTCGGGTGACATTAAAATTAAAAGAGCATATTTAACGATGATAATCATTACTGAAATCAATGTTGGATCGCAAAGGGTTAATGTGACAAATCGATTTTTTTTTCCCTTCGCTGTTTTTTTTTTAACTTTTGCTTACAAGACAGTACATTCGGGGCAAATCTAATGAATTAAACGATCCTTTTCTCATTGACAAAAGTAACATGATTTTTCAGGATTTCTCGGTATGAATTTTATAAATATAAATATAAAAAATAGTTATTTATATAAAAATATAAATAACTATATAAATATAAAAAAATATAAAACAATTTTCATAAAAATTAATTGCATAAGAATATACAAAATCAGTATAAACGTATAAGAATATATACGACATTTTTATATGTTATTATAGAGTGCTGTTGTGCTTTTGACATGCTTTTATACGTAATTCTAAATTTTTGTTACGTGATTTTTCCCTCAAAAAGAATAAAATATTTCTTATTTTTGTAGATATAAGTCTTTAAAACTATTATCTAGTCCAGCGTCTATTATTATATTTTTATATCCACTATCCTATCTTTGATGAATGTAGAGTCATACAAGTAGCTGTACAAAGCTAACCAGTTCTTTGATTTGCCCCTGAATGTACGCACTTCCCTTATTTACTTGCGATTTAAATAAATTGCAAAGCAAGCTCCTTGTTATCTTGTGTTGAATAATCTCATGATTTCGCTGAGTCCCTCAAAGCGGCGAATTGATTTCGCATTGTAGCGATTGCACTGGCGTGAAAGTAGAGTGGTAATAGGGAAGGGGGTGTGAAAAGGGGAGGGAAGACGGGGAAAATGGCATGATTACGAGTTGGTGACTTCTCGAAAAACAGGAGCACATGGGGGATTCAGGTCGGGCAAGGGAGCGGGGTTTTGAAGGGACATACAGATGTATTTTTATACGCTGGCCGAACAATACAATGAAAAGTTGTGTGAGTCGAGCGACGTCGGGCAGACTGCGTTTAAACGACGAGACCCGATAACAAAGCTGTGTTGCGAGTTATACACTTTTACGATCCATTCCCTGTTACCAAATCGATCGTCCAGTTTCGCAGAAGCGTTACGTTCTTCTTTTTGTGGTGGTCACCGCTTGAACCCTCAGGTTTGCTTCTTCGATAATTTCTCTCTCTCTTTCTCCCTCTTTGTGTGTTTCGCGAAGAAACTTGTATTGCAAGAATCCTGCAATGCTCAATGAGATGTACTCATTTTATTCGTCGCTATTTCTCTCAATCAAAACGTGCAGGAGAGCGCAAATTTTCACTTGGAGCTAAATAGTCGCCCGGCAAATAGTATTTCCTTATAACGATGTTAGGTGTTAATTGAGCAGTAGTATTATCCATCAGCAAGCTTCAATTTTAGGAAATAGTGGCTTTGACTAACTTTACAATGTTTTCATGTAAAATAGAATTGTGGGATGTAGAAGAAATGACGCGTTAATTATTATTACCGTTTAATATATTCGTGTAAAAATATTAGGTTGTAAATATAACGTTTAACAAAAATATTTGATCAAAGAGTTGCTTTCTGTGTATCGCTACTGTGTATCGCTTGCTTTACTGTATAAATACACAGTGTAATATATGCCAAAAAAATTATACATACATATATATATATATATATATATATATATATATAAATACATACATATACATACATATGTATATCTGCTTCTAATGTACCGCTGCAAAAAACGTTTTAATCGTATCTCTATTAGCTTCGTGTTTTATTATATTATACTCTTTCGTGCAATGAGAGCTTTTATTTTTTTTTTTTTTTTCCATCACAATTATTGTATCGCTTGCCAAATATATAAGCGTTGACTGAATTTTTGAATCGTGTTTTTGATCCTATGTATCTATCACCTTTATATAATCGAATATTTTTCTTGTTTTTATATCTGCAATGCTTCCTTCGATCAAGTTTGTGGTATCGCGTGGTTTAAAAAAAAATCAAATAATTGACATTGACAACGTCGAGATCTCAGGGGAAAATTGTATTCGAATTATTCCATACGTCTTAGCAATTGTGTCTATTGTTCGTCACGATAGTAGCTCGTACGTTTTAATCGTAGAGGCTAGAATGTAGGCAAGTTATTTATTATACCCTCCACTCTATCTTATCGTAGACGATAAGGGTAGCATAGTATATATACATATAGGATGTTAATAAAAGTTAAGACAATATTGCAACAGCGAATACGTGGAATCGAGAAATCCTTTATTATTTTTATTTCCGGCGAACAGTTGTCGAGATATCGTGAGCTAAAGATTGGGCGAATGACACAGCATTTAATAACTTTTTCACAACAATCGAGATTTTAATTGAAGCTTAATAATATTTCTAACGATATCTCGAAACTGTTCGTCGGAAGAATAAATGATAAGAGACTTTTCAACTCGCTTTAATCCAGGTATACGCTATTACAATAGTGCTTCAACTTTTGTTAAGTACTGTGTATATATTACAAAGTACTCGACGGTAGATTCGATAAAGACGGACAAAGAAAAAAAAAATATTAAGAGAGGAAAGTGTTTTTACACGTAGACCAGGTAGTTCGCGATGGATTAGCTCCGTTTGATCGGTTGATTCGTCGCTTTTCCAGGTGATAGCTGTGATATCAATACTCTTTATTGTGCTTTCAACGATCGCATTAACTCTCAACACCATTCCTAGTATGCAAGTGAATGATGAGAAGGGGAACTTTCAAGACAATCCGCAGCTCGCTATGGTGGAAGCCGTGTGCATCTCGTGGTTCACCCTCGAGTACTTGTTTAGGTTCAGTGCTTCACCGGACAAGTGGAAATTCTTCAAGGGCGGTCTTAACGTGATCGATCTGCTGGCGATAATGCCATACTTCGTATCTCTGTTCCTGGTCGAGACCAACAAGAACGCGAACGACCAGTTCCAGGACGTGCGCAGGGTAGTGCAAATTTTTCGTATAATGCGGATCCTGAGGATTCTGAAGCTGGCCCGCCACTCGACCGGGTTACAGAGCCTTGGCTTCACCCTACGTAACTCGTACAAAGAGCTGGGCCTGCTGATGCTCTTCCTGGCAATGGGCGTCCTTATATTCTCGAGCCTCGCCTACTTCGCCGAGAAGGAGGAGCCCGGGACCAAATTCATAAGCATTCCAGAGACCTTCTGGTGGGCAGGCATCACAATGACCACCGTCGGATACGGCGACATCTACCCCACGACCCCGCTCGGCAAGGTGATCGGCGGTGTGTGTTGTATATGTGGTGTCCTGGTAATCGCGTTGCCCATTCCCATTATCGTCAACAACTTCGCCGAATTCTACAAAAACCAGATGAGACGGGAGAAGGCCATCAAGAGGCGGGAGGCCCTTGAGAGGGCCAAGCGGGAGGGCAGCATCGTGTCCTTCCATCACATCAACCTGAGAGACGCCTTCGCCAAGAGCATGGACCTCATCGACGTCATCGTCGACACCGGTAAGCGACGGATCGATGCGCTCGCGGAGGATATCTGCGATCTGCTTTGTGTCACGGCGCGCTTCGCGTCGCAGACTTATCGAACAAACTTGGCCTCGACCCGAGATCGGCATCGTCGTGGCTCTGCGAGACAACTTGCGGAGCGGCACGCACATCGTCCTGTTTTTTAGCTTCTGTTATTTTCTTTTTTTTTTTCCTCCTCCCCTCAATCTTTTCTCAATCGCGATATCGTGAGATGGAGCGGACTCGTGCTCGTAAAGTCTAACTCCATATTACGCTACTTCGATTAGTTTTCGAGATTTTTACCGAGGCTACAATTACACATTTTAAATTAGCTTAGGCGACATGCGAAAGACCTTACCGTTTCCTTACGGAATCAATTTATATACGATTCGCGAACGATCCTGATACACTTTCGTGTAATACGTAACAGCTCCCGGCGCGGGAGCAAGGTAAAGGGCGCATGCAAACTCTAAAATTTACTGTAATTGGATCACACTATTATCGCGATTGCGAGTAATAGGCATCTCCTTTGCCTGTAGATCGCAATATATTATTAACTCGTTTCTGAGTAGCGCCGAGCACATACATGCGCCATACAGTCCTATAATCTTCCCTTATTTCCTACGAATCTGGAATTAGTATTAGTTCAATAGAGTAACGAAAACATTCCGTCTGATAGATTCCTACATGAATAAACAACAATTTTTATTCCGATTCTCTTGATAAAATTTTTCGCTCTTCTAAGTTTTTAATTTTTTTCCAACTAGCTTTAAATTGTTTTGAATTAAATTTCTCAAAATTATATTTTTTTTCTATCAGTTTTTACAGTTCTTCTTTGTAAGAAAATATATATGTAGTATTAAAGATGAAAATAATTTGATGTCTACAAATCTAGAGTTGGTTTAGCTTTATTCATAAAAATTATATCAGAACAAATATCTGGATTTAGTTTTATTTACGGTGGCCATTAATTTGTAACTAATGAATTAATTATTATTATCACAGCTTATAATTCATTCTATCATTAATGGATTATTTGTTACGATATATCGAGCTAGCCATTTTAAGCTTTATTTAGATTAATGTTGAATTCTCCACAGATTCGAAAAAAAAAATCAATTAAACAAATCAATTAATAATTGCTGAGAATATATAAAATATTTAAATAATTACGCACGCTTTTTCTTCCTTTTTTTTCTTGATCTCTTTTCTTTTGCCTTTCCCATGAGACTACATTAGTATGCAAGAATTTAAATTAGTGAACAAGTACATTATTTAAAAAACATAACTTTCTTTTAATTAATAACATTCGCCCTCTCCTCTTCGACGTTCCAAGCTTATTTTTCTCGAGAAGCTCGTTCAGCGGCTTACTTTTTACCCCAGAGTGCCCTATAGCGAGGAACAACACAAACCTTGAACCCTGTTTTCCAGGTCATAATATGTCCGGGGTGGATGGTAACAGTACAGAGGGGGAGTCCGCGTGTGGTCGCGGACCCGCTCAGACCGGGCCCGGCTGTTACCGTAATTACGAGCATTACAGTCTACCGCGACATCGGCGAAGCGCGTCCAACACCTGCTTCCCGAACTTGCCCAACGACCTGCCCACTACGCCCGACAGCCCGAATCGTCGGCTGCTCGACTTCGCCCAGAGTGTAACAGGTGCCCAGAACGACGATTACTATCAAGACGAGGTACCGGCGCAGCACGCTAACCAGGGGAATATCACGTCTAGCGTAAGTCCCACGTGGAATGTATGCACATATAAAACACTCGCGATGTACGGCGCGTACGGCGAGTTGGTTCGTATTCGTGATGCCGATTGATTTGTGAACTCTCGAAAGCCAGCGTTAATTAGACTTCAACGAGAACGGTGAAAAAAAAAAAAAAAAAAACAGAGAAAAAGATCCCATTTTATTTCTTGAAAATAGGGTGGAAATCTTTTACGCGATGCTACACGCGTTAATCCTAATTTATGTATATAATCAAATATGGAAGATAAATGTACACAATTTATAGCAATGTTAAAATTAACATATATACTCGTGCTAACCGTTTCATCTTTCGAATGACATAAAAGGTCTGTAAAGCGAGATTTAAAAAAAATGTTGCAATTATTATTTTTTCTTATTAAAAAAAAGGGAATGCATTTCCTTCTTTTATTGCGTTGTTATAAAACTTTGAAATTTGAAATAATGACTCTCGGCATCAGGAATCTAAGCGAATCATCCCGTACGCGCATACATAGAGATCGATGACGATTGCACTGGGTGCGCGTGAACGCGCCAGTAGTGATGGTGCGCGTTTAGTCGGACGGAGCTCGGAGCTGCAGCCGCCACTGGACTGGCAATATAATCTTTTTCGCGCGCGATACAGCTGTCTTATCTCAAGTTATATACTACATATATTCAAAGGTCTCACATATTGAGAAATATAATGAGAAATACGTGATACTATTACATAACATTATTCAAATTAAATATCTGAAAGTATTTTCTCTAAAATGTGCTTTATTGTAAAAACGTTATTATAAAATAATATTAAAATAATGACAGAGAAATATTCTCTTTATCTTGTTATCGAGACTAATTTTGCTGCAACATACATTTTGAGTAACGTATTGATTCAATTATTCGCACGTGTTCCAGAATTTATATATGCATATCTGTTTCATTTGTCAATTTATTATTACTATAGATACGCATCCATTGCAATCGCGATAATGAAAATCAGTTCACACTCGTCGAAATCGTGTAGCTACAGAGAACGTTCCTTTTATTTTTTTATATTATACCGTGCAACTGTTGCGTGATAATAAGACGACGAGATTGAACGCGTTTAATGTGGGCAACAGACTTCTTTTTTTTTACGTGTATACAAAGGAAACACGTCGAGCACACCCCCCGCTCCTACCCCCAATGCGCCCATGATTAGACGCTAATTATTGTGATTAATCAACTATCATTTTTCACCAATGCGAGTATTCCATATACAGTAATTATGCTATTTATTAATATTTATCGATGAAAATTAATCGAAGCGAAACAGTTTTGCACGAAACTTGATTTAAAATAAAAGATTTAAAAGTTGCCGATTTTCATCAATTAAAGTTGATTGGTAAAGTTGACAATGCACATTTTTTTTTAGTAATATTATATATGACGCAAGAGAAAATAATTGATCTGTCAAAATATTTTGTTCAACTCAAAATTTTATTAATACATTACATACTCTCGAGAGGATCATTTCCATCAAAAAGAAACATAATGGTATTTATGAAGACGATCATTATCTCTTCATTTCTCCATCTTTTTGCTCGCGTGATATGATAATCTTCGAATAATTTTTTTATTGATTATTTCAGAAAACCCATTTTCGCTACGGTAGGATCTTAAAAATATTTTATGAAAGTATATCAGTAGTCTAAAATTTTTTTACTATATAATCTTGCTAATTTCTAACATAGTTTCTTTAGAGAGGTGTTTTATAGATATAATATTATAATTTTTTGTTAAGTATAAGACATTTATTGAATTTAGAGGAATTGAACATTTGGTGAATAATTGTAATGTAGATAATAATAATTGTCGACCACATACGAGTAATAGCTTGTTCAATGTACCCTATAAGTAGTCTGTTTCTGCTAAGTAGTCTTGAACACAGCACATGAAAATTGCAAATCCTAAGATCTTCTGCCATACTATAAAGTAGCGATTCTCAATCGATGAAGGAAAGAAAGGGAGTTCATAAAAATGATTAAAGGTTCAAATATATATAAATAAAGAAAATAAATTATATTAAAAATTAGATTAAAAGTGAAACAAATGCTTTAAAAGAAAAGATAGAAACGAGAGACTACATTTTAATGTAATAGCGTGCAAGTAATAGCAAAGTAGTTTCTTTTAAAATTTTAATAATATTTTGCTTTTTTAATCATTATACCTGCTAAATATCTCACTACTACGATGACAAGTGTACAGTAATATACACATGCATATGTTCATTGTAATCATAATGTACAATGAATAACACATATTTATATATGAATAATATATTTATAAAATTTTGTAATATTAAAATTTTGACAATACATGCTTTGTTTTCGGATTAATAAGAAAACAATGCACATTTTTTTCCTTTAAATTTAACAGTTTTTAAAGAATCTTAGAGTTTATAATGAAAATGATTGAAAGATCGAAGAAGATTGGGAATCGCTGCTGCGAGAGCTACGCGCTCGACGTGTGATTTTTTTTGTCTATTACACATACTTGTTTTTGCCCCAATATTTTATCGATCGAACCATACCAATTGTGTGCGACTTCCTCTTTCGTAACCGGTGAAACCCCCGCCGGCAATATTGAGTTCACGAGTTTGATGCACGATTTCCGCGAGTCGAGTAAATATTTCATCGGGATGGCGTTGGGCGGAGTTCTTTGTATGTATCACTTATTATTTCACATTCTCGCACGGAAGCGCTCCTTGTGCCCTTGCCGGACAAATATTTACTCCGAAAGACGAAAACATAAGATGTATATGCTTGCGCATGGAGTCGGGCAGAACGTCTTCATGGAGAATTTTATTTCTTTTTATAATCGTTTTTCTTTTATATAATATAAATATAATAACTAATATATATATAATATATAATAATTAATATATGATAATATAAAGTCATATCATGATATACATCAAATCATTGTATTGCTTCTCTTCTGATTTATTATTTTTGACTATATTCTTAATATATAACTTTTATCGATACGAGAGAAAAAAAACAATGTGTGACTTTGTGTTTTAACGTGGTAGTATAATATTTAACAATTATATAAAGGAATTGGTATATCGCGAATAGCGTTAAGAACTGACGCTCTCTGCATAACATCTATTTGCATAATTGTTTCCATATCGCTTTATGCGATGCATATCGCTTAATTGAAAAGGTTACATGAGATAGAGACGCAACATAAAGAGATATGTACCTGTCCCCGACTTTATCGATCGCAAGTCCTACATTCATTCGGTACGGTGGCCAATCTACTTATTTATAATTATTCAAATATAGATTACTCAAGATTATTTTTTTTTATTAATGACGCACAGTAGTAGTCTTCCAATTAATTTACAAAAGCAGTAAATTCAAGCATCTCACAACATCTCCATTAGAACTTTTTTATAATCTAGAATAATGTTTTTGTTTAGAATGAATAAAGTTGTAATATCATCTTCAAAATGTTCTGTCATTTTGAAAGAGATTAAAAATTTCCATTAACAATATGTAACGTTGCTCAATGGTTTAAAACAACTTATAAAGTAACTCTATAAAGTAACAAGTAACTCTAAAGCTATTTTTTTATTAATATTTTAGTCGAGCATAAACTACGATATAGAAACTTTATGTAGCATAATCATAATAATTCAACTACTATTTTGAGTTGAATTGTCAAGCATTACTATACATATTTATATATCAATAGTAATAATAATGTTAATGTAAACTCGATCGCGAATCTAATTATATATTTAATGCCATACAGGCGACTAATTGACTCAATTTTTCTCGATCAGTAACATTTTAATCAAGCATACACACGCCACGTCATTTAATTGAATTTAGTCTCGCTCCCGTAAATATTACACGCTGTTAATTATATCACTTACGTAAAGTGTATCTGTATGTATGCATAACGTATATATTTACGATGCATTCGTGCACGTGTGCTACATTATATTAGAAGGCTGTTTGACGGAACTCTCTCGCGTGTTGGACTTGCGACAATCTGGCCACAATCGGGCGCAGATACATAAAACAAAGATTTGCGCAATGTTTCATTTTCAAGCCAAATTTGGCGAGTAGACTCTCTACGAGTTTTCTTTATGATTCATTTTTGCTCTCTATATTTACGATCCTCCTTGTAGTCGGACGATCTTCGCCCAATGTTTTTCAGTTCGCGAGCGAACCGACGATACGCGGAGCCCGAAAGAACGATATAGTTTCCGAAAAATTTCCACGGATGCTGGAATAATAAAATTCAACGATTACTGCTCTGATTAAGTTTATAATTAGCTGAGAAAAGCTCGCTTCTAAATTCGCGCCAGTTATCGGCATTTGCGATAATGTAATAAGTTTTGAGAACGAAAACTTCTATAACGTATCATCTGTTAGCTACTTTACGAGTTTGTGTACGGAATCCAGCGACTGCTTTTTTGACAAACAATATTATCGAATTTCATATTAATCTGCTGGGTAAAATTCCTTATATTCCAGCCTCCTTGGATGTTTCCTTTTCTTGATAGCATTTACTCTTTTCGGTCGCGAACGATCGTGACATTCTTACTAACTGTTTGAAACGATGCTGATGACGATCACAACGCGCACATTTGTTTGAATTCGTTTATCATTTCGTTAATAAACGATATTTGATGTTGCTCTTGGTGCAACGTGAAATGAAAATATACGGGATCTCGGTCTAGTTACTATATTTAGTCAAGCATCAGAAACAAATAGATATGCACATTATACACATAGAAATTTTGATGGAATACTTACATTACATACTTACAACAAATACATATGTTATTTTACTAATACACAGAAAATACTCTCTGTACAACTCTATCATTGATTATTCATTTATAAATTCCCCGATTAATTTGAAACATTTGGTTTCCATTTTTCTCTCTCGCAACTTTTTTATAACTTTTAATAATATTAATAAATCCTAATAATTAAGTTTTAAATTATAAAGTTTTATCTTATGAGACATAATGTGTATTTGATCTTAATTCGAAATTACTAATTATTAATTTTATGAATTATTTGTATCTGTCAATTTATCTTTTGCTCATTTCAATTCGGTGCTATTTCTGAATATATCTGATGTATTTAGCGATACATTGGCTGGATTTTGACTTGATTGTCTCTACTCGAAAATTTTATTTTTTTTCTGTTATTTAATCTTTCATACTCGAAATAAGGATATGAAAAAATTGAAAAAAATCCATTTAAACATATTTTTAGTGACAAATCTACATTCTCTTGATGGATAAAAAGTAGACAGAAAATAGGGTCATATGATACAACAGCGTTGATAGCAGTTAAAAAAAATACACATATATGCGCGTTTGCATTAGATTTTTTTTTATTTTACGATGTTTCGCTAACGAGCAATAATCTGCGAAATCGTGTCTCATTTATTTGTCTTGCGTATTCTCTCCGTAGAATCTTATCAATAAACACTATACGTTTCAAACTATATCCCGGGGTCTAAACAGCCATAAATCCGATCCTGTTTACAATGCTATACAGATCCCCGCTCTTGTGCATTCGAACTGACAACGTCGTCCAAATACGCTTTTTGTCGACGAGTCGCACGTGTCTAATAATTCTCGAGGCACGCGGTTGCGCGATATTATTTTTAACCGAGCGCGCATTACTGCGGTCCTGGAATGCTCCATTCTTGAACAATGAGTACGCTGTTCTCTTTTAATAGCGAAGCGGTGGCACCCGGTTCACAAGGCGCGTGTCTTATTTAAGAGGATGACTCCGCTTACGAAGACGCGGCGTGGGGAGTAGTAGTGTCACTCATTTCGTATTTCGCGTACATTGTCGGAGCCGCGTTGCGACGCGCGGACGCGTGCGTTTTATACTTTACTAAAGTACGACTTTATAAATAAGCACGCGCACACGGGTTATATCTTACATTACAGTAAAACGAGAATGTGTAGATGACCATCTATGCTCTCTGTTTCTTTTAGGAGATTGTTCTGACGTACGATTGAAGCTCTTTATATATTCTTTACACTTCTATTCTTTGACACTTTTATATTATTGACCATATAAGACAAGGGGTGAATTTTCGTGAACAAAATTAGGTGGATAAAGACATACTTTAAGGATGTGTATGTGTTTTTATGCTTCTCTAAATAATCTTGAACGGCGACGATAATTTGTGAAACCGCTGCGGAAAAGTCATCGCAAGGTGAAGTGAATTTTGTTCATCTACGTTCTGTTCATCTAAGATTTGATGATCTTAAATTCACCCCTGGGTGAAAAAGTATTCGCACGAAACGAGGACGAGTACACTCTTGCGCGTAATACAGTTCGCGTTTCGCGGGATCACGTAAGAATTGTGTAACTCTAATTAGAAAGAGTTCAAGAGTATTCAGGAAGATTTTATGCTTCAGCTGTTACGATACCGTAACATTGAACAGCTAAATTGAAGCTATACGTGAAAAAATTTAAAAATTATGGTAAAATAATAAAGGGGTGAAAACTAATAATATATATGAGATGATTAGAAATGCTTGGCTACTTATGACATAATTTTTAATATTATATATTGTTATCATAAAAGAATCATATATTGCACAATATAGATATATGTTATATATAATTTTAATAAATATCATTAAAATATACTTTTCGCGAAACGCCCCCGCCCCCCCTCTCTCTCTCTCTTTCTTTTTTTCTCTCTCTCTTTTTTGCTTTGCCTGAATAATCACGAACCGGTGGCGCGGCAAGGGTGAAACCGGGCGCGACCGAACGCGAGAGGACTCACGCGCGATAAACGGAGCTCACGGGGATCACACGGATGTCCGTGCGCTGCATTTTTCGCGATAAACCGATTATACCTGGTGGCAGCTGTCTCTCTCTCACGCACTTGGTGTCGCTATGTTGCAGGCAATGTCCGACAGCGCGCATTGACCGGCATCGTTGAGCCGAAGCTGCCGAGAGACACACACTCGTCACACACTCGCTCGATCACACGCAAATTTACTACCTGCTCTAATATGTCGGACCTTGCCGAGCCCTATCAACTCGCCCCCAATCGGCGATGTGTGCTGATTCTCTTCGCCTTTAAGTGTACACTCTATTCCCTCTGCCCTCTGTCTTCTGCCCTCCGCCCTCTGCCCTCCGCCCTCCCCCCCCACCCCCCAATTTCCTCCCTTCGGACACGAGTGGTCTCTCCTTTCCTCATCGAAACGAACACACACGCCGGACCGTTCACAGGATGAGGGACGAGAAAAACCACAAACTCTTTGAAGCAAACGCGTGAGTCGCGCCAAAATACGCTGATCGACGATTCGAATCGGAGACTCGCGACCACAGAAGATTAGATGTAGGGTAGAAGCTGTTCTCTCTCATGGCAACACGCAAAGTACGGTATTTTCGTTTATTTAGACCTCTATAATTGAAATTGACCGGAAAATCTATCGACTCGATTTATACTTTATTTTAACTCATTCGTTTTATGTCAGAAACAATTGTGATACATAAATATTTAGCAGTGCTTTCTTCTCTAGGAAGACCTGCTAGCAGAATGTATCTGATGAATCTGCATTTAACGATAAGGTTTCTCTAATATTTAAGGAACAACCTTTTCATTTACATAGTTAATCATATAACGTTATAACTGCTTCATACTTGCAAAGAACTAGAAAAATCTAGTCGTGAAATATATTAATGAATGCGATCCATATTAATCCGTCCGCATTAATGCATTCGATAGTATAATATTTTTTATTATATCACTCTCTAATCCGAACGAATAATCTCGTCACAAAATTTTTAATGTAATAGATATTTTAAATTTCTAAAAATAAATTTTTAGTAAAAGCTAGCTCCTTATTCTGTTGAGTAATGATCGCGCGGATAATACTGAATAAATTATTATATCGATATAAAAGACTCAATGTACATAAGAATATTTATAAAGTTATCGCGCTCTCTTATACCTAATTATTGCGCTATGATTTTTAATAGAATATCTTTGTGATAATTTAAGAAGTTACTACTGATCCGCATTATATTTTATAAAATATTAATATCTTTTAATAGAAATGCTGTTCTAAAGCGTACATAAAGCGTTCATTTATCCTTTATCTAATCTTCTTTGAGCGTGATCGACTAGCTGTGAAAATACTTTAATCATCTTTGCGAGTGACAGAAAAAAGCTCTCTCTGGTGAAAGGGCAAAGGGCGACGACGGGATGTTGCCCTTCTCCTCGCACGGTCCGGTCGCCATTGACGAACTCAGCAAAAAAAAAACAGCAAATACGCTGGGAGAGATTGTATATTGTCAAAAATTACCAACGATTTACGCTCCCTCATATATCCCGTTTTATTTTTCAACGCATCGTTCATTTTTGTATTTGTTGAATTATTTATTCATCGTTACACCGTCATTTTGTACCAATACAATTGCCAATATTTCTTTGCTACTGATGAAACATCGATGTATCGATGAAAATATATTCATTCATTAAATCGACATAAATAAAAATAACCTTTAAGGATAAATTGTAGAAGCTTTAAATAGTCTGCGTGTAAAATTTTAGATATGAAAGAGGAATATAATGTGTTCCGTTTTTATTCTCTTACTTTTCATTCTGCTTTGACTTATTGTATGAACATTTAATAATTTGCGTATTTCAAAATTTTTAATAAATATCTATATTTTTTTAAACTCTATGTATATTTGCTCGTCAATCTATAATCGATCTTCATTGTCTTAAAAAGTTAATATTCATATTTCAAATTGACGCAAATTTATACATCGGCATGTTCATGAGAAATGGATATCGTATATTTTTTCTCCTAATCTCTATATCTTTCTTCGCGATTTGTGGATTATGCGCGAGCGTATGATCGTTGAGCATGATCTATCTTGAACTTTTAGAATGTACCATGCTCTCGCTCGACCTTCGTGTTAGCTTGCGCATCGATCATTCCCGAAAAAAATGTACAATTTCATCTTTCACGTACTTTCGCGTAACAATTATTTGTATAAAAAAATTATAATGATAGATATATACTTAGCCACAAAATCATTATTTAGTTTGTATGGATGCGTTACTCACATTTTAATTTAATTGATAGCTAATCGCGGGAGATCGGGAAGATCGAGCTTTGCTCTCGCTAAGAGATATTGTCTCCGTCCTAGATACTAATCAAACACGCTGCGAGTCAGTGCATTGAAGGAATAGGCTATGTGTTAGACGTATACAGAATCGCTTCGTAGCTACGTATAGATCGCTTAATGCACATGATAGGTATCGCTCTTTCGATTGCGGTTTAATCGAATAGATGAATGGTTCCTCGTAATTTAATCTTGTGCACTTTACGCGATTTCTATGACGATACGCGAACACGAGTCCCTTGAAAATCAGATATTGATTGCACTCATAATGCACGATCAAACAGTTTTGTACATAGTATTTGGTAACATTACATTGAACATCATGTCACTCCTGTCGCATGATAGTTGAATTTAGAAAAAAATATCTGAAATAAACACGACTGTGAACACGTTGGCATACTTAGCGCGTCACTTTAAAATATTGTCACCATTAAAATACTTTGCCTAAAAAAGTTTTGAAGATATACGTATATACATATATCTAAACAAGAGTATATGTATATACGTATTTATATATCTTAGACAAGAGTAATTCAATTAAAATTTAGACCCTTTAAGTCCCAAAATTTCTATAAGAAATCAGTGCCAAAAATAAAATTAAGGTTTTTTAGGATATCTTACAATAAGAAAACATTAATTTCAGTCAGGATCCGAAAGGGTTCGATACTTTTGGTGGTGTATTTATACAACATTAAAAAGTGGCATTTGTTTCCACATTTATTTTATTCTCTCCCCCCCCCCCTTTCTCTCTCTCTCTCTCTTCTTTTGGTTTTGATATTCTTCATATCATACATACATGTTAAATATATGTATACTTGATATAATTTATGCAAATCGATTATCTTGAAATTATATGTGTGTATGTGTGTATGTGAAATAGAAAATAACACTCACCGATACAATGCACAGTGGCGAAGTTGTAATACAACGTTGATTTTTGTAAAAATGTATCCAAATTATAATATATAATACAGTGTCCGAAATAATGATATATTTTAAAGAAATAATTGTTACGTTTTAAATTAAATTATTATTTATATTTTTTCAAAAAAGATATTTAATAAAAGAATTACATAATCTAAAATTTTTTTAATACAAATTTTTTTATAAAAGATAATAAATAAAAATCTAATTCTTATGTAAAGAATCTAAATAGTCATACAAATTTTAAACAATTTTAAAATATATTTTATATATATATATATATATATATATATATACATATTTAAATAAAAATATTAATTATTATAAATATTTTATATTACATATTTTAAAATAAAATCAAAAATATTTTATATATGCATTATATTAGATAATGATATAAAATGGATCATTACCGCGGAGATTAATGTGTAATTAATTTTACAAGTAACAAATAATAAATTAAATCAATTATAAATTGCTCACTCCACGGTTGCTCCACAGTCGCCCGATGTTTTCCCGTGTCTGCTTCTCCTCTTTTTTTTTTGTTGTTTCTTCATGACACGATACACTTGCAAAATCACAATTAATTACGAACGCGCGCACTAATCGATGGAATACGACAATCGCGCGACACTTTGGCACTCCCGATGTTAATCACGCGCGACACGCACTTTATTATATTGCGATGGGAGAACAACGAAAAAAGTTGCGATCGTAAGAAGATACGATCCGCTTAGTCCGTCGAAAATCTAAATTCACGCAACGGCAAAGTTACCTTTCTTGCTAATAAATAGTATACGCGCATTTTAAGAGAACTTTACTATTTTATATTAGAATATAAGTGGATAAATATATAATTTAAAGTTAAAGATAAATATCCGAAATTTGAAAATATATATCGTTGTTTTATTGACTGTTCGCGCGATAGAAAAATTTCGATGGGAAAAAAATACATAAAATATGTATTTTATCAGATTATCAATATAGAAATCTTGAAATTTTGCCACGCAATTAATAAATTATTATTTGAGTTATTGAAATAAGCACGATTATGTCTATTAATTAAACGTGTAACGTCTTACGACTCATTTTTAGTCGATGAATTTTGTTTCCTTCGATACGTTTTGTCAATGACCGAAAGACTCGAACAAGACATTGACTATCTTACTTTGATATTACGCGATATTATTCAAGTTGAATTGAAGCAGCTAGTTAAAAGATACCGTCCAAGAGTACCATCCAAAAGTCTAAATTTAGTGCGATACACTTTCGAACACATAAATCCCACGAAATAAAACGTATCTATTATTAATGAAGAGATCGATACATCACTTTTCATTACATCGCTTTGCATGTTTTGAATCATTCGATTCGATCACTCGTGTATTATTCTGTGCTTTCGATCCGAAAATGAGATGTAAATTACAGTCGAATAGGCTAAGAATTTAAAATTAAAGCGCGAGGCGAATATATGAATATATTCGAAGTATATTTAAAGAAGCAATTATACAGCCAAACGTGTAGACGTGTTCTGATGGAACAACAATTTATAATCTTTACGTCTTATCGCATAAATTTCTATTTCAAATGAATATATCGCGCGAGATACGTGCTTCGAGAATTAGCCATCACCGCGATATTCTTACATATTATTAACTTAATCACACGGATCGATAATCGCTAATATTAGATCGCTAGTATTAACCATGATCGTATCTGGCGTCTCTCGATCCTCTCGCGATCGCGTTACCAAGGCTAATGACGACGAAGAAGCGCGAGCCGCGCGAATGACAACAAGATCCCATCATAGCGCGCAAATAATAACAAGGTCACACAACAAGGCGTGTATGTAAATGTGCGCATTATAAGACCGTGATAGACGAGCGCCGAATACACAGTCTCGTCGTTAATTCAAGAAACGCAATTATTCCCTACGCGATTATTACAATTGACGATTAACGAGTAGTAAGCGCGTCGACGCGACGACTATTTATCGAAGTACATATTTCGCGCAATTTATTCCTTTAAGATAGAAATCGAAGCGATGGCAATTATAAATTATTGTTTTATTCCGATATTTATTAGAGCGAGAAATGTTTCTACAATTTTTGGATCTAAATATGTATATTTCGCATCGAGCTTGTTGCATTTTAAGTAGAACTTGCTCACAATTATCGGATCGGGAGCTCGTAGAATAATACACATAAATCATTGGATCAAATAATTCGAATAAAGGAATATCGTGATATACTTACCGTTTATTAATAATACATTTCACGGGATTTATGTATCACGCGTGTACAATACGTGAATTTCTTATATATTTTGGAACGATACATCACGCGTCTCAATTAGCTATTAATTCAACTCTTGTAAGCGCTCGATATCAAACTGAAATTGCCGATATCATTCTCGGTCATTAACAGAATGTTACAAGATACGGGATTAAACGTGCCATTAACATATGAATTTGCATACTTCACGGGCCGTATATTTGACACGCGTACTTCTCTAAATATTCATGTATCACCACTGTTGAAATTATTAGAAAAAACGAATAATAATTTTCTTAATAATAATATTTTTATTCTTATTATTAATAATATTTTTAGTTTATTTTACTTTAAGACAACTCGTTTCTCGAATAACCAACAGTTATGATGCACGAATATTTAGAGATGAATCACACGCCCTGAATATACTCCGATATGCATGCAGCTTTATGTTGTACTGACTTTGCGTGTGTCACAACGCGTTTATGAGATTCAGTCAAAATAAATCGTGTAACAAAAACTATATTTTCGAATATTGGCACAGTTTGCACATTTATCTTTAACTTTCAGTAATTTTTAATAACTTCGCGATTTTCGTTCTCTCATCACGATATAAAATAAAGTATGCATCGTATATGATTAATGTCGAGAGTGCTATGGTAAAGTGCCATGCAATCGTCACATTCGATTGATTAGTACGCCTATGATTGTAATTAACCATGTTTTCGCGAGCAAGTGAATGGAACATGAAAGAAACAATAAAAGATGAACAAGAAATGAGAAACAGTTCCGTGAGGTGAGCAAGCTTTAACTTATTTAATTTTTTGTTTGTTACTTGGGAAAATTAATTGCTTGTTTATTTCCTCGATAGATTTTATATTATTATCTAATATAGTGTGTGTGTGTGTGCGCGCGCGTGTGTTCTCTAGAAATTTTATTTTAAAATATTTGAGACATTTAATAAAATATTTATAATTAATATTTTTGTATATAAATATTTTGTATAAAATATTTTAATATTGTTCAAAATTTATAATTATTTAGATTCTTTATATTAGAAATTGTTATTAATTATATTTTATAGTAAAAGAATTTTTTTTTGTAAAGTTGGGTAACTTTTCTTATTACACATCTTTATTTAAACGACAAATAATAAATTTAATTGAGCGCAATAAGTGTTTCTTGAAATATAAGTTATTTTGGATACTGCTTTATAAGTTGGATATAAATTATTTTGGATACTGCTTTATAAGTTGGATATATTTATTTTACAGATTAACGTTGTGTACTACAACACCACTGTTGCGCATCATACTGGTGAGCATTAAATTATTTTTTATTTTATATAATCTCAAAATAATGGGGATTTATGCAAAAATTATATCATATATAAAAGAAATATGTGTGACATAAGGAGATAGAGGAGAGAGAGAGAAAAAGACGAAATATCTAAACTTAATAGAAATAAAAAAAACGCAAGAACAACTATCAAGAATGTTTTAAGTGTGTGTGTGTGTGTGTGTGTGTGTGTGTGTGTGTGTGTGTGTGTGTGTGTGTGTGTGGTGTGTACACACACATCCATACACACACAAGAGAGAGGAAACAAAAGATTATTTGACTAAACAAAATTTTTAAAAATCGTGATTATTAAATTTTCTTCTTATTGCAAATTACACTCTAAGCAATATAATAATAATTTTTGTTTTGGCATATAATGTTGATTTTTTACAGAAATTTTGGAACTGTAACATTTTGAATTTTTTTACTGTTTATTTCTCTCAAGTTTGTATTTTTTATTATAATTTTACTGTTTTACATGCACATGTAGTCATTTCTACAGGCCTACTTATTGTTAATATTAGGGAATCCTTTATTTTTGCTTCAAGAACGCTACAAACTTCAACGGAATATCTCTTGAATTTCTTAATAGTAATCTTATTTTTATTACTTTAATTCATTAAGTAGTATATCCCACCTCTCCTATTTCGGCATTTATTAAAGATAAACATTTGTAAAATAATACACAAAATTTTCTTACTCATGTATACAGGTACTTGCTTATTATAATCACACAGACTGAATAATAAAGACATAACAGAAATGACTTATAAATTCGGAAATGATTGATTTGCAATATTATGTTTACTAATAACTGTTTATTTTGATGAATCTATATGAGCAGACATGCTGAGATATAAATTGGGCACATTAAACACCTCCTATGAGAAGAGAAATACCTATATATTATAACTTGGAAATGATTGATTTTTGGACACACTTTTAATAAAACTTTTATGTTTTTTTTTATGAATAATACACGCGTGTAAAATTTATGAATTTTTACTATGAATTTTTAAACATTCACACACACACGCATACACGTACGTATCTATGTATACATGTACACACGCGCGCTTCTTTAATCCATTTTGCACGAGAAATTATTAACACGTAATGCTATTAACATGCAAATGCTGAATAGAGATTTAAAATGACTAGATTGTTTAGTTTGCTTTGATCACGCATTTTATCTCAAGTCATTTCTTTAAAAAGAAAAAAGAAAGAAAAACCAATAAATCGGCGCGCTTTGTACGTCCACGTGATCGTTTAAGAATTAAGATATTTCTCGTCAAAGTAGATATTTAATAAAAGCGTTAACGTTTACAATTTCTTCGATAATTAAAAAATCGTAACGCACCATTAATCGCACTCGACCACTTCTATGTACTTTTTCTCCAGATTATCAGCTGTTTAATCGAAAAATTATGCTTTATGATAAATGTGCCATTTCAACATCGTAACAAATATTTAACAATTAATAATATTCGTAATAAATGCAATTTTGTAATGCAATTTTTTAAAAGCTGTAACGATAGATTATATATATATATATATATATATATATATATATATATATTACGATTATATATTACGCGCAAAATAAGTATATACATGTTCTTACACGCAACATGGATTTGCGCGATTTGGTGCTTATATATTACTATTAAGAATGAAATATCTTTGAAATATTGTGTGCGTGCATGTGTGTATGTGTGTGTACACTGCCTATATATAAATATTGTCTCACATTGTTACTTGCCTGTAACAAACGTAAATATAGAGCTGCTATAATCGGAAGTCGTTCGGTCTCTCTATATATTCGCGTGTCGTTGATAGATCGTTTAGAACGAATAAAGCGATGGAGTTCACTGCCGTTGTGCGTGAAAGAAAACGAACTTTCGGTTGCAGTGAAGTTCATTGCGCGCAATTATCGTATTGTTTCAAGAGAGAGACTAATTAAGATAAATTAAGATAATTTATAACTAAGCAAAAAATTTTTTGATTTAAAGGCAAAATAAATAAAAAAAATTTAAAAAAGAGAATAACTTTGTAAAACAATAAACTATCTTTACAATAATAATATACGATTACATAATCTAATATAGCTATATAACGAGCAAATCAATTTCTCAATCTGCTACAATGGATAAGAAACAGCTATTCGGATTAAAATATATGTAATTATATGGAATTATATCGGGAAAGATGAGAGAAAAAACGTGCGAAATAAAGAGTTACTTAGATCTTAATTAGTCTCAATTGATGTTCGAAAATAATACTGTAATACTTGCGATATGCGTAATATTCAGCTGACCCAACCAGAACAATCCTCTAAACTCAAGCTCACACTGGAACACTATGTGATTTTTTTTTTAAATACAATCGTATATATCATAACATAGTGACAACACATTGCAATAAAGAAATCGAATGTTCTACCGTTTCTCAAAGATCGCGTTCGCAACGCGCCGACATAGACAGGACAGCAGACTCGAATGCGGCTCGATTTCAGAAACGCTTATGAAATGTGCCATTCGCGTAAGTAACGTAATGAAAAGTAATTGTGACGTCCGTCCACGTGAAATTCCACATTCCACCGACTGACACGTTTTATCGAGAATTTTGGGTCTTTTACACTCCGACACCTCTGCACCATGTTTGTACACTTCGGTGTTCGTTTCTCTACCGGATCGATTATTAATGATAAATTTGTCGATGAGTTTGAAATTAATTTTTCTTTTAAATTGCAGAGATTTTTTAGCATTCAACATATTTCTGAAAAATTTAAAGCTTCGAAATTATGAAGGGGAGACATAAAATTCTTATTTTTTTATCGTTAGTTGCGCTCGAGCAAATTTTAGTTACGTAGAAACTTAATTGGAAATGTTTTTTATCGGATATTAGAAAATTACAATCAATAACATGATCTCTCGTCATGTTTTCGGTAAAGAAAAGTTGATAATAAATTATAAATTTTACAAGAAATTTGTCATTAACAATTCATACGATAGAAATTCGGTACGATATCTTCCGTTTTGTGATCGTCGACATGCTGTGGCAAATTTTATTCTCAATTTCGCGTAACACGAGAACCCTGTCTCTGTCTCTTTCTCTCTTTCTCTCTGGCTCCACGTGATCGTACGTTGCCTTGTATCTTTACGCTCACATTAAGTTTGATATTTCTGCTCGCTCGCGAAGCGGTCGAACCGTTTTATCGGCAATATAATCACAATCGAGGGAATAGTGAGAGAAAGAGATGAAGAAGGATACGTTAGAGAGTAAGAAACAGAAACGCTTCGATCGCTTCCGAACCGAGGGCCGTGTGTTTACTCACGAAAAGTAAAACAGGAAATTGTGTGTGTGACCTTTTATAGGATGAAGAGAAAAAAGACAGCAGAAAAATCGAGAAAATTGATGAATTACCTAGCGAATTCGAGTGTTGCTTTTGTACTACGAAGGTATTTACGATCACTAATGTTTTTCCTCAGGCGGCACTACATACACCAATGGGCTGTCGAGCGAGTCTATAGTATTCGAAATTATATAACCAGCCGCGCGTGGCCATTAAAAAAAATTAATCTCTATTTTATATTAGCGTGAGAGCGCGATATATATATATATATATATATATATATATATGTATATATATACATGTATATTTTTTCTCGCTCTGCATATTTCGTACTCTTCATCCGGGCACAAACTTTCGCCCGTCCGGCTTTGCGGGCGCGGCATGTGATTTTTTTTTTCTACCTTAATCTCTCTTTCTCTCACTCTTTCTCTCTTTGCTTTTCCCGAGAAATCGAGACATATCATTCTGCGCAAATCCAAGTCTATACGCTCACCGATATGCACACTCTTTACATAGTCCACTGGGTGTATGCATTGCCTTCCCTGCCACCTCTCCTCAACGGAGCAGCACAACTTTTTCATTGATACTCAACCCTTCGTTCATTCTCAAAAGCTTTAGACGCAACCGCAGCTCGTCACCTATCAAAACTTGCGTGCCTAACACACGACATTTTGTAGGTCAAGGCACACGTGGTGTTATCGCCTATTGGGGCGATCACGCCACGCGCCGATATGCGTGATATGCCTTCTCGACACCACCATTTCCCCTGATACCCTCCAACTAGAGAGCCAAATATACTTTAGAATCGATAAAACGCGCGCGTATATATCTCATGTACGACGTGAGGATAATTTCCTGCCTTCAAGTTTAAAGTTAACGAGCTGCCGCACGCGAGAAGCCCGCCGCGCCGAGCCACTCGAGTCGTTTCCTTTACTCTGATAATTAGGAATTGCCAGGGCTTTCGTCTTCGTTTTTTCACTGAAAAGAAACGCGCGAAAATCACTGCTCGTTACGACTCATTATCGAATCGTTGTTAGATTAATTGTTGCAAAACCGTGCAACCTGTTACTGATGTTTTATATAGACTTGATATTTTTAATAGGGAATAGATATGAAATATTTAATTGTTTTTGCTATCAGCATTATTTATTTTTCGTTAAAAAATTACAAATAGTTTATAATAGCATATAATAAACAGTATTTTATCTTTCTTTAATATAATGTCTATTTAAATATAATTATCCAAAAAGAGAACTTTAAAAATTGTTTGTCAAAGTTATATTTGATTCTATTTTTTTTCCATTATAATTAGCGATTCTTCCATTGAATAAATTTATTCGTAACAAGGCAGGAAATTATTCAAAGCCGAGCATTTCGTAGACGAGCATAAGATGTATTTATGTTCGAACAAAGTATCTCAAGTATCTCAATAGAGAGATCATATGTACATAAAGATATTATACTCGCCTCTCTTTGAATTTCTAGTTTCATTAAATCACTGGTACAAATGTACGTGTAATCGTCGCGAACTTCATTCACTTCATATCTCACGCAGCACGGTCGTATACTTATCACGCGATCAAATTAATTCACAGAACGAGATTTATCAACGCGCGCTCTCTCGTCACCTCATTTTTCGTACTACGCAATTATGGATTTAAAAATTATCATTTTATTTAAGTAAGTTTAAAATATTGAATCTTCCTCTCTCTTAATATTAAATTAAATAAGTAAAGGTATGTGTGAAATCATGAGATACATAGATATATATATATATATATATATATATATATATATATATAGGCAATTCTACGTCAAATCGGACAAGAAATGACCTGGTATTTTTTAAATCAATCGAAACTTTTTTCACGTGAAATATACATAAAATGAGGAGATACGTATTTTTGTATTTGTCTGAAATATTTTTTTTGCAGAAGTTATAAACAATAAAATTTTCGTGAAAAATGAAGAAGTTATCAACTTGAAAAATTAAAATCTCTGGTTATATTTGTCGTAGAGAAATTTTTAAAAGTGCATTTTAAAGCTAAGGAAACAACCTTTTTTATAAAAATAGTTTAAGTTACAAGAAATTGCTAATTACAATTGTTATAAATAATTGAAATGTTTAATAATTTTTTTCACCAAAAAGTACACTTTTTAAAATTTTTGAAATAATACTATTTCATTCTCCACATCATTCTGAAAGTGTACATATTTTTTATTTTATAGAGAATCGATAGATTCTATTTTTTATATATTTTTAATAAATGAGGCATCGCGTCGTGCTCGCGTCACTGCCTCGACCAAGTAGTAGCAGATTTCCGGGCGCGCCATAGCGCGTAGCATACTACTTGATCGAGCCAGTGACGCGGTACGGCGGTATGGCGTCTCATTTATTAAAAATATATAAAAAATAGAATCTATCGATTCTTCATAAAATAAAAAATATGTACACTTTCAGAATGATGTGGAGAATGAAATAGTATTATTACAAAAATTTTTAAAAGTGTACTTTTTGGTGAAAAAAATTATTAAACATTTCCATTATTTATAACAATTGTAATTAGCAATTTCTTGTAACTTAAACTATTTTTATAAAAAAGGTTGTCTTCTTAGCTTTAAAATGCATTTTTTGAAAATTTCTTTACGACAAATATAACCAGAGATTTTAATTTTAGAAGTTGACAACTTCTTCATTTTTGACGAAAATTTTGTTGTTTATAACTTCTGCAAAAAAAATATTTTGGACAAATACAAAAATACGTATCTCCTTATTTTATGTATATTTCACGTGAAAAAAGTTTTGTCTGATTTAAAAAATACGAAGTCAAGAAAGGTCGATTTTGTCCGATTTGTGTGACGTGGAGTTGCCCATATATATACACACACATTGAATATATTAAATAATTTCGTAAATATTTTCTTACTCATTGAATTTACATCTTGTATTTTAGCTACAATTTTATTCAAATGTCTATAAAAAATTATGTTGGAAATTTTTCTAATTCTATCATGCATAGTACTCATCATATTGCGTATATTAAGAAACAGTATTTTTCTTATTGAGCAAATATAATTATATATATTTTCTCCTACAACACACCAGGTTTTGTACAATTTTTTTAGCAAATATAATTATTTAAAAGAAAATAAAAATGAAAAACTAAAACTATATATTTTTATATCGTATATTAAGTGAGCATTTACAAACCATGTCAGCAACAATTATTGATTATGAGCACAATTTGAGGAAATCTCGTCCCGCAGCGATGACACGTAAAATCTAACGCACATATCAGTTTCTTTTTAATTGACGTAGCTAACGTCGCGTTATAAAATAATATTGCACAAAACTCTCGAACCCGAAATGTTATTTCGTTGCCAATCGTGCTTATAATGATACGACTGCATGAATATCAAATCGTACGAAGACAATAGTTGTTTTGTGACATGTTCGTTGGTTGAGCAGCCGAGTAAAAGACATTGCTCGAATTTAATCAAAATGAAAGATTTATAACGATTGTATATCCATTCGCGAAGCGCACTAGTATTCTAATTCCCTTTTCTTTTCTTTGACATTAATTTCGTAATATACAGGAATTCTAACATATTCGTTTTGGTATCAAGATTTTTTACAATGAATAATATATTATTTAAGATACTAAATTCGCGCGTATACAATATCTTAAATTTTAGCACGTATAGAGTGTTTCATGACTAAATATGTAAATATTTCTACAAGATGCAGACGATAAAATAAGTTCTCTATGGAGATAAATTAATTTTATATTAATTGAATCGTATAATAATCGCGAAATAATCCGCGATATAATTACGTATGTGAAATTCCTGAAGTACAATATTACAGGATTAAAATGTATTTACGTTCTCATCTAACGATCAGATATCCAAAAATATTAAATCACAATGTAACGAATTGAATAGATTTATGAAATTAGTTATTGAAGTAATAATCCCATAAAAATATTGTAATATAATTTTTACACTCATTCTCCCTATAAAGTAATAGTTAATAATGAATGATTCTCTATCCATTTATTTCAGATAATGAACTATGAAATATACGATACTTTTGTATCGCAATTATCCTCTTGTTTTATCAATAATTATTTACGCTAACAATTTTATATATTTTTAAAAAACTATTAAAAAATAAAAATCATTAATTTAGTATCTATTGAATTTGAAGAAATTTTGTGAAATTTTATTTATCTTGAAAAACTTTTTTTTAGAATAGTATTTTATTCCTTGTTCAAATTATTTGAAGATAAACTAAATGTTCTTAAGAAGAATATCATAATCTCTTTCGCCACAGTATCGAAAAATGTGCGCTTCGCGCGTGTATAGTACTCTTTATATAATAACACGTACGAGGGATGAGAGACAAGATCAAAGGCGTCAAGGTAAACTTAACTTTTTTCTGATTATCACACATAGGCGCATTCTTTTTTACACACGTATACACGCAATATACACAATATACGTTCTATGATACGACACATTGTCGTGCAATGGAACGTTGGTGCATTTCTCAAGTACAATTTATATCTCCCATCATTCACCAACAATTTCGAAGCATGCTTTAGAGTGGCAACGAGTAGCGCACGGTAGACGTATCAGAAAGCGACTTTAGAAAGATCGCGTGTCTGTCTCCTGCATCCGATAGGTTAGCTCTGGCAACACAGAAAAGTGCTTCAAAAACGAAATCGCGATAAAATGATTTTCTTCTTCTCTTAAGTAGATGTAGATTAAGCAGATGTATGCGACAATATCGCATATATCCGGCGTACATTCCGTGCGCGCGGACGTATAATCCAGGCGAGTATAGTAGATAGTTGTCTCACGCGTCAGTCGCTAGAAACTATCCTTTCACTTACGTAGAGAAAGCACGTCCTTCTGTAGCTTCTTTATTTCTTATTGTCAAACGATCGCTTCGCGAACGTTGCTGATGAGACGAGCGCATTTTCCAGTGGATCGACTCTCAGTTCTTGATGACTCCGAATCAACGATTCCTTGCTTCCTTCCGTGTACTTGTGTGTCTCGTTATGATACTATCTGCAACTTGCAGATAGAGAAGGAAAATTTAGTTGATCCGCATAAACAATTAATCCAATGATACAAAAGTCCAGAAGGTGCGCGTCTTCTATATAGTTGTCTTTAGCATCTTTTAGACATTTATGTTGTCTGAAGAAACAACAGTTTTCTTGTGATGAAACCGATCTTAAGTCTTCTCCCGAGAACCTGACGAAGGCGTGAATCGCCTTTTAAGGAGAAAGCTCTAATTCGAGAACAGAGTCGAGGAAGCTGCGCCGCCCTTGCATCAACGTATCATAGAATTTAGGCTAATTTAAGCGCGCCGCTTTTAGCACCCTTCGCCCCTAATCGCATAATCGAGACTTTTCATCCGCCTCGTGTTTTTAGGAATACAAAGACTTCAGGGACGCGGAGAACATAATGCCCCTCGCTACCAGCGACTTTCGTAATCCAGTGTGTCAGGAAATGAGGTCCCTCAGGTTCAGTATTGGCAGTGGCGGTGGCGGAAGCATAAGAAGTGGCGGCGGTGGCGGTGGCGGAAGCATAAGGAGTGGCGGCGGCACCGAAAGCGTTGGTGCGGAACAATTAGGTTCGTCGCTCGCGGAGCAGAAGATATCGCCCGTTCAACCGTCGGAGATGTTGAGCTTCGCGAGGATGTACAACGAGCAGGGAAGCTACGCGAAGACGTACAACGAGCAGGGGAGCGTCGACAGTTCCGACACGTACGCGAGCTGTCAGACGCATCCGTCACATTCGCAGGTACGCGAGTCGCGCGGATAAAATAGCGAGATCAAACTTTTTCGCGCGTGCAAAACGGGTATAATCGTCACGTGAAAATCAACACGTGATGCGGGACAACGCAATATGAAGCCCAGATCCGTGTAGAAATATGATATGCATAACACGTGCGCCATGTAAACCAGAGCTTCCAAACGTCGTTCTCTGCCACGAGATATTGTACTTGTGAATATCTCTCGTACAGCGACAAGAAATCTTAAAATCATTCTTTAAAAATTACAATTTAAATAGTTATCGCGTGCCTCTCTCTCTCTACGATCTTTCTCTGAATCTATTATTATTCTTTGAATCTGCCATACAAGTACCTTATAATATTTCTATGTATGCTACGATGAGACGTGAAAGAGATGAGGAAGCACTGATGTAAGCTGTCCCACCTTTAACACATCACATGTTAATGAATTATTCGGCGAATTCAAAATTGATTTGCTCTTAATCAATATAGATTTATATTTACATGTGTACAGGACAGATGATGTTTAATATTGAAAATTAAAGCAAACTTTTTTTTTTACTTCCAAACTGCATTAAATTCACCTAATCTTTTTATCGTTATATTACTGCATTCGAAATATCACTCAACTATTGTCAATTTCCCGTATAATAATCTCTTATTCAATTAATTTAAAGTATAACCAATTAATTTTCAAAATGTCTTTTAACGGAAGTGATGGTATTGTATGTATAGAATTTCACACGTGAAAAGATTCATTTATATTTTATTAATTTATTATACTTTTGTGAGAGACATATAATTCAATAAATAACAATAATAAACATTCAGGTCAACATAATTTAATAAATTAAATGGTCATTCAATTTTAACTTCAAATAGAATTGTAATTCTCGTGAAACTCTATTGTGTGTGTACGCAATGATGTATTTAACGATAAAAATTAAAAATGTGCTCTTTTTAATATAATGGTGGTTTATTCAATCTTCGTTATATGCAAAAAATATATCCTAAATTCGTCAAGGAATCATTAACATTTGAAAACGATGAAGACGAGATTAAACCCCCCCCCCCCCCCGATCGCTTGCTTTAGTATGTCTGCTATTATTAGACTAGTATAGATTATATAATCGCCTGCACGCGAGGACATTTGTCACTTCCGTGACGAAGTTACGCTCCATAGAGTCTGAAATCTCGGTCGCGGGACAATCCCTTCGCTTCCGCAGGGCGATCTGACCGAGGAAGCGGACAGCAATCTTTATGTGAATCCTCTGGAGGTAACGGAAAAATGCGGAACTGGTCGTGTGAAAAAATCTGTTTCCGGCGAGGTCGGCCGTAACATCATCACCGACGCGTCGCCCAGCATCGAATCCCTGAAGGAGATCCGGTTTTCTAACGAGGCCAGCAAGGTCAACCTGAACGACATGATACCCAAGCACAGGAAGATAAGGATCCAACAGGTGAGCTCTCTTTAAGGTTACTTATATAACATGCTCTCTCGAAGAGTCTCGAATCTCTGTTTATTTTGTACTGTGTGCGATTATCGATATTCGTCAATGAACGAAAATGAAACAAATCAAAGACAGCGGAGTGCGACTAACAATAAGTAAATCGGTAAAGAGATTAGGAAAATACGAGCGTAATCCCAAACTGTCATTATCAGTCACTTTCAGTCTTTTCGATTTTGATTCAACAGTAGAATAAATGCGACACTGTAATCTCTTTCAATGATAAAGTAAATACATTTTATTTTTTATAATATTGAATTTTTCGTAATCGTTGTTTTAATTTTATAACATCGGGATATCAAGATATTATCATTGCAAGATATTGCGCTGTTACATTTATTCCACATTTTCATAATCATTTCAGTCAACACTATTATACGGAATACTTTCGATTAACAATATAGAGCAGAAATTTTTAGTAAAGAGAAAACAATTAATATAAAAAAAAAGAATTAATACAAACAAGGAATTTTTATAGAAATATAATAGACTTTCTATTGAATTTAAATGTTTCTAATATCAAAACTGCACTACTATCGTCGTATTAACAAACGGATCTGCTTTCATTTATAATAGTTACTTATTATAAATAGATGGAAAACAAAGTGTTTTCTCTTTTTCTTTCTTTCTTACATATAATGTAGTATATACAAAATAAAGATATTTTTTGTTATTAGAAATTTTGTCTTAAACAATTTTTTCCAGTTATAAATGATGGAGTGTGAGAAATATTTTACGATTCATATCTCAAGCTACAATATTCATATCCCTGAGATGTCAAGAACTTACTATATATATATTATGAACTACATTTTTTATTTGAAACTTCTCTTTTTCTATGTATACGGTTTACAACTTGTAAATAAAATAATGTACATATTTTTTTACAATATAACACAATCTCGAGCTTAGGAAAATCTTTTAATATGTTTAATAAAAGAGAGAGAGAGAAAGAGAAAAATTAAAAAATATATTAAATTTCACGGCTGTACTCTAATTCTTTTTTTTATCTTAAAATTTCTGCAAGCTCGCGATAGGATCCGCGCCTTCTCTTTAAAAATAGGACAGTTCAAAGAAGCACGCTCTTCTGATTAATGTGTATCATGTGACTTCAGAGAATATAATTGAATTATCTGTCACGAATGATTCTGCAAGATTTACTAACTTACGCAATATCTCAACAATTTCAACTAAACTTATGCAATATCGTTGCATTTTCATGAGTGAAATTTTAATGTGTTATGGAAACCGTGATGTGTGCACATTAAGCAGAGAAACGTAATCTCGTAGTGACACTTTATGTCACTTTATGTCACACCTTTAAAGAGACGGTGCTAATCACACATTTACACCCCATATCACACACGACCGCACGCACTCATGCGCCGCACCTCGCTGCTTTTTTCAGCCGCAAAAACCACCGAGACTACAAGCGGAGCGCAGTTGAGCGATTGCCACAAGCTATCGTACTTTTCTGAACGCTCCGATGCTCGTCAGAGGGGAAACGCGCGATATCGCACGTTGGCGCTCGGAAACGGAAGTAAGCTCGTTCGCAGCATGACAGCGTGTTCGTGCGCTTGGCTGGCGACAGATAGCGGGTATCGTTCACCTTGCGTCACGGAACTATCGTCTCAGGGCCAATGGCATGTTCATTGTGCCCGATAAAAAGCGTAGAGAAATGAGATACCTTTATCGAACTGGCAGTCGATTTTTCTTTACACAGCGAGAACTAAACTCAATTAGACATCAGAGCTTTGAATCATATTTTCGAGGTACAAGAGAATACAATGGAATTTTCTTCTTCATTGAATTTCAATTTGGAATTTATTATCGAGATATTAAATATTGAGAATCGAAGACGTTTCTCGAAGGATAAGGATCGTTTAGAAAAATTGGCGTCAAATTCGATAAATAATATTGTTTCATTATTTTATATCTATCGTTCTATTACTGCGCTTTTTACCGGACAAATTGTATGTATGGATCGAGAATTCATTCTCACAATTTCTCCATAGGAAATAAAGAGAATGAAGTTAATAAGGAATTCTCGACTTACGTCAGGACTTACAGGACTTACAGGACTTGCGTGATTTCAACGATTTGTTATGACAATTACTTTTTATCAATCAGACTGCATAAATATAAATCAAGCTGTTTAAATATAAAATTTTAATTTAACACATTGACACACTTAAACATTTTTATAATCTTAATCGTTAATAATACTTATATGTGTGACGCATTTTTTTTATAGATCGCGATACATTAGTTTATCATCGCGGTTTAATGCAATGATACAGTAATGCTTGTTTAAAAGTCTTTAAACAATTCCTCAACAAGCTAAGTCTATATATTTAATTTTGAACGAATATTTCGGTACTTAATTTTGTGTGTTATTAATTTCAATCCTCAGTCTGAATTACAAAACGAAATTGACACGAATTTTAAGTCAAAATCAGTCAGTGTAGGTCATCTATATACGCGAATTTCTATTTGCAAATCTTATCCAGACTAATCAGATATAACACGAACTAGAGGAATGCATTTTATCATCAGCTAACTAATTAATTTATAGGTAATTAAAATATTATCTATAAACACGTTATGTATCGTGCCGCTTGTATTACCTGCAGTCACAAACGTAACGCCAATTATCTAAAAATCCTGTTTTTTTGTTTATATTATAAGCCTAATGTAGAAAGAAAGCAAAATCTGAATCGGTTAACCCTCGAGAACAGTCGCGACACAATTTATCATTAAATCACATTCATTAATAATACACATGCATGTATACTCATCCGATAAACTTTTCACATCGATGTACCCTCTATTATCCTCTATAATCCATAGCACATTTATATGTATCTTCCCTAGGCACCTCATCTTCTCCAGAATAGCTTGACTAAATTAATATATTGTTATATGAGGTATCCCCCCAAAAAACCGATTGAGACCAGGGGGTTGGGAAGAGAAAAGGAAAGCAAGAGAAAAAGGAAGGAAAAAGAGAGGAAGTTATGACTGTTCTCTCTCTTAATAAAATAATCTTAACATAAAATTATATAACAAATAGGACTTTTGTTACATATCTATTCCGTGTCTATCTATTCTTGAGTCCATTTATTACTTTTTTTTTTTTCCTTCTAAAAAAATATCTATTACGCGAGTTCATAATGGAGATTTAAATAAAAAAAATGTTTTCAATCGTAAAGAGAATTTATAAGAACGACGACAGTTCTATATATTTTAATGCACGACTTTACAGCACTAGTTGTATGCATTATATCTCGTAAGCAACTGTTCATGTGCTATGTTACGCATCTACCTTGAACTTGAGAACGAACTCTAAACGATATAAACAAAACTTTCGCGTATAAATATGACCAAGGCTAACTTGGTGGCTATAATAGGCTATAATAATGCATAGAGTTTCCGCGTATAAATATAAAAACCAATGAATGAATGCTGTTGCGATGTGAGAAGTATATGAATAATATTTTACAAATATATACGTATATATGTTTCTGTGTAAATATTGAAAATCTTTTTTATATTCACGAAATAATAATTGGGCGAATAATTGGAAATTAATTAGTCATCTGAAGCCAGCCTTTCTTGTGACCAATGTCACGTATTCGTAATTATATAATTAAATTGCAACAGAATAAAAATGTGGCAATTCTTTTGTGGGAGACTCTGTATAATATTAATCGCGTGACAAAATGTCATTTGCCCCGTGTGAATAAGTAATTGTTATATAATATTAGATCACGCTACTGTGATTGTAAACTAAATTATGTCGATAATTATAAAAAGCGAGTATAACATATCTTTTTCAAAGCTAGAATATATAGATTAATATATCTTGCAAATATTCGCGTAATTTTTATTTTTATTTTTATATTTCGCATTAATAATACAATATAATATTTTGTCACTTTTTTATACGGTAATTGAGCTATAGATACATATATCTGTCAATTTTTTCTATCGATCTATATCTGATAATTCCAGCAAATCAAGCCTCCTATCCTTTCAATGTACGTAAAAATGCATTGCACATCAATGTGCGTTTTTTCACCACGTTAAATGTCTATCCCTTGAATTTATTATTTATATAACGATGATTTATGGTCATATATATTGCAGATTTATCGCTTGTGCAATGTTAATCTTTATCTGTCTAACGCAAGAATTTTCCGTTTTATGGCTGAAATTATGCGGTAGGGAGAATACGAGTGAGCATAGTGACTCGTTTCTACTGTTCGCACATTGTTACAAGCCGCAATATTGTGAAGTCCAAGTATAATCGTCAATCACGGTTGATTGCAGAGCATAAAGCCACGGGCGCAATTCGTCAGCGATCAGGAAGGCGTGGTAGCGCGTGGTATCCTGAAGGAAGATGCCGCCACGGAGGACAATAACAATCATTACGGAGGACTGCGCGGTGGCAAACCCTCCACGTTCGTGCCGACGAATCTGGCGTCAGCCACCCGCATCATCAATTATCACTTGTTTGGATCCCTCGGCGGGTCGAAGCACTACACGGGTAAATATTTGATCTTCACTTAATTGGATTTCTCTCTTCGGCGGCAGAAGCTTTCTTCTTTCTGAACAAACTCGCGTCGAGAAACTGAAAAGAACTGAACTCGTAGATTAATTTACAAACTCTGGGGGTCATTAATGAAATTTATATTGATTATTAAAGATTTTTTAAATATATTGTTTATTTAATATAATATATATTTTTAATAATTTTTTTGATTTATAAAGATTATGTGATTTTAATTTTATTGTCATTCTAATTACGATAAAAATGCTTATGGGCAATTCCACGTCAAATCAGACAAGAAATGACCTCATATTTTTTAAATCGAACGAAACTTTTTTTCACGTGAAATATACATAAAATAAGGAGATACGTATTTTTGTATTTGTCCGAAATATTTTTTTTTTTTTTGCAGAAGTTATAAACAACAAAATTTTCGTGAAAAATGAAGAAGTTGTCAACTTTAAAAATTAATATCTCTGGTTATATTTGTCGTAGAGAAATTTTCAAAAATGCATTTTAAAGCTAAGGAGACAACCTTTTTTATAAAAATAGTTTAAATTGCAAAAAATTGCTAATTACAATTGTTATAAATAATTGAAATGTTTAATAATTTTTTTCACCAAAAAGTACACTTTTAAAAATTTTTGAAATAATGCTATTTCATTCTTCATTTTATTCTAAAAGTGCACATATTTTATGGAGAAACGATAGATTCTATTTTTTATATATTTTTAATAAATGAAGCGTTGCGCCTGGCTTGACCAAGTAGCATGCGCCAGAAATTGGCGCACCATAGCGCGTAGAATACTACTTGATTGTGCCAGTGACGCGGCACGGCGGCGGCGCCTCATTTATTTAAAATATATAAAAACTAGAATCTATCGATTCTTCATAAAATAAAAAATATGTACACTTTCAGAATGATGTGGAGAATGAAATAGTATTATTTCAAAAATTTTAAAAAGTGTACTTTTTGGTGAAAAAAATTATTAAACATTTCAATTATTTATAACAATTGTAATTAGCAATTTCTTGTAATTTAAACTATTTTTATAAAAAAGGTTGTCTTCTTAGCTTTAAAATGCATTTTTGAAAATTTCTCTACGACAAATATAACCAGAGATATTAATTTTTAAAGTTGACAACTTCTTCATTTTTCACGAAAATTTTGTTGTTTATAACTTCTGCAAAATAAATATTTCGGACAAATAGAAAAATACGTATCTCCTTATTTTATGTATATTTCACGTGAAAAAAAGTTTCGTGATTTAAAAAGTACGAAGTCAAGAAAGGTCGATTTTTGTCCGATTTGACGTGGAATTGTCCTTATTTCTTAAAATAGTTAGAAAAGTATGCTTATAAAGAACGCAAATAAGCAAGAAAGCAATATAATTTTTTAATTTTTAATACTGAATAAAAAAAGCTATATATAAAAATATAATATCCACGAAGTTGTTTACGAGAGTAAGTAAATGGAAACGCAATAGACCACAGACTTCTATATTAGTCTGTGCAATAGACTTATAATCTTCAGAATTAAGTAGTAATGAAAGAAGCTGACGATTCGAGTATCTCACAACCATTCTATCTTTCTTGTTGGTTTGTCAGCCTCTAGTTCTCTTTATCCGATTATTATCACGTTGCAAAGCACGGCGTAATGAGATCCATTTCAGGAGCTAGCGCCGAGAGTAAGCTCTCACTGTCGGCGGACTCCATAGATAGCGACGGCACGCCGTTTATGGATCGCCACCGGATGTCAAAGTCGATCCTAAAAAAATCCGACAGCGGCAATAATTACTACAGCAATACCGGCGACTCGGATACCGAGAAGCTGATCACGGACAGCGTGTCCACAGCGAGCATGTGCGACAACGAGACGGAGACGGGCGACTCTTTGGCCAATACACGCTCGTCGAAAAAACGTCCAGTATCGCCGTTACTCTCGCGACAGGTTCTCGAATCGATATTCCGCACGAATAACAACACCGAGAGGGAGTACATGAGTGGGGAGGGAGAGGGAAAAACTGTAGTCGCGAGGACGCCGAAGATTCTATTCGGCGACGTCGTGAAAGGTTCGTATACGAGAGCGTGTTCTGTAATTTTTAAAGAGGCGGGTGCATGTGAAAATGACCAAAATATTCAAATTCCTTTTATTTTTTTAAGCAAAAAGTAAATAATTTCCTGAACATTTTGAGCTATATAAAATAATTTTGGATATGTCTAAGTGCTTAAAAAAATGTTGAACATATAAGAATAGCATCAAATCCTTTGAAACGTTCTTCTGTAAAATCATGTTTTTCGACCCTTATTTTTTTCTTGGAAACTACTGATCCGTTTGTTATAATTTTATTATTTACATTTGTTTCAAAAGAAATAAACTGAGATTTGGTTATTTAATTTATAAAGAAATTGTAATTTTATCAAAAGTTATATGAACGATTAAAGTCGACCAAATAGCTGACTTTTATTCAAACTATAATTAAAATTCAGAAAGAGCTTCACTTATTATCAGTAGAAATCATTGATCAAAATATAGTCAAACATATGAGAAAGAAAGTGAAAAAAAATTATTCGGATATATTACCTAATTAAGAAAAAAATAAAGATAGATAGTTTTGCCATATGATTTTATACAACTGCATCTTGCAACTCTTAAAGATTCAAAAGCGTGAAGAAAAAGAAAGAAGGGATAAAAGTAGGACAGATCGTGATATTACAATTTCTTGTACGATTGTTACAATTACCACCTCGAATGATAAGCTCTTCTCGGTCAGTCGTTCCTTCGTATGTATATTGCAGAGGAGAAACACGTCCGCAGCGAAGCGGTAGCGGAAAAACAGAACAAAGAGTCGGACGAGCAGCCGCGGAGGGTGAAGACACGCGTGCAAGAAGAGTCGAAGGAGAGTCCGGCCACTACGCTAAAATTACGTCCCCATAAAACGAGGAAGTCGACGACGACGGAGGAAAAGAGGAGAGCGAACAAGTCGAGCGGACACGGAACTTACAAGAGCTCCGACGCGAATTGTCTTCCTCAGGAATACCGTTTCTCGTAACTGCTTCCTCCGCTTCTCACGCTATTAGAGACGCTGCACATAGTCCATCATTATCGTCATCATCACCATCCGACGATTGCAGTCAATGTACTTGCTCCCAAGACCGTGTAATGGCTGTAATCATCTATGCCTGACAGGTGCGTAACCCTTAACATCGATTACACCCTGGTCAGTCTTGATCAATTAACTGTATAATACGGCAATAATCTTGCTAAAATTAACGCTCGGCGTTTTGACCCTGGATCTTTCATTATATAACGTGAATGAGGAAAGAATAGTTAATTAATCATGATGAAGGTGCAATCGATTTTGAAATTTTTCGGAAAGCAGTACGCAAGTGTGTAGGAATCGCGAAATAATTCACATTCAAGGGTTGTTAATGTTTTACATGATAAGGAGTGACCCTGACGAGCTCAAAATTTTTAACTTACGAGGTAGATAGCTCCTAATTCTGAGCTACGAGTTTTTTTTTTATTCCGGCGTAATTTCGGATGAGGGAGAGAGGATACAGCTTGGATAAGGGTTTCGTTCGTTCTCATCTCGGATGAAGTCATCTCTTTGATCTAATTGACGCGATCTAACTGACGCTTCGAAGCGAATTTAATCGGCTCATTTGGATTCATATCTATAAAGGAAAAAGTATTTGGGAGCGCGCGACTGGACTGCATCTTTTATCATTACCTTTTCAGCATCGTAATTGATGCGTGAAAATTCTTATACGCTTAGGTGCTCACGACTCTCGTCGTGGCCGTTAATCTGCGATTTTTAACGACGATGTGTATCACGTATGCCTAAATCAAAATCGACATCTAAATCTCATAAAGCACATTCATGCGATCATTTAGAATGATAGCAAGTGTTTCGTATCCGGAGATGCAGTCACGGTAGCGATTGTGCGTCTCATCGGACGAGCGGGAACGGAATACAGAACAATCATGTAGATTTCGCGTCGTAGTCTTACCTGAACGAACAAGCGAGTTGTTTGTCTCAACATAGCTGGCTGTCGAGATAACGATTTCGAAAGATTTCGAAATCGCATCTCGAGTTATTATATTTGCGAGTGTAACTGTCACTCTCACGCCGAAAAAATTCTCGCACTTGTGATCGATCGTTTTACCCGATCGAGATGCATCTCGCGCAACGGTTCTTTCGCAACAATTGCGCGATGAACGCAATTCACACACTCTAGTCTAATTTTAGATGTTTATCGGTGGAGTACATATCTGCAACAAGACACTTGTAGTTAATTGTTATTAGTAGTCGTAGGGGTAATGTAAGAGGGATGATGTACAAGCGTATATTATTATTGCCCACGCGGCTCGTTGTTATTGCGCCAATGTTCTGTATAAAAATCGCGCGCCTCGAGTATTTTCTACTTACATTCGTGAAAATCGCTTCCGCTGCGTACGCGACTCATATTCCGGATGATGATTGATTTCTAAGTTGTTGCCTCTGCCTCTTCTTGTAGTTTTTAAAGCGATTGTAAGGCGAGCGAATGGATTGAGAAGAGTGCAAGACGCCATCGTGCGAAAAGCAGATGAATTGAAAAAAAAATGTTGAGGGAAATAATTTTTCCAAATCTCTTCAAGCAATCATAAATTGTGTGGTACATAACGACGTTCCATTCCTCGATACGCTTATCCGTCATGTTTATATTTTTATATAAATTTGCATGCTATAGTTTTTTCGATGGTTTTTTTTTTGATGATAAGTTACGTTCCTTTTCAAGCCTTAACATGATAGAAAAGGATTTCTAATTACTAGAATAATCATATCCTTTCAGATGTGAATTAAAAAGAGGATAAAATTGGGATATAAATGTATAAGTATATATGTATTGTATATACTTTTTCGTTTTTATTATTGAGATAATTTTGTCGAATCGCTTTAGTATGAATTTATTTGCTACGTAATAGCATACAATCTCCATGTTTCCCGTACAAATATTTTTAAAACGAATAGAATACGGAATGGAACACAATGTAGGCTATATACGTAATCTTAATCGACGATGTTTAATTTAGAGCTTTGAATTTCCATAAGGCCAGCTTTTAATAAGCTACAGTGATAAACGGAATTAATTATACATCTAACTTTTTAATATCTCGTATATTATAAAAAAAATATAAACTATATATCAAATTTCAAAACCTACACTAAGAGCATCCGTGTAATATATTTCTCGAGAAAGAAGAACTTGTTCTCGGAAAAAAATCGGAGATATTTGATCGTTATCGAAGAGGGAAAATAACAAGAACACCGAAGCCTTTGAAGAGAGTATGATAAATGCATCAGTCTCTGTGGTCTCTTGAAGCGAACGATTGTGCCAAGCAAGTGATTTCGCTTTTACCCTTCCACGAGCATTCCGTACATCGTTTGCGTACCTGTTATTCAGAGTCGGATACCTTACGCCGCCTATAGAGAGTTTTTAAATAAATGAAATCGATGTCTTCTGCGAGCTAACGTAGTCGAATTTAAAAAGTTCCTAGAGACTGCGTAAAAGTGAGATAGAGAGAGAGAGAAAGAGGACGGTTTATTATTTATCATTGTAATTGCATTAGCGGCAGAAAACAGCACCGTTTAGAGCAGTGAAAATAGTACAAAGGATGCCATCTCGTAAAACGTGCGCGTTACGAGAAAATACGACTGGACGACGCTTTTTATGTAATCGCTACGAAAAATGCGCACGAAAATGCTGTTGTCTTCGTATTTAAATTAAGTTGATTATAACACTTGCGAGTTGTCGACTTGCTTACTCGAGGAATTTAAACTGACTGTTTATTTTTGACAAACAGATGTGTGATTCTGGCCACTTTGAAGAACCCCGCCGAGTTTCTTCGGGTTTATAGAGATTATTTATTTTTTACTTCGACTTCTCTCTTCCATTTTTTTCCACGCTGGCTGTAACGCAGCTGCAATGAATTATCACAATAACGTCGATATATTTTAAGCGCTAACCATTCGATCGATCGCGTAAATTTTTATTTTTTTCGGTCTTGCAAGGCCTATTAGTTTTAAGGCTGATAAAAAGTATAAAATAATGAATAAAGTTATAACTCGCCAGTTTTTGTTCCTTACACGATTGTGTTTCTTCATTGCTCGAGTGTTTCCCTTCAGCAATCCACATGTAATGACTATTTGTGTAATGAATAATGGATATTCGACGCCACCGTCGAATACTTGATCTTCTGCAACTCTCTTTTTATATCAAGAATCCTATGATGAAATTAACATAGAATCGATGAGCGGTTGTCAGAAGCGAGTATCCTTCGTTTATCCAAAAGTAAACAGATAGCTCCGAATAGAAAGTTTTAAAACGCTTAAAACTTGATACACGATAAGATGATGAAGATTATATAGCAAGTATAATTAAAGGGAAATTTATCTGTATGAAGCATTCGTTCAACCAAACAGTATATGTAGAGTGAAATGTATTGCATTCGCAAGACATATGCCAGGGATATGATTTATTGCATTGTTTCACTACACATGACCGATACTGTTTTCGATTATAGCGATAAGTGTCACACTGTTATTAACAATAGACGTGTTCATCATCCGTACATAAGGTGAACTAGTTGCAATAGCTACTAGTTATAAATATTGCGCTTATCAAGTTTGCACCGTTCGTTGATGACAGAACTTGAAATTATTTTTTTATTATCACATCAATGCATGATGATGCTGCTTTCATAAAAGATACGAATTTCGCGATGATTGTAGCAACTCTGACCACTACTATAATTTTCTTTAACAATAAGTTACTCGGTTACTGAGATTTAGGAGGACGAGGACGCGTTCACCATTTCAGTCGTGGTGCTCTGCGCGTCCGCAACTGGCTTCTCTTGCAGTTCCAACCACGGGAATCGTTTTTGCAGTTCTAGCCTAGTTGTTGTTGAATAACATAATGTTTAGAGGAAAACAATTAAAGCTCCTCATCTATTATTAGTACAGTCATATTAAATTTACTCACCTGTATCTCGGATGGCTTATGGCGTACACATATGGATCCAAGCAAGCCACGAATTTACATGTGCACGCCGGTATCATCGTAACGCCTGGAGTTAATAGTGCTTTATTTCCAAAAGCACCGATCATCGCGAGAGTACCGTATGGGGTCCACGAGAGGACGAAAAGGAAACAGATCGTAATCGCAGCCTAGAAAAAAAGATACGCAACAGGCCAGGCAACTTTTTTTTTAATGCGTGTTTTAATGAATAAATGATAAATGATAAATTCTCGCATATTTGCGATTGAAATGCACGTAACGTGAACGTGATAATTCAATATAGAAAAAGCTAGAATCTTAATTGTCAGAATTTTTTCATGAAATGTATCACAGGAACTTTTTACGCAAAAGAATCGGAGAATTCTATCGATTATATCAAAACTTTTGAAATTTCGTTAATTTCACAGAGATGATTCTTAGACGTAGAAATCGTTTTTAAAATTTAATACGCGATGTACTTGTGTACATATTTGAACTCATCTGAGTAAATAAAGTTTGCTAAGCACGTCTGCACGGACAAAATTTTCGGATAAAGTTTAACTTATTAACGTTAAAGTTTAGAAAAAAAGTAAACATTTTAACTTGAAATTTCTTCGAATTTTTATAAAAAACTTATTTCTATAAAAATTATATGATACCTTGGCTATACGTATTTCCGCGCTTTGAGCATTCGTACTTGCGTTGCTTCTCAGACTTTCAACGTTCATCTTCTTCGCTTGTTCACGAAGAGCTTTCTCATGATTGACAACGTGGCTGACGATTTGACTATAATAATATATGATGAAAGACATTGGTATACAATAGGAAAAGGTGAATATTGTGGCCACGAAGTATCGTATCTCTGGCGTATCTGTCAAATAATCGAAAGTGCAGCTCGTCAGAAAGCCTTCAGGCACAAAACGACCCCAGACGTGCATCAGTGGCATCAAGGCCCAAGGAATCGCATACGTCCAGATGAGCACAATAAGAAGCATCACTTGACCACGTGACAACTTCCCGTCAAGTGGTCGAGCTATGGTGCTAAAATTTTATTTATAAATATAAATATATGTAAATCATGTATCGGTATGTGTTTATTAGTAAATTCAATACGCATATGCAAAATATGGCACTCATTTATAACGTATACAGGGTGTTCATTTGAAAAGTTTCCACCCTGTTTATTTTGTGATCGACAAATTTTTGCGAAAAAAGAGATCAATTTTGTTTTCGAGAGATGTATAAGTACGATAAATGCAACGGTATTGCTTTATCCCCTTCGTCGGGGTAGCTATCCCTTCAAAAATCTTAAATGGCAATAGGGGTTGAGTTTCATTTTAAAGGTCTTTTGATTCTCTTTGCAACCGTGTTTGTTTTTTTTTTAAATTTGAGTGAATATTTTTCGAGAAATCGTACTTGGAAGTTTTAGGTATAAAAAAAAATTTTAAATACAATTTAAAGTATAATTTATTTATTTTAGGGTGTCATTTATTATAGCAAATGTTCAAAATGTTCTCCGTTAATTTGCGTCGAAGAATAATACAAGAATGTAGAGCTATTCCAACAGATATCTTCCAAAAAGTTCATTTAGAGTTTGAGTCGTCTTTATTATTGTTTAGCAAACAATAATAAAAACGGAGAACATTTTGAACATTTGCTATAATAAATAACACTCAAAAGACCTTTAAAATGATATGCCACTCGACCCCTATTGCCATTTAAGATTTTTGAAGGGGTAGCTACCCCGACGAAGGGGACGAAGCAATACCGTTGTATTTATCGTACTTATACATTCCCCTCGAAAACAAAATTGACCTCAGTTTTATATTAATGTAAATATAAATTAAAATAAATGAATGAATAATTCTTATTCAGATGAAACTGAAAAATAAGTTAGAATTGGACAATAAAATAACAATTCTGGATCTCTTTTGGCATTTTTCGCAAAAATTAGTCGTTCACAAAATAAACAGGGTGGAAACTTTTCAAATAAACACCCTTATATATTGAACATTAATATATATTAAATTTTATTCATTTGGAAAAACTTTGCGATACCTGTATCTGTCATATGCAATAGCGGCATTCGTCATGCCGGCTCCAATTCCACTTAGTGCTCCCATACAAGCAAAGATCTGACACCCCAAATGACCCGTAGCAAATCCGGCGTTGAAGGAATTATATATAAATATCGGTGCCTTGAGCATCATAACGAAATCGCAAAATGCCAGGTTCACCACGAACATATTCGAAGGAGTTCTCAGCGATTTGGCTCTACATGTAAAAGAGATGTCGACATAACTTTCCTTAGGGATGATAATATTTTGAATTCTGATATTTTTAATAATAATGTATTAAGGAGAGGTCCACACAAAATTGCAGAAAGGAATATTAAACTTTATTGATTCTTGAATATATCTTTCAAGCGTTTGTCGGTGAAATTGGCACAGTTTATCCAAATAGTTGAACGGGATTCCTTGCCAAAATATTTAATCGTAATGTATGTGTGTGTGTATGCGCAAAAAACTTACGAACAGAATATCCATATAACCAGTCCATTTCCGAGTAGCGCCACGAAAGTGAAGAGTGTATACACAATAGCCAGCAGATAGTGAAGGGAGGGATTGGGCTCAGGATAGACCAGCCAATGTTCCGGTATGTGGACCAACTCTTCGACGGGGACGTTCCATCCCAGCAATCGTGGTGGCCCCGTTGGCAGAATTCTCGCCTCCCAATGAACGCTTCCGTTGGTATACATATCGCGGTCTGCCAGCCCCTCACCTTACTTTACTTCATATCGTTGGACTTTTTATACGCTTTGCGGTGATTCAAATCCGCGAAACCTTAATCCATCTAGCTTAAATGGCTTCGGAGGATTAGTCGCAGATCATCCTCAACAGCATGCTTTTATATTACGTCAGTTAACTATCGAGCCGTTTATAGTAGGATTTTCTTATTATGGCTTTCAATCGCGCGATAGTTGTTATTGTTGGTTTCTTGAGGAAAAAGCAAAATATTTACAGATCTTTATCGAAAATAATTTATTTTTTAAAATTACATAGAAGCATTTGGATAATATCTGTTACCGAGTTAAAAAGTTTCATGTTTATTTGCAGAATAATGTTATCCGTACCACAATTAATACGATTGTAGGAATAAAAATTAATTAATGAGGAAGAACTTAATATTAATAATTAGTAACAAAACAATTAATACATTAACAATAATAATTGATATTATCCAATTGAGTACGCATATGCGTATATACATATTCATGGAATTTATCATCAATTTCTAAAAATTCTATTAAATTTACGCTTTATTATGTTCTGCCTTCTCTTTCGGCAGATTTATCGAGCAAAGTATATGCTGGTAAATAAGACGAAGGATTGTTAGGATCTTTCAACAACGGATTTCGCGTCGTGGTACTTTTGCTGCCGATACTCGTGTATCCTTGATCGTAGAGCGAGCAATAAGGGATGTTGTGCTTCAGTAAGAATGTCCATACTTGACTGTACGACCAATGCAAGATAGGATTAACGCGTATCAATTGTGGCCAGTCCGAGTCGGTGGACGCAAACGGTTGTAGATTTTCAGAACCTGGATCACCTTTCCTTATCCCCATGAGACTTGCTTTTAAATTGCATCTCTCCTCCAATAACGCGGACAACGCGGATCGCATCGGCCGTTGCTTTCGTATTATTTCCAGATCATAATACTGAGAAGCCGACTCCACGAACGTTTCCACCTATATGCACATATAATTTCAATACTGTATATAAAAATATATTAATTATATATTGCATTATATCTAACCATTAGTGCTCTTACCTCTGGAAAGGAATCGGCAGTTACGTATAAACATAATAAGGATGAGATATTACGCGACTTGGCGATGGTAGCAGCTAAATGCAAGACTACTGTACAATCCTTACCGCCATTAAAACTAATGAATACTTCATCTGAATTATATCTAAAATATATTATACACGTATATAAAACATATAACATATACATATGCTAATAGGTAGGACATCCAGTATGTATACATGGTAATTCAGGATGTGTATGTGTCTGTTACACATACAAAAACATATATTCATTAAGTGTCAATATGGTTTCTTATTATTTATTTACGTGCATACCTGTTATAGCATTCGTTTAATATGTCTAATGCGCATTTAACGTGCGTTTCATTTTTACTATCTTCCAGAATAGCATTCATTTGGAAACGACCGAATCCGTGTTTTAAACTCATAATCTTTTGTATTGGTAGATAGTATAAAAATTCCTCTCTCGCTTCCGCAATTGCTTCTTCAGATCCCTCCAAAGTGATTCTCGTGAAAGTTTGCGGTTCTGATTGCGGATAACTGCCAATTTTCACTTTGCCATTCCAACGTTTTGACTGGTTATCTAAAATATTTACTATCGCTAGTTCATCCAGTTCAATATCTATATGTTCATAGTGTAGTGGCGTGCATCCTCTCAGTCGACAAATTATTTCATCTGCAGCAGGTTCGAAGTATTTTGGCGAACCAGGCAATACATAAACATTTTTCACGCTTATCACCGGGAAAATTTCTGAAAATTTTAATATAATATATATGTATTAACATCGTATAATATTTTGATAAAATATTAAATAACTTCTTTCGTATATACATACATTCTTTTGTACGAATTTTTTATTTTTATTCACAAAAAATTTAGATTAAATAAAATATCATATATACACAAAATATAAATATATTGAAAATAAATTTTAAATAAAAATACACACCCGTAGAATCGATTTTAATAATTTCACAAGAACTAGGAACAATAGCAAGACGTTTTACTTCTTGCTGGCCAGGAATCAATTGACTATATATGTCAAACAACTCCTGATGAAATTCGAGTTTTAATTGAAAAGCCTTTGCTACAGCTTCGTAAGTTACATCATCATGAGTAGGCCCAACACCACCGGATGTAAATACAACAGAATACTGTTTTGAGGAACTATTTATTTCTTTAGCAATGTCATCCACCTAGAAAGATCGTTCGATATTAATAGCATTACCATTGATTTAAAAATTAAAGGTACTATATTTGTCGAATTATATGATAACTGAAGAAAAAATATATATTTTTTAATTTCTTGACATTGATAAAGAGTAAAAATATTCTTATATATACATTGTACTTGTTAATAATCTTTACAGTGTATTTACAAAGCAATGATAATAAGATGATACGTACAACATCAGGGACCACGGTGACTTTCTGTAGTCTTATTCCAGCAGCGGTTAAAGTTTTTGCCAGATATGATGTATTGGTATCAACTATTTGCCCGCGTAAAATTTCATCTCCCACGGTTATCAAACACGCTATACACGGACGGCATATCCGTTGCGACATATTCTTCTAAATTCTGCTCTTCACTAAGACAAGAAAGAATAATTAAGTCAGGAATAACTCGTTTTTTTCTTTTTGTACTAACAATAAGTAATATGCAATCTACACACAGTTTCTCCTTACTATGCATGACATATAATTGTAATTTATGATTTTTGCTTTATCTTATCTAGTATATTATGCAATTTTAACAAGACATCCGGAGAGGATAAATCGTTAGATATTAGTTTAGTAGTGAGATAAAAGAAGGTAAGGAAGCAGAATAACAAGTAACATAATTTTTTGATAAAATATTTATTGTTATAAAAAATTATAACAAAGTAAGGCAGTAGGATATAATATTAATATCAAAATATTATATCATTTTATGTTATATAACATTTTTTAATATACATGTAGTTGAAAACAGGATTGAATTACACATTTAATTGAATTCGTCTATTTTTTTCATTTTACTGTCAAAGTTGCATTTGCTCCATCTTTGAAGCTGTTGCATTCGTTTGTGCTGGCGTCACCTTAGATATTAGAGATTTTGTATTTATCTTAATTGTATTCTTTTCAATAGGTTCAAGTTTTGCTTTGGAATTAAGTACTTGCACGTCCTTGCGCAATTCTTGCAATAGTCGATCCATGTTGGCTGTTTTATCCTTGTTTGATATCTTATTTCCTTTTGGATCAATCTGATTTCAAAGCAAAAAAATAATTGTCTTTTATAAAGCATTTTTAAATAATATTTTACTATTATATTCTATATATTCAAGTTTTGCATGCATTTCTTTTAAAACTTTTGTAGAATTTAATCAAATAAGTGAGCAATATATATATTAATTTTTACTTCACTATTGCACTTTTAGATAAGAGAGTTTTAGATAATCCAATGCATTAAAGAGTTGAACGTGATTCGTGATTTGTTTTGATTTTAAATATTTCCAAGAAATCATATGTAGATTGCAATATATATATATATATATATCAATTTTATTTATTTTAATTGATAATTATCCATCACACACTTACTTTCTTCAGATTAATAATCTTCTGTGCTTTAGCTTTTAGCTTGATACTGCGAACTGTTGCTACTTTGAAAACATTTTTGTTTTTATGAGTTTCCTTGTTCTTTCCCATTGTTTTCTGTAACATCAGTGTTACATCATTAATTACAAATAAACTGTTATATATTATTAGTCTCTATTTTAAGTTTCTTCATTGCTGGCTCCTTGTCTTTAAGGATACTTTCTTTCAACAAAAATGACACTCGAACCATTTCTTTATTCGGTGAAACATCTCTAATATCCTGTATATTGACAATAGCATCAGTAGACAATGTATAACCAAGCTTTTGCTCAACCAATAATCTTCCAAGCCTGCAAACATTGCCTGTTTTATTTGTTTTTACAAAACAATATACATGGAATGTAAGTGGTTTAAGGCAAACTTTTTCAAACTCTTCTTGTGTAAACCAATCAGGCAGTATGTCCAAGAATTCAATGGCTGATGTGGGTAAGTTCATTATTACATGTTCGGAACCAGGTGAATCTTGAGCACGTCTGGACAAAATATCATCTTTAACAATGTTTCTTAAAAAATCTCTGCCATCCATGTTAAAAGCTTTAAAATTATTTTTCAGTTTGTTAACAGCAGCATTTTTTTGAAGCCACTTGTAAGACTCGGGATTCAAGTCATTAGCAAATACTTGGATTTTTTTACGTGCAGCAGGAATAGCGAAAGGTCCTACTCCTGCAAATACATCGTACAGGACGTCACCTTGCATCATAAATGTTGTCATTCGTGTGTGTTCAGTAGACAAACGTGAATTCCAATAAACTTGTGCGAAATCAAACTGATATGTACAGCCATGTTCTTTTGTGATTGTTATTGTGTTTCTTTCACCGGCCAGGATCTCCATAGCAAAATATCGAAATGTTGTATCAATTGTATTCATTTTATTTACTACTGTTCGCACATTTGGAGTCTTGTCGAGAAATATTTGACCAATAATAGTTTTGTACGGCAAATGTACGTCGCGTAAATTCAACTGCACAATATGTCCTACTAATGTGTACGCTGTAGGAACTTGAATATCTTCTGGTAGAATTGATTTTAATGTCTCGTCACGACGCCAATTATCGTACTTCATCGTAATACTCATAATATCAAAATGTTCATATTGACCTGCTAGCAATTTTCTGTCATTCTCAGTAATATCTTCAAATTTTGTGACAATGTTTGGATTTAGATAAACAATAACTCCTTTGCTTTTCTTTTGAATTGGTTTAAAATTACATATCTTTAGCAAATATTTTTTCAAGATGTGCATAGTTCTTGAGACAGCAGTGTTACATAATTTTAATGTTGGCACATTTACAATTGTTGTAAATGCATCACGATCCAAGCATGTCATACCACGTACCGACATCGGAGGAACCAGCAAGGAAGTCATAGTAGTTGTATAAAAGCAGTACTGATTTTTCAAGCAACTAGAATGCAGTACTGCACTGACGAGTCTGCCAACTGCGATATACAGGATCATGCACTGCATAACAGAAACGATTGGCAATAATAGCTGTTTCACTATATAACTTTCATTATTTGATGAACAATAAGAAATAATAACAATAACATTTTCTAAACATGCAGATTCATAAAAAAGAAAGTTAAAAATATAAACTGTTTATATCACTGTAATTTCATTCATGGCTTATATCAGCTGTGGGCTTAATATTGTTAATTAAATTTGAGTAATTTGCAAATAATCAGGAAAACGATATATACATTTAATTATAATTTACTAATATATTCACTAATAAACATATTAATATTTAGTAGTATATTTTAATTACTCAAATTTTCCTAAAGTGTTTCTGATCCTGTATATTGACAAAAAATCTCTCTTTAGCTGCACTTTTTACAGTTTTCTTATCTCTTTCTGCCTTTAAACCATAAATTTTTAAACTCACAAAATGTGAAAAGATACAGCTAAAAAAAAGAGTAGATCTAATCGTGGCTTCAATATCATCATGCGTCTAGCATCTTTTTATTACTGTAATTATGTTTAATAAACCAGCGTAGAAATCGCAACAAGGTAAAAAAGTCTTTAAAGATCATATTTGGTTAAGTTTAGATGCAATTGTTAACAAGAAAGAGACAATAATGGAAGATAATATAAAATATAATCTTTACCTGATCGTTTATAGAAAATCCAATGTCCAATATAGATATTTTATACAGATGTTATACATCAACAATAGGAATGGAAAGTTAAATGTAATTCCGAATAATTCGTAATATATAATAAAATCGTAACCTCTTTCTGCGCGAACATATGTTCTATGTCTATGTCTATGATTTTTATTGGCACCGTGCGAATAATTTTCGTACTTTAGGCCATCAACAGGTAGTGAAGAATACGAAACGGGTTGGATCAAGTACTTGAGGACTTGATCCTGAAACGCAAAAATAGAGTCCCAACAAAGGACACGCGGATTAACGCGTTGTACTTTTCCTAGTCACTTAGCTATCTTCTCGACATTGCCCGAGGTACATACACCGGCAGAGTATATAGGCAGAGAGAAGAATGAGAGGGGTCACGCCGGCGTTTTGCCTGTTACCGTTTTACTGGACTGCTTCAAACGCCCCTCGCACCCATTTTCAAAGTTGGAACTATTTCGCACACACATTTTCTGGCACTGCCGATAACATCTCCACTTGGTGCGTGTCCATGCTACGCCCATAATTGTGGATCTAAAATCTAAAATATCGAAATATCATGAATTAATTAATATATTTTATTAACTGCGCGTAACGTTTTGGCATTCTAATATATACGATATAAATACAGCGATATAAATTATTACTGAAGTATATCAACATATGCAAGGAAATAAATTTTCTTAAATCAATTTTTCTTAATAAGTCTTAATTGAATATAATGTAGAAAATATATGCAATAAATTACTTTCACTTTTTTCTTATTCTTGGAACAAAGGTATCAAGCATTTAAGCAATCATGCATTTTAATCAAATTATTATTTTAATTTATAGCTTTTTATATTAATTTTTTTATTTTAATTTATTTTTTACTTATTATTAATTTAATTAATTTTTTATTTATAAATTCGATTGGATGCGTAGTCTTTTGAAAATAAACATATAATAGGTGCGCTCCGCTTGACGTTATATTTTCGCTTCGAAGACTAATTGTAAGATTCTTCACCCTATATCTAGTTAAAAATTATCCGATTTATGTCGTGTTTGATGTCGTTTTAATCGCCAAAATCTCATTAATCCAGTAAGATTATTTTCAAATCGTCTTGTTTATAAATATTTGTAAATATTTATAAATATTTGTAAATATTTTATATTTCAATAAATTTTTCCCTGCAAATTTGAAATTAAAATAATATATCTGACAAGAATGCTGCTACATAAACTATTTGGAAACAGCAGTTTTAAATTTACCGCTTATTTGTGACGTCACACTTTGACAATTCTGATTGGTAGCATGCGCGTGAGCATACTCGCAATGACGTCACGATGACGTGTGATGGTGGTGAGAGGGGGAAGGAAGAAGGGGGAAGGAAGAAGGGGGAAGGAAGAAGGGGAAAGGCGCGGCGCGTGCGTCTCGACAGATCAAAATTGTTTGAAGTCACTATGCAAATGAACGTGATACGATAATTAATAAAATAAATAATACATTACTAATAATTAAATAAATAATTTATTACAATTGTATTCATGATTATCATATAAATTTTTCATTGATTATAACTCTTTAATGCGTATATCTTATTACAATTATAGAGCAATAATGAAAGAGTTTCAAACTGAGTGTAGCACGGTGCTGGTTCTTCTTCTCTCTGGCGTGATTGAATCTGTGTTTTTTTTTTTGCTAGAATGGAAACTTTGAATCCGTGGCTTTGCGTTTTCACCGCAAGAGGTCTTCAAGATCAATTCGGCCACCAGTCATTTCTGTCAAAAATGTCTTCCGAGGTGTGTTTAGATATGGAAATACGAAAGTTAAGACCCGGCGAGTTGTACACTTTGAGCAATATATTAAGTATGTCCGATTCTTGGAAGAAACTAATGGCTATCGTGCCTAAGCAAGAAAATGTACCCAAATTCAGTAGTGATCATATTAGGCAAGCGAGAAAATATTTTTCACAATAATTTTCATAAAAGATATTGTTTTATTGTTAAAAGCTTTTTTGTGAAAAAGACGAGTATTATATTCTTTTGTAATAATATAACTCATGGTTTTTTATTATATAGCATAATCGAGCAAACAGCATATGGAAACAAGCGCAATGCAGCTGAAATGTTTTTAAACGAATGGAGTACTATGGGAAGAAAGAGGCCAACATTAAGATTATTACTGGAACTTCTTATAAAAGCAGAATTATTTAGAGCAGCTGATTATGTGGCATGCGATATTTTAAAACGTATGGTTTATAATAATATATTTTTTAATATATTTAAAAAATGGTGATTTTGTTAAAATAGAGATATTGTTATGAATATTTTCACATCTCTAATGAATTCTTTTAAATAAATCGTTATTCGATTAAAATGCTAAAAATATATTGATTGTATTATAGTTTTGCGCACATTAGTGTGATAGATTTTTTAATTTTAAAAAGCATTACTTTTTAGAACTCTTAACTTTTATAGTTATAATGTCAAGTAATAATTTTAATTATTAGTGTTGTATATTCTTTTTGCTAAATTACATAATACTACCAAGTTGTATCAAAATTGTGATATAATAATTATTCTGCACTTATTCTATAAAAGTATTTATTCTAAATTCTTATTGTTTTTTAATTATACAGAGGAAAGACCAAGGAGGCCAGATTATGGTCCAGCTGCTTCTATCGATATAAGTGATGCAACTATAAACAATTTACTAGGAAAGGATCAAATGCTTTCACAGGATATGTCAGCTGATTCTGTGATAGTAGGATCAACATCAGAGCTGATTTCAGAAATTAATAGAATGTTTCCTGGTGAAAACACAAATAAAGCTGTCAATGAAAATATATTAGATGCAGATACTACGGATGCTGATAATTCTTTATACTGCGGAAAGTCTACAGGAGTTGCTTTACTTGAAAGCATCAGATCAGATTTAATAAAATTTAGTGTTACAGATATTTGTGAAGTAGTGAACAAACATACAGAGCATACATCTGCTTCAACATCCAAACATAATCCTGCAGAGATTAGAAAAGAGAATCCAGAAAAACCATTAGATGTAACAGCACAGTACTATGAATATGAAGAAGTATCATCTCAAGAATTACCAGTATGCCTTAACCAATCCTAAACAATTCGATGCTAAAGTGCTGAATGAAGAAATTGGTTTCCATCCAATATTTCATGTTTTTAAAGCAGTGATATTTAATGTTCTCTTAGTTTTACAATAATTTTAATTTTACTATATGTGCAATATAAATAAATTATATATATAATTTGTTTTAATTAGTATATACATCATAAAAGATAAATATAGAAATATTATAATGAGAAATATGAAATGTAAACAAATAAGCCAATAAGTATCTTAAAAAATTGTAAGCAAAATTTAAAGGAAGAGATATTTATATACAATATTTCTAAAATATATAGTTTTTTTATACATTTTGTGATGTGTATCTGAACAATTAATTTTCTGTCATCCTTTTCATGGTTATATACGGTATATAAATTGAAATTAAAAATAATATTATAACAAATATAAATCATAAATATAATTTTAATATAATAATAATTATTATTATACGTAATTTTAATCCATAGAATTAAAATTATGTCCAGAATTTAGGGACACGCCGCTATTTCGTGATGGTTTCTGCGCATGCGCAAGATTTGTCCATCTATCTTGCCATACCTTTTTCGTTTCTTCTTTCCTGTTGTTTCATGTCCGTTTATCCTTTCTCGTGAAGATCGTCGTCTGGAGACGTGCGTTGGTTTTGCATTTTCTTGTAATCGGATTTCATCCGTGGTTTTTTGTAGTAATTCTCAACAAAAACTGTAACCATGCCTCCTAAATTCGACCCGAATGAAATCAAGAAAGGTATTTTTTTTAAACATTTTTTTCGTTAACACATGTTTAAAACTTTCATAACCTTTATAACCGGTACAGAAGTGTTAACTGTTCACTAAATCATTTTTGTCTTTCGTACAGTGTTTTTGCGATGTGTTGGTGGTGAAGTAGGAGCCACCTCGTCTCTTGCTCCAAAAATTGGTCCTCTCGGTTTGGTAAGTTTGGAAAAAATTTAGTTTTGTATAGAGAGTTTGCTCATGCAGTAATTTGTATCTAATGAACTATTTTCACATTTCAGTCTCCCAAAAAAGTTGGTGACGACATCGCCAAGGCTACGAGTGATTGGAAAGGTCTGAAAATCACAGTTCAATTGACCATTCAAAATAGACAAGCCACTATTTCGGTTGTGCCGTCTGCGGCTTCTCTGATAATTAAAGCTCTGAAAGAGCCACCCAGAGATCGCAAGAGACAGAAGAATATCAAACACAGTGGCAATTTGACGTTCGACGACATAGTTTCCATTGCCCGTTCTATGAGATCAAGATCGATGTCGCGAACACTCAGTGGCACCGTCAAAGAGATCTTGGGCACGTGTCAGTCAGTCGGGTGCACCGTGGAAGGCAGGCCACCCCATGATCTTATAGACGACATTAACGCCGGAGAGCTGGAAGTTCCTGAGGAATAATTTTTGGTAGGTGTAGGGTCCTTAATTCACTCTTTTCATCTTTGACATAACAAAGAAATATTATTTAGATAATTTGCTGTAGTTGATTGTGAATTACATGATGTAATGTGTGCTAATATAGAATTTTGAAATTTTTGATTTTTTAACTTGTGATAAAATCATAATGAAAAGAGTTAACTTTGGACTCTTGGTAGGGGTTGGCATCCCATCCAATTTTCTAGTATTAACTTCATCAGTCGATGTTGTTATATGCTAGGAATGAACTTTAGCTACTGAGGAGACAACCTCAATAAAAAATCATATAATAATCTCTTTGGCAATAGAAATGTTTATTTTATTGTTGCATGTTTTTTTTACAGACTTTTGTAAGGAGCAGAAATAAAACATTAAAAAAAAGTTAAATGTGTCATATTCTCTTTAGTTTATTATATCAATTATCCACATATGTATTAAATATACTATATATTCATTTATTCTACACACAATACATTAACATACGTACATTGTTAAATTAAGAGAGTATGACTTGTTCCTCTTTAAGAATACGAATTTGTAGATATCTATAAATTCATATCAAACAAGACATTAAAAAAGATGATTTACTTTTTATCAGTTATTATTCTCTTTTTCAGGATAAATTTTTGCACTATAATAAGATCAATACATACAAATTTTCTACATTTGATTAAGATACTTCTCATAAAATTTATTATATATTTCTAATTCCATATTTTTCTATTTATTACTAAATATGGAAAATAATATATACAAATTTACTCTCTGATAAGCATACTTCATTATCAAGTACAGATTGGTGGTCGGTTATTTTTATTTATTGAAAAAATATAACAATGTACTGTAAAAAAATTAAGTAATTGATAATTACTTCTGATTTTATGTTCTATTTATTTGTTAAAAATATTCACATATTATAAATATACATAAAGTTGTGAATATTTTTACACTCTTCATAACAAGACTTTAAATCTAATTTTATATATTTTTATCTAATAAAAAATATATGACATAATAATAATACAAAAAAGATTTTTCTATACTTTTCTATATTTATAATAGTATGCATATATTATTTACCATTAAATTACTTCAAAATGCATATATGTTTTATAGTTTAATTATTGAAGTTACTTAATAGTTTACAAAAAGAGATACTTGGAAGAATCGGTAACACAGACATCAAGAAACCAGTATTGCTGTTACGTATTAAGACAAGTCGCAAAATGAATATATTAGAATATGAAATTTCTTGTGTGTCTTTGATAACCTTGCAAGTAAAATTTCTGAATTATTGACCCAATACATGACCTCTTCCCCAGTTATGTCCCCCAAATATATTTCTTCCTTGAGTGTTTTGTTCCCCAGCTGGCCTGTATGTCGGTGCACTTCCAAACGATCGGACCCCGCTTCTTTGAGGCGGGAAATAACTTTCAAGTATCTTTGGAGTGTTGAGTAATTCTGGACCACCGAGTTCCTGGGGATACTTAAATTTCAAGAAAACGTACAGATGTCCAACTAGAATACCAAACAGCTCCATCATTCCACCGCCAGAAATGATCAAGTTAAATGCAAACAAGACCCATGGCAGATACATGGCTTTGAATTGTGTACCTGTCAATAAATTCAATTATAAGTAAGCCAATGCGATATGTTCTAAACACTGAATTCTTACAAATTGTATCGATATCTTGTATCGTGCACAATTTATAAACAGATAATAGAATGAAAAAAAGGACAAACGTACCAAACCAGAAGTTTACGATAGCATCCTTATTCAGCTGACACCATACATATAATACGCTAAGCACCATAGGATCCATGAGCAGGGAAAAATCACCGATGAGGCCGATGATGACGCAGCATATCCAATTGAACAGCAGGAGGAAGCAATAATCCGCGGGTTTACCATCGTACTCCCCGCGCTCTAACCTCAACGAATAATTGTACAAAAAGTAGCAGTTGATCAAGAAGTGAAAGCCCGAGCCCGGGCTGAGCGGATAGTAAAAGACGCTCGTCACCGCTCGCCAGATTTCGAAATTATTCAGAAACCGATCGGGCCGGAGTATCAGCGAGTGCGGGCTCAGAAATTCGAATCTGCCGAGTAACGTCAGGACAGCGGTACACAGTAACCAGTATCTCGTAAATATCGGCAAGGTATTAAACCAGTTTCTCACATCTGACATTTTTAACGTGTCTTCGCTCTTATTGCCGTTAAGGGTACGACAGTTGACTGCGAATGTGACTGTCAGCGATGTAATGACGTGTAATTGCACCGTCCAGGGTACGATGTCCGCGACAGATTTCTTAGGTTACGTGTACGTACGGCATATGTGCATATAGGTTATATCGTGAAAAACATAACGGTACCCCAAATGTTCTCTTTAGATAATCTCGAAATCATATAGATAAAGATAAAATATTTAAGATAAGATAACCCTGTTTGAAATTCTGTTTATAAGTCGAAGATGAGATTATAAAGCTTTTTTTTATTTATATCTGAAAATAATGTTTAAAAAAAAAACAATTTAGAATATAGAAACAATATCATATTTTTATTTGTAAATCGTTATTTTTAAAAAATTGTTTTTAATATGTTTGGCAGACAATTTTTATCTGTGGCATGTATATATTTGTTGTCCGCATCTAAAAAGATGCTGATAATGTAAAAACGAATAAAATTCTGTGTTTACACCGATGAGACTTAGCAAACTAAACACTATCTTAAATAATTTGAAGAAAATTTTTTTTATCTAAAAGAAAAATATATGGAGATAATATATGTATATTTTGATAATCTTTGTACAAAATTGATATTTTTATTGAACGTTTGGATATTGTTACAATTACAGAGCGATTACAACTTCATGTTTATCACGCACACATTTGTGGAAATAACAGATTGTATTTAAAAAAAAAAAAAAGAAAAAAAATGGCAATTAATAAATCCTGAAGAAAATGTAAATCTTCCTAAGTACAATATGACTTTTTATATGTGGGTTTTGTGCAAACACAAATTATTAAATATCATTATACTATTGTCTCTATAGAAATGTTAAACATACATGTAAATATATATATATTTTACAGAGATAAATTGGCTGTAATATTACAGAATACAGTCAAATGGCTTCTTCCATAATATTGCCCGATTAGATATACTGGTCATTGAAAAATCTATATGTATGTATACATTTTGTATATCAATTATTGGAACTGAGATTTCTTATTCATATAATTTGTTTCACTAGGATTCTGGAGACCCTAAATTATTTTTAAAAAATTATTGCAATTATTTTGCGTAATACAGATTCTTTTGTATCAATTTTAAATAATATACATATATAAATATTAATATACAACGTTCAGTCATCAGAACCAGCTGTTCTCTTTGCTTTCCTTTGTCTTGGACTTTGCTTTGGAGTTCTAGGAGATTTATCTGAAAAAAGCACGATTAATTTAGATTTTTTTATTCTGTCAATTCTGTCTACAGTAACTTTTGGTATAGTAACTAATCAAGAAATTTATCATATTAACTGAGGATTTATATAATAGTGCAATTTGATAATATTTTTGATACATTTCTTATATTTAATAACATGGAAAGACAAAAAGTAATAATGAATTTGTATATAGTGCTTATTTAAAATCCGACTAGTTTCTAAAATATTACTTAACACCATTAAGTTATTGCTAAGTGTAAAGTTTTAGGATTTCTTGTATACTTCCAGAAAATTATTTTTGTCATGGATAAAAACTCGCATGGAAATAATTTTATTGAAAAGCTATTTGACTCTGATTTTAATTCAAATTGATACAAATAAATACTTATTAGCTTGCTATTAATTCATCACTTACTGATTCTGTTGAGAACCTCCTTTGGCAGCCAATCATAATCTACATTATTTGGATTAGATGTGCCCATTTCTACTGCCGTTTTACGAGTAGTAGAAGAGCGCGACTTGCGTCCCAAAGATGATAATAACTGCTGACCTCCTACAAGGGCCAGTATAATGCATGCTGCTAGGAATACATAAAGGAAAATAGTTTCTCCATCGAGACCATCATCTATCTCTATGATTTGTACAGTTTCATTAAAGACTGCTTCATTGTACGAAATCCCATTCTGCAAAAGCATAATGTGTTAATATATCTGCAAATAATATATTCACACACACACAATTTAGTATATTTAAATACACACACACAATTTAATATATTTAAATATTAATATTTAAATATACTAAAAAAAGAAAAATAAGATTTCAAGGCTTAAAGTACATGTAGTACTTGATAAACTGAATGCAGAATAGTTAATTAATATAGGTTAAAATATTAATCCTGTTAATCAGAAGTAATTCTTAATTTTAATAATATAATGATTTTCTTGCTGTATCATATGTAAACAAAAAATTATACTTTTATGTCTAGAAAGTTTAGTATTACATGCCTTTTTCCTCTTTTAAATCTTAATCATTTCTTTTTTCATGCCCTGTATAACATATATAAATATAACTTAAATATATAAATTCATACATACCGTATCTCTATAATTCAAATTAACATTCAATCCAAATGGCCTTCCAGCGAAATTTTCAGATGGTATGAAGGAATAAGCCAAGGTAGCTTCGTGCTTAGGTTTCACAACCTTGTTAAATGTGAACGTCGAGAAATTTTGAATATAAAAATTGAAGTCCATTGCATAACGGAAAGAGGCATCCAGCGATTCCAAAACAAAATCACTTTCACCCTTGTTAATAAAACCCACAAGAAATTCCACTATATTCCCAGCTGGTAATTCTATGAAATTTACAATCTATTTTAGTATCAAAATATCATATGTTATAATCTTAATAGCGAAGAATACAATTTAAATACCAAGAGTAGATAGCATGTTGTAAATAGGTTTTGTAAAAAGTATTGTTGTATCAGCATCAGCTGAGGCATTACTGGTATCTTCTACTGTTTCCTCATCTGTTATTATACTGCCTTCTTCACCTTCTATATCAACAATGTCATCAATATTCTCATCTTCTTGAGCATAGACGCCGTACGCTAAAAATATAAAATTAAATATAAAGATTTATGTTAAACCTCTTAATGCTAGATTTGACAGAATTTTTGAGTAATATTTGAACATTGTGCACAGAACAACAATTATAGTAATTACATTTTTATTGTAAATTTTGCAGTTAGTAACTTTTAGGCTTTGTGCGAGGTCTCTTATATGTACACAGATGCTTAATTCTTGTTACTATATTGTACAAATATAAATATATACATACATATTTATATTTCTAAGAAAAAAAAAGTATATAAATAATAACCCATAATAGAAAATATCTGAATCCTCTGGTTCATCACAAAAATATCCTATTTACAAACGTTTTTACATAATTACATTATTCTAATCGCGCACTTGAGTAAGAGTCGGCGTAATAACAGCTGGAATTTTCGGAATATCGAAAAACTCCGTTTAATCATTCGTTCGAAACTATTTGATCGATTAAACCAGTTCACGTACGAGAAAAGAATTGAATGCTTGCTTATCGAGCGTTAATTGATCGCCGTTGCGTATAACCATGAAACGCATGAATATGTCGTAAAATCGTCGTATTACCTCCGTTGATTGCGAGTACAATCGTCGAAACGGCGAAAAATAGAAAAATGCTAAATCCTTTCATTTTAATCCACCGCTCGGCAGGCGCTCCTTCTGTTAAGAATACCGTTTAATTCGATCTCACATCCACTTACTACGATGCCTCACTACACAACCTACAACGCGACGTTGCCTCGGCATAATGCGACAGCTGCCATTATCAGCGTCGCGCCGCGTGGCTTACGTGGAGGGTCGACAGGGTACTCGTCTCGTCAATTCGTCAACGTGGAATTTCGCGAACGCAACGCAGCACCGTGGCATCGCCACGGAACACGAGCAAGACGATAGAGAGAGCCTTATTCGGGATTCACACTGCATGCGACGTCCAATGGAAGAGCTTCTTTTCTAGGAACAAAAATGTCGTTGATTACAATGCACATTTTCTATTGGATATCAACTGACGTACATACGTCAAATGCGGTATGCATTCTTCATTATGGCATTAGATTATACTATCTATATACTTATTACGTTTATGGATAACCGTGTAGATGAATGACAGAAATTGACAGATGCAGTGTATCTGTCATATAATACATATTGTGTTTTATTATATCGGTCATTAAATTTGTATACCATATCTCTTCCATCTAAATATAAAAACATTAATTCTTGTTAATGCTCTGTCTAATATATCATAATGATAATTTTCGTAAAATTAACACTGTTGTCAAATTTGATGTTTGATTCTGCATTTGTATTAAACAATCGCTAAATCGAATAAAAATTGCGAGAGGAACGAAGCTTGGATATAAATAACGGGTGCTAATATATATTGCAGACTGCGGATATGACGAGCCTGGGCATGGACTTCGAAGACGATTTCTTCTTCGAGGAGGATAAAATGTTGGTTATGGAAGATTGCGGACATTGATTGTTACTTAGCTGTATAATTTGTTACGCTGCCGTTACAGTTTTAATGTGCTTTCTTTCCTGATCATAACATGCATGCTCGAATGCCACGGTGCGGTGGAATCACAGTTTGACAAGCGACTCGACCTTATCAACGAGTAGTAGCGCACTTCAAAATTCGAGCGGATCAACCTCGGATAAAGTTTCTGTTGCTCTTACCACCGTACCATCGGCTAACGTCGAATTGCACCAACTAGCTATGATGGAAGATCGCATGTACGCACTATTCTTATGTCACAGTTATATTGATTTTTTTCTTCTCCTTTTGGCTTCGCGCGTACCTCTCTTCGTACAAAATTTCAATTTTTTCCTTCTGCATTGTCGCTTATCGTATTGGGATTTAGACCAGACATAGAACTGGTCGCACAAGATCGATGTATACAGCAGAAACCTGTCAACCAGACGTAAGTTTTCTTTTCTTTAGAATTTTTGTCATCATAGATATCTATATCATCAAATTATAATTTATATAATGCTGAAAATATTTTTTAGTATAAAAAATTGATAGAATATATTAGTATGAACAAGAGCAATTAATTTTTCTAACTTGAAAACAATTTTATCAAGATTTAAGATTATATAGCACATTAGTATTTATGTAATTTCAAATAATACTAATTTTTCTTGAAGAAAAAATACAGGTTTTACATTTATAGTATAAATATTGTTTTCATATAAATGTATAATTATATATGAAATATATAATTTCATATAAATATATAATTATTAAGCTGTTAATATAAATATATAATTATTTAGCTGTTTGTAATAATTCTACTTTTCTTTTTATTCTTGTTGAGATATTTTATTTAAAAAAAAAAACAAATACGTATAAGAATAAGATACTCATTTTCTATGAGTAGCTTGTGGAAGCTTTTTCTTGCTATGCTTCATTTCTTAATACAATTTTGACTATATTTAATTTTAATTCATTATATACATATATACATATTGTAATTGTGATTATGTATATTATTATTTGCATATGTATATAGAGAGAAATGCTTCTTTTACTTGAGATTTAATTCTGATAATGTGTCAAGTAATTTTTGTGCGCATGAACATGATTCTTATAATATGTAAGAAAAAAAAAGAAGGAACTTTACGCTATATATGCTATATGTATAGATTTTTATTTGTTATGCCATATATTTATTTGAATTTTTATGCCTAGATAATCTTTTTTTTATTGTGCATTTTGTGAGCTTTGTAAAATTTAGCTGCGTAATTACATTTTGTTATTTGTCTGAGAAATTAAGCTGCATATACATATATGTGTGTGTGTGTGTGTGTGTGTGTGTGTGTATTTACATTTATTTAAAAATTTATTATATCACATATTTGTATTTTTTTTCAAATAGGGGTATGACAATTACATCCGGGAATATCATGATACAGAAAGACGCCAGTAATCTTATCGGTATAAGCATCGGCGGTGGTGCGCCGCTTTGTCCGTGTCTGTACATTGTACAAATCTTTGACAATACGCCCGTCGCTTTAGACGGTACTCTTCAAGCAGGCGACGAGCTTGTGGCGGTGAACGGGGCGTCAGTGAGGGGCAAAACTAAAGTGGAGGTCGCAAAGATGATACAATCCTGCGATTCGCAGGTCAGCATCAATTACAACAAGTTACATGCCGATCCTAAACAAGGTCGCACGCTCGACATCGCTCTTAAAAAGGCAAGTATATGTGCTGACGATATGATACGTAACTTTTATCCTGTTGAAAAATCTCACAACTAAATTTCCGATTTTACAGGTGAAACATAGACTGGTCGAAGGTATGGGTAGTACTACGGCCGACGCGCTTGGACTGTCACGAGCCATTCTCTGCAACGATGCCCTTGTCCAAAGATTGATGGCGTTGAAACGCACGGAGAATTTCTACAGAGGTCTAGTTACGCACGCCAAAGCTACGTTACACGCTTTCTTCGATCTGACACAGATCTATAAAGGTATTTTTCAACTAAGTATTGAAAGTCGCACATGTTTAACATTATATACTCAAGTCGATTGTATCTTTTAGTATTCGGAGACGCGTTCGCTGCTATAGGAGTGCGAGAACCGCAACCCCGCGCTAGCGAGGCTTTTAGACAATTTGGCGAGCAGCACAGGCAAATGGAGAAGTTTGGCGTGACGATGTTGAAGACCTTGAAACCGATACTGAGCGATTTGGGAACATACCTCAACAAGGCCATACCGGATACACGGTTGACCATCAGCAAATATGCCGACGCGAAATTTGAATATCTATCCTATTGTCTGAAGGTAAAGGAGCTGGACGACGAGGAGCAGAGTTGCGCTGCTCTGCAAGAGCCCCTCTATCGCGTGGAAACTGGCAACTACGAGTATCGGTTGGTGCTGCGGTGTCGGCAAGAAGCCCGCGCGAGGTTCGCGAAACTGCGTTCGGACGTGTTAGTAAAACTCGAATTGCTAGACAATAAGCATGTCCAGGACGTGGTGTGGCAGCTGCACAAATTCGCGGCCGGCCTGGCCAAGTACTACGCTAGCACGCGAGATCTATTGTCGGCGGTAATGCTATTCCCGGTTGAGGTCGATCTATCGCATTCCGCGTTTCAGTATAAATCCACCGGGCCACAAACGCTGACGGATTCGAGCGAAGACGTCGAAGAGTATGAGCCGGAAGAGAAGCAGAGCAACATAAACGAGGAACTTCTTATCGATACATCGAATTTCTCAGCAGAACCGACGGATAATACATAGCGATACTTACTGAATTTTTAAAGAGTTTCATAAGCTGAGTAAGATGATTTTTATATAACAATTGATAATGTATACAAAAGTATACATTTATTAATTTAATTCCAATTGTTATATATCATGTTGCATGAACGATGTATTCTTATATGCGTTCCTTAACAATCGTGATGAGTATAGAATTCCTTAATTTTTCGTTATATAATGCAATATCATTAAATGCAACAACTGTATTTAATATTTCTGCATTGTTATTTGTTATGTACAGTAGAGAGAGAGGAGAGAGAGATAGAATATAATTATTTTTAACACATATAATTCGCAGATGTAAAATATGTTTTTAACAGTTTTATTATCTTTCTATCTTCTAAGATATATTAGCAAACAAATTATTTGTTACCAAATCTTGTCTTCTAAGTCAAGTTGGAGCACTATTTCAAATACAGAATAATGTTAATTATATCTCTTTTTTAATTATGTAGATATTTATAATATAACAATTTGTAGAATAAGTTATATAATATATAATATGTGAGATATACAAACGTGTGATACCACCAATGTATATTTGCAAAAGTAAAATATACCAAAGCTATTATTTGTGACAAATATAAAGATTCTATATATATTTTTTCGTCACTCAGCCATTTATAAAATTTTTCTACTGTAAGAGTAAGACGTACAGGTATAAGTGAAATAATATTCTCTAATATTATATATACCATGATTAATATGATTATTTGTGTGTGTGCATATATATATATTTATTTACGTCAAAAATTAAAAAGTAATAAATGATAGTTTTTGCAAACTTTTTAAATAAAAATAAAAATTTTTTTATTTAAATAGAGAAAATTCTTTTAATGTTTTATATAACAAATTAATGATAGTAATGACAAATTTTCTGTTTTATATTCCAACATATATTTGACGAAATGCGACATGCGCTTCAAGTTTAGCGCCCATTATGTCACGTGACATCCGCTATGGAATGTGGAAGGTCTCTTCCTGTCTCTTCGCTCTTCCGCCTGAATCACGGAAACTAGAGTGCTTGTTCTCTCTCGTGGAGCTAAGGTCGTATCCGACAACTTGCACCAATTTTGAAGTTCCATCTGATTCTTCGAGTAGAAAATTAAACACAAAAAATGACGACCGAAGCCGAACTCGCTTGCGTTTATTCCGCTTTGATACTCGTCGACGACGATATCGCCGTAACCGTAAGTATCGTTTCACACGTGGGTTTATACCGCGATTGTATTATTTTTACCGATCTCACCGCGATGGATGCATCATATTCTCGATATTTATTCATAAATATTGCATTTGCATCATCTACATTTTGAGTATGTGTTTTCGTTAAAGTTTTTCTATTTAAATTACATTGTTAACCTCTCTCTCAAATCCCAGATACAGCATCGTGTATTCTATGAATTCTAAATTCTATTATATACAAAGTCTATTATATATTCTATATATATAGTTATACTTTTAATATATATTTTTACTAGAATATATTCATACATAACGCATTTATTTTTTGTTAATGTTCACAGCAGAAGAGTGATTTTATTTATAACTATCATATATATATTTGCAATTGTAGTATTTATTTTTATAGTTCATATCGAGAGAAATATCACATTAATGAATATTGATGAATAAACTTAAACAAATCAATGCTTTAATTGGCATAATATATTATTATGGTTATTATAAATACAGGTATTAGAGATAAACGCCTTGTTATTGCTGCAGATTCTACTATGAAAAAACCTAAGCGATAGATGTTATGCTGAATGAAAAGTAAGAACGTAAATATACCGCATTATTGAATTATATTTTTATTTTACAGGGCGAGAAGATACAAACAATTCTGAAGGCGGCAAATGTAAACGTTGATTCTTATTGGCCCGGGCTTTTCGCCAAGGCTTTAGAAGGTGTAAATGTTAAGGAACTGATCACCAATATCGGATCAGGTGTTGGAGCTGCACCTGCAGGAGCAGGTGGTACGTATACTTTTTTTATATAATAGGAAACTATTCACAATATTACATTGTATAAATCGTTCCTTTTATGGCTTATCTGCAAAGTAGGAGTTATTAAGTAGATATTTAGATTTAGATATGCTTTGAATCACATGGCAATTGCATTTAAATAAAATAGACTTGGAAGAATGTTGTTTAAGCTGATTAAAAAAGAATTGCAAACTTTTATTCCATATCCTCTTCATCCACTGATCTAGAATATTCAAGTAGCTAGCTCGGTCAGCAAAAGAGGAGAAAGAAAATAAAAACAAAAACTTTCTGGTTTTATTCACAGAGATATAACCTCCAAGTTTTTGTTAGTAACATAAAAATTGTAATTTTTTAATATAATCTCAACTATTTTATGACATTTTTGCTGGAAAATATCTTCTTAAGTGTCATCAATAATCCTATATAAAAAATAATATTTATGTTTTGAACTTTTAAAGCTCCTGCTGCTGCAGCACCTGCCAGCACCGAGGCTGCTCCAGCCAAAGAGGAGAAGAAGAAGGAGGAACCAGAAGAAGAGTCAGATGACGACATGGGCTTTGGTAAGTAATTTCAAATTTAATGTCATAAATATAACGAAAAAAAAATACAGACATAAAGAACATTCAGTGATTAATATAGCATGTATTAGCTACAGAATATACATGTGACGACAATATTTCGAAATGAGAATACAGTGAATCAAATCGTTCTAATCAACGAAATGTAATTAATTTCTATCTTAATCACATTGCACTATTTGGTTACAGGTTTATTCGACTAAGCTCAAGGATCGCGTTGGTCCATTCCTTTTATATATGTACAGTTACATTGTACAATAAACGATGAAACAATTTGACAAGAGGTATATACTTTCTTTTTAACCATAGAAAAGCGATCACAAACAATGAAGATATACTTTTTTTTCAACTTTTTTTTAAAATACTTTTTGCTCTATTATATGTTCTTTCTCTATACATATGAATATCAATGAAACATGCACAGAACATGTTTGATAAACCGTATATAGGATGAAAATATATTACTTTCTATCTCTCTGTTCTGCTATACACACATGTACATCCGAATATCTCTGTTTGTTTTCTATAATGTGTATGCTATCAACGAGTGAACTACAATTCTAATTTTCATGTTATTATATTTTGTTTTCGGCATGCTGATTGGCAATATTTTAATAAATTTAATCAATCTCACTTTATGCTATGTTTAAGCTAGTTCCTCTGTATTGCAATCATATTAGATTATGAAACAAGAAATCGAATTGTTTTCTTACGATATACGTCGAAATAAACTAGTTTTTTTATATCATTATTCGCGTTCGATAGTATAAATTGGTGAAATATATCGATTGATACTCTTCTTTCGCTTTGAAAATTAATAAATAGCTGGAAATCTTGTAACTCATAAAGTTTATTTTTGCTGGAAATATAAGACATATGATTGAATCATATTTCCATTTATTAATACCAGATAATAAAAAATGGAGTTTTTAATATATTTTATAAATCCATCCTATCAAACGCGTATAGTAAGAAAATTGATTTACAACGTAATATTTCACAAGAAAAATTTACATAAGATTCTCATTTCTGACGTCATATAATTCGACATGGTTGCAATGAGGAAACAGGAGTCCTAATAACAATTATTCCATCAATGAAAGAACCTGCTTCCATAAGTGGATTCATCTTTTTTTTCTTTTATGTAATAATCTCTTTCGTGTAACAAAATGAAAACAATTTTATATGTATCGCTACGACATAGAATCAACTTGTGTGATTATTACAATTTATCATATAATAATTCAACTCGATTACATACTTATAGCTTTTATGCTACATAAGACGATTGATCGGTAACATCCCGTCACGTTTCATCGTTAATCAGTTGGTGTATATGGAACGGAAATGGTTGTCGTAAAATGTTTGATGTACATAAAAATCTGGATGTATATCAAATCCCCTATTATCGTTTCTTTCACGCGCGATAAAATATATATATATAAAATATGCATACAATATAGCTGTCGATAAGAGCGTGCAAAACGTATTGAGTATCGTTTGATATGCGGATTGATTCGATTGTTATCGGCGATAGGATTATAATATTTCAGCTTAACAATCGATCATAAATATAATGCGCAGTATAAGACTCAGCAAAATATAATGCAGTATAGTAGTATAAGACTCATCGTCAGTAAGCAAAAATATATATGGCAATGATTTTTGCCAATTTGCTAATAATATACTATAAACGTTAATAAAAATAATCGTTATATATAGTCGAAAGCCATGTTACGAAACCTGCAATGTTGTTAGGGTGCGTCGATGCAAAAAAAATATGTATTCTGAAAATACGATTATCAGTAAAGTTTAGAACTGAGAATACTATATTATGTTATAATAATACTACAAGTTCTAACTATTAGATATACGGCGCCAGCGCGTCAATTTGCATCGTTTTCTAAAGAAGATATATATTTTGGAGTTGGTTTCGTTTGTTCAATATTGAACCGCCTTGTTTATCCAATTCGAGAATGGAAGAGATGGCCAACCCTTGATTTTTCACGGAAGCATTTCATTGTACATTTCAAAACAGTTATACGATACGATATATGCATTCTCATATATTTTAGTTATATTTTAACATATTCTCTTCTTTAATCTTTCAACTCGCCGTTATCGCTGTGTTGTGCTTCTGGTTCCGACAACGGTAACCATTGCGCCGACGCGCCTTTGCCAGATAGTACGCGTTGAAACAATTCTCTTTGACACGAGCCGGATACCTCGCATTTGGCCAAGAGATCGCCGTTGGCTCGCAACACGGAGAATTGTAAGACACACTTCGGTAACACGTCGCTACTGATGTCAAAGCTAAGGATATCATTCCATACGGGACTAGTAGTCTCACGCTGTATACCTGATTTTTTCTTCTTAAGACTCTTACCATCCTGAATGAGCGACACCTAAAACACGATGCAGAGCAATTAGCGACGAGAGCAAAAAGATTCAAGGAAAGCTCACTCCGTACATATGTACGTACGTACCTTTACATATGAGTTGGCGTTCGCGGGATCGTCGAGAACGGGTAAATTTCTTGCCCTGACGACAATAATTGTCAGTTTCTCTAGAGACAGCTGATATGAGATGGAAACCATCAGTTCTCCTAAAGGTGGTGCCTTAAAACCACCCTCCGCCCCGTATCGCAGAACTGGTTTCGTGATGGTGATCAAGTTTGTACCGAGATCCGGCATGGAGCATAGGGGAAGCTGCACGTAACCCAAACCTCGGTGTCGCGTGAACGCATCAAAATCGTAGAGCAGGATTTCCAACGTCCTCCCAGCCAATGATGATGCGGGCGTTACTTCGAAGACAAAATCCTCGTCGAATACTAGAGGACCGAAATCAGATGTACAAGGTATCTTTTTTTATAATATCTCTCTCTCTCTCTCTCTCTCTCTCTCTCTCTCTCTCTCTCTTGAACGAGAGTTTTCTTCTCCTTCATGATGAACTTTATGAATAATGAGGAAATATTTACCGGGATTCAGAGTACGCCTGTGTATCGTGGTTTGCCATACGTTGCTTCGGTCAGGCAGCAGACGTATCTTAGCGTAAGGGTCCGCGATACCGCTCAATTCCCGGGCACGAAGATCGTGCGCCTTTAAAGAAGAAAATGATTATTCCAATTTTATATATTTAACGAAATGATAAATGCGTCATACACGTCCAAAACATGCGAGAAATGAAAAATATTACCTCGATAAGTCTCACAGTAAGTATTCCAGCGTTAGTGTCGTAGATCAATCCCAATTTTAATTCACCTCTGATTTCGTCGGATGACGAGGTCGAAGAGGATGAGGAGAGCTACAGATATATAGAAATATAACTATACGATAGACGCGCTAATTATTGACGGATTGGCAATAATTAAATATTGAGTATAATAAATCTGTACTATGTATATACCTTGTGTCGTCGAGCCGAGTCGACGATTTCGACACTATTTAATCGGGACTGAGATCCATCTATACTTCGCGGCGGCTGCCTGACGATCACCATGCGCTTCTCGGATGCGACCACTGTACCTTCCGGAAGAGGTGGCGCGAGCGGACTCATCGGAGACGAAGGAATATCATCTGATTCCGAGAGATGATGCTGCATAACTGCAAAAAGAAAATCCAGGTAGAAGAATATATGTATAACAGAAGGAATAAGGCAGCGCCGCGTAATTCTTTTTAGTTGATTTAGTCGATCCAACGTTTTGATTTTAAACGAAATATTCCGATAACACATATATCATGTCGTTCATTCATTTTTTTGTTACATGTTTCTTTTTTTCGTGTGTGCGTCCAAATGTCATATATAAGTTGCAGGAATATGGAATACTTTTGTAAAGTATATATTTTTGATGAGATTAACATGAATGGTAAACTGACGTGATTCTTTTATCAAAATTTACTTCAATTTTTTTCCACGAAAGTAGTTTTTTTTTTTTTTAAATAATAGCATCGCGGTTTGTTTCTTCAATGATCTGATCACTCTATTCTTTCAATAGGATTTTTGGGACACCCAATGCATCTACCTCTTCTAGGAGAGTCGCTGGCAATGCTGTCAAATACATGATCGGACTGCCATTCGTCGTCATCAGAGTGACTGTCACTACGCCTGGTAATTTTGTTATCCCGCGAAAGCGCGACACCAACCAAAACGTCCTTTGACGATCTGGCTGCCTCCTCGGCTCTGTCCAGCAAATCCCTTTCGAACCTATAAAAGAATCACACACATTATTACATTATTTTTATTCCTTTTTATACATTTATATATATAAATTATATTTTAGACTTTACCGAGTAACATTGTCATGTAATGTTTCAGAACAAAATTGAAGATGATGAGCCGCGTGTCTTATCCGAACATAGTGAATGAACGCACATGAAAAAATACAAAGATACGTGCCAATTGAGTGGTCCTCCGACCGAAGTAAGCAGCGGCAATCGTCGGCGACGTGCACAAATGGTGTAGACAATCACTGCCGAGATCGCCCCGGTAGCGGCTCCAACTGTGCCCAGAACGGCGACTACTCCGGCACCGTGAACATCCATCTTAATTGCGAATCTGTATCCGCATCATTTAAATCATTTAAATCTTCCGTCAACGAGCGATTTATGTGTCGCGACGTATTGCTGTTGTTAAACAGCTGTCATTCGATCTCGCCGAGGATTAATCGCAACAATATTATCGACTTGAAGCCGTAGTTTGCTTTGCGTATTTTATATAAACATATTTCATTAATAGACGTTTCTCTTTGTGTGTGTGTGTGTGTGTGTGTGTGTGTGTGTGTGTATGTACCTTAATATAGAAAATCTAGAATTTGAAAAGGATCTAATTATCTAAGCTACTATTTAATCGCTTAATTTAAACGAGGTCTGTGCAACTGGATACATATGAAAAGAGAAATCATTTACAAGTCGTACTGATGATCATCTGACACTAATTGTTTTATTAATGAGCGCTCTTTAGATTGCCGTTGTAAGGACGAAACACACGAACGGATTTACAATGGAAATGTAACGCAGAAGATCATTAGTCCGACATACGGTACAGCGAGATAAATGTACGTCGACACTCACCCCAGCGTGGTTCCCGCGATGTTACATTATTCTTTCGCGCAACTGGAACGAGAGACTAGCGAGCGAGGGCTTTTCCTTGGCCCTCCAATAAATCACAACAGGGACATCGCGTCAGTAGTTCCGGAAAGCAATTCGTCACGTCCACCTCGCGACTGTCCACAGCTACATATACATACACTCTCTGTCTACTCGCCCTGTATAGACTCATCCCCAGAAGAGCATTTCCGTGCGCCTGCGTCCGTATACGAGCAATGACGAGGGATCATCGAGCGACCTTGAATTAGGGGGGTGAAGAGCGCGTTTCGCGTACCATTCGGAAAGTTTTCCTATCATCTCGCTTGCATGCTTGATTGCGCAAAAAGTATAGTCGGTGAAGATGGAAGTGATGAAGAAAAGCATTCTAAAAATTTACATACAAAAAATTTATAGTCCAAGTTTTTTCACATGACGAGCTTTTTAGGCGCTTATCTTAAAAGAAAAAAATTCTTAATGTCGCGAGAAAAACGCGTATAACGATCATTATAATAGCGGTTAAAGCGTGATATTTTTTTATATGATTGCTGCTATCATTGTTTATCATCAATCGATTATTCTCAGCTTCATGATCTTGTCGATAAACAAAAAATAATTTTAATGATCTTATTTTTAATTTTAAATATTCTTTATATTTATTTTTCTCTCTTCTCATTGAGAAGTGGAGAGAAAAAAATATCTCTTTGGATATAACTCATAATTTCTTTAAATAATTTGCTATAACTCGGAATCGCGTCAGCTTAAATCCGGCACTGAGAAGGACGGCTACTTATCTACTTATCCTACATTGATATGTCAAGAGGGAAAAAGAGAGAAAGAGAAAATCGATATCTTTATTGAGATTTCCGTGCGTAATCGCGTCCTAAATCGCTCTCTTACTGCCCCAGTATCCATTTTCGTACAGCGAGTCCAAATCGTGTGCGTTTCGTTTTCTGCAAAAATTTTTATGCGTGAAATATCTGATAAAAACTCGATATGCACGTTAAATGCGACAATTCTCTTTTTTTTAAATTTTTTTACCTTGTTTTTTACCACACGTGTATGTACGTAAGAAGGGAATAAAGGTCTATAGCATCGCACGCGAAATCTTGTTTATTCAACATGTTGCATTTATAAGTGGAAGTCTAAAGATGCTTATTCTTTTTCCTTTAAAATGTAACACGAGACGTAATTGAATCAGGCAAATATTCTGTCTGCAAATGTATCTGCAAAGAAAAATTAAATAGACAACGTTGTTAATTTTTAATCATATTTATCATTAATAGACATTAATTCAATTGTATCTAAATATACTGTACATTTTGATTTATTTATAATTGCTGCTTTGTTGAATAAGAGAAACTTCAATATAAGATTGATCGGTTGTTAATTAATTAGTCATAAACATATAAAATATATATACTAAGTATATTACATACATAAAAACAAGAGGAGGGAGGTCTAGATTTCGATTTACATATACGTTTCCTGCACTAGTTACGTTATATAAAAACGAAATATATATATATATACAATATATGTATGTATGTTGTATATATAATATTTACAAGTGGAGAAAAAAAGAGAAAAAAGAAGAAGTGTAGGAAGTTCAATCGTGCCGACGTAATTATCCGAAGCACTCCGAATTTAGTAAGATCAGAGAGAAGCCTGAGAGACGTCACGGCCCGGTTTTAGGTGATCCCTAAAAGCGAAACGCCCTCTGTGGACATAAAAAACGTGCACATTGAACAACGTAGCCAATGTCCACGAATGTTCTCAATGGTAACTCACAATGTGCACATTTTCGGTTGCGTTCCGTGCTATGTGCACGAAGTGTCGGTAACACGATATCTGTCTTATTATATACAGGGTGTCCGTCAACGTAAGACGCTTACGTATTAAATGAATTTCTAATATAAAGACGTTTTGTGGTGTTATTATTTTTGAAATTGAAATTATAATATAAAAAGCCTTTCATTTTAACGACTTAAAATAAAAGTTACAAATTATTGACGACAATTAACGATTCTTTTGCTGAAAAGAATCGATTCTATATTTTGCTTTCTAGAAAGACTGTGATAAAAGAAACTAGTCTTAGACGTATAAAAGGAATAAATGTGAGTATGAAAGGTATGTGTGGTTAAGGAATTTTGTAAACCAAGTACACTTCTAGGCAAAAAGTGAGTTAAATAAATATTATTATATGTGAAAAATTATAAACGACCGAAACTAGCCAAAATGTTTATTTATTTGTTAACAATACGTCGTTTCGACCATATGGTTGTGGTCCTTCTCCAGTATAAACTAGAATAGTAAAATTGATAATTAGATTTTTCTTTTGACGGTTTGGATAAGACAGCAATATACATGAGTAGATCGTGAACAATTTGAGTACATACAGTTTAGATAAAAGAATATAAAGATGTGGAGAGTGCTAGAGCAGCGCTGCACCGCTGCACCAACACTCTGCACCGCTGCAGCAGGACACTGCAGCGCTGCACCGCTGCACCAACACTCTGCATCGCTGCACCAGCACCCTGCATCGCTGCACCGCTGCACCAACACTTTGCACTGCTGCACCAGCAACCTGTAGCGCTGCACCAGCACTCTGCACCGCTGCACCAGCACCCTGCAGCACTGCATCGCTGCACCAGCACTCTGCACCGCTGCACCAATACTCTGCAGCGCTCCACCGCTGCACCAACACTCTGCACTGCTGCACCAAGACTCTGCGCCGCTGCACCAATACTCTGCACTGCTGCACCAGCACCGTGCACCGCTGCACCAGCCCTCTGCTCCGCTGCTCCAACACTTT
>OX424450.1:5950856-6162819 GCA_949152495.1 Lasius fuliginosus | reverse complement strand
GTGCAGAGTGCTGGTGCTGCGGTGCAGAGTGTTGGTGCAGCGGTGCAGAGTGTTGGTGCAGCGGTGCAGCGCTGCAGGGTGATGGTGGCAGCGGTACAGAGTGTTGGTGCAGCTGTGCAGAGTGTTGGTGCAGCGGTGCAGAATATTGGTGCAACGGTGCAGAGTGCTGGTGCAGCAGTGCAGAGTGCTGGTGCAGCGCTGCAGTGTGCTGGTGCAGGCAGTGCAGAGTGTTGGTGCAGCGGTGCAGCGCTGCAGGGTGCTGGTGCAGCGGTGCAGAGTGTTGGTGCAGCGGTGCAGAATATTGGTGCAACGGTGCAGAGTCCTGGTGCAGCAGTGCAGAGTGCTGGTGTAGCGCTGCAGTGTGCTGGTGCAGCAGTGCAGAGTGTTGGTGCAGCGGTGCAGCGCTGCAGGGTGCTGGTGCAGCGGTGCAGAGTGTTGGTGCAGCGGTGCAGCGCTGCTGGGTGCTGGTGCAGCGGTGCAGAGTGTTGGTGCAGCGGTGCAGGCGCTGCAGGGTGCTGGTGCAGCGTTGCAGGATGCTGGTGCAGCAGTGCAGAGTGTTGGTGCAGCGGTGCAGAGTGCTGGTGCAGCTGTGCAGAGTGTTGGTGCAGCGTGTGCAGCGCTGCAGGGTGCTGGTGCAGCGGTGCAGAGTGTTGGTTCAGCGGTGCAGCGCTGCAGGGTGCTGGTGCAGCAGTGCAGAGTTTTGGTGCAGCGGTGCAGCGCTACAGGGTGCTGGTGCAGCTGTACAGAGTGCTGGTGCAGCGGTGCAGCGCTGCAGGGTGCTGGTGGCAGCGGTGCAGAGTGCAGGTGCAGCAGTGCAGTGTGTTGGTGCAGCGGTGTGCAGCGCTGCTGGGTGCTGGTGCAGCGGTGCAGGGTGCTGGTGCAGCAGTACAGAGTGTAGGTGCAGCGGTGCAGCGCTGCAGGGTGCTGGTGCAGCGGTGCAGGGTGCTGGTGCAGCAGTGCAGAGTGTTGGTGCAGCGGTGCAGCGCTGCAGGTTGCCGGTGCAGCGGTGCAGGGTGCTGGTGCAGCGGTGCAGAGTGTTGGTGCAGCGGTGCAGCGCTGCTGGGTGCTGGTGCAGCGGTGCATAGTGTTGGTGCAGCGGTGCAGCGCTGCAGGGTGCTGGTGCAGCGGTGCAGGATGCTGGTGCAGCAGTGCAGAGTGTTGGTGCAGCGGTGCAAAGTGCTGGTGCAGCGGTGCAGAGTGTTGGTGCAGCGCTGCAGGGTGCTGGTGCAGCAGTGCAGAGTGTTGGTGCAGCGGTGCAGCGCTGCAGGGTGCTGGTGCAGCGTTGCAGAGTGCTGGTGTAGCGGTGCAGAGTGTTGGTGCAGCGGTGCAGCGCTGCAGGTTGCTGGTGCAGCGGTGCAGAGTGCAGGTGCAGCAGTGCAGAGTGTTGGTGCAGCGCTGCACCGCTGCAACAACACTCTTCACTGCTGGACCAGCATTCTGCAACGCTGCACCAGCACTCTCCACATCTTTATATTCATTTATTTAAACTGTATGTACTCAAATTGTTCACGATCTATTCATGTATATTGCTGTCTTATCCAAACCGTCAAAAGAAAAATCTAATTATCAATTTTACTATTCTTGTTTATACTTGAGAAGGACCACAACCATATGGTCGAAACGTCGTATTGTTAACAAATAAATAAACATTTTGGCTAGTTTTGGTTGTTTATAATTTTTTAAATATAATAATATTTATTTAACTCACTTTTTGCCAAGAAGTGTACTTGGTTTACAGAATTCCTTAACCACACATACCTTTCATATTCACATTTATTCCTTTTATATCTCTAAGACTAGTTTATTTTATCACAGTCTTTCTAGAAAGCAAAATATAGAATCGATTCTTTTCAGCAAGAGAATCGTTAATTGTCGTCAATAATTTTTAACTTTTACTTTAAGCCGTTAAAATGAAAGCTTTTTATATTATAATTTCAATTTCAAAAATAACAACACCACAAAACGTCTTTATATTAGAAATTCATTTAACGTAAGCGTTTTACGTTGACGGACACCCTGTATATAAAAAGACAGAAATCGTGTTACCGACACTTTGTGCACATAGCACGGAACGCTACAGAAAATGTGCACATTGTGAGTTACCATTGAATACATTCGTGGACTTTGGCTACGTAGTTCAATGTGCACGTTTTCTATGTCCAGAGGGCGTTTCGCTTTTAGGGATCACCTAAAACCGGGCCGTGACGTCTCTCAGGCTTCTCTCTGGTCGTACACCCGTAAACACCTGTTGCATATTTATTTTTATTTATCCAGTGCTGACAACACAAGTCAAATTCACAAATCAGAATTGCCATTTCTAATCTATGTTACCCCCTGAATTGATGCACTTTAGTTGCAATATTTGTCGCGAGAACGCGCGATCAGTGCGCTGCTAATTCTTGAAACTACGCAAATCCTCGTAAGAACAGCAATCTTTAGTATTATTTCATCGATGGTTCGAGTTGTACGTTAGCGTTGTGTGATTTTGTCAATGGTTTATACTTGTGCATGTAAATTAATTATTTGAAAAAAATAGAAATGAGAAAGCCTCCATTACGAACATTTTAACGTACGAATTTTAAGGGATACAGAAACGAAATTCCTTAAATTCGGCAACAGAAGGTATATCACATTATCATATATTACATGCGCTATTTTTCTAACCTAGAAGTACTCTTTACTGAGTGATAATAATTGCGTTTTTTTTTTTGACACTATAATATCCCTTTAATTCAATTACGATATGTATCAAGATTTTACGTTTCATCAGAAATTATGTTGTCGCAATTTTCCTCTATAATTCTCACCATTTTTTTCTGTTATAAATTTGCGATGATTTTCTTGCTCATCTGCTGTGAATGCAAGTTTACAAGTTTATTCTGTATTCTCTTTAACATCATTTAAAATCTTATTTATATTGTTATATTAATTCACAAATAAATTTACAATAAATTTAAGAAATATAATATAAGATGCTTTGCTTTTCTGTGAACAAAAGTTTTTAGAGCAGCTTAATATGATTACATTACGTGGAAAACTGAAAAAGGACAATGATATAACAAATTCAAAGAACAACAATAGACGAGTTTCAATACGTGATAAATTACTGATCAAAGAGGTATTTATTATAACGAGATTTGATATTTCTCTTATATACTAATTTGTTATAAATCATAGAGTTTGTGGTTTATATGGATTTATTTTTGTTTATTTTATTTAGGTGCAAGAGATGGAACAGACATTGCCATTAACTTGTCAAGTCACATTTAAAGATCCACATTGTTTACATGAATTTATATTATTAATTATGCCAGATGAAGGATATTGGATCAGTGGCCATTTCTATTTTCAAATTTATATAACAGAGGAATATAACATGACGGTAATCCTACAGTCCACAATTTTATGTGATATAGCAATGTTAAATATAGATACTTTTGTATCTTAAAGCACACATCTTTCAGCCACCAGTAGTGAAGTGCTTAACAAAGTTATGGCATCCTAATATAAGTGAGGATGGTGACGTATGTCTTTCCATTTTAAGACAAAGTAGCATTGATGGATTGGGATGGGCACCAACACGCAAACTAAAAGATGTTGTATGGGGTTTAAATTCTCTCTTCACTGTATGTATACAAGTATTTTCTGCTGCATCCAATGCGGCGAATATGTCAGCAAGATTATATTGCATATATTTTATATAATTGCATTTCTTTCAGGATCTCTTAAATTTTGACGATCCTTTAAACAGAGATGCAGCAGATTTGTTTATTAAGGACAAAGAATCTTTTCGAAGTAAAGTTAAAGATTATGTAATGCAATATGCAAAGAGATGATTTATATTGTAATATTTTAAAGCAAGACTAATTATGTACATTTATCGTATTGGTATCATGCCCTTTTTTAGTGAATGAGTGAAGAACTTGCTCAAATGTGCTTTAGATTGATATCATTTAACTCAGTTTAATATTTTGCTAGTCTTCTTTTGCCTGAAAGAGATTTTACTATGGTTTTGAATTTTATATAAATTAAATTCTTGGATTGTTATAGAGTGGAATTATATTCATATACATTAATTATAATCTATATATATTATGTATGAAGAAATTGTAAATGTATGAAGAGGATTAAAAATGCATCACATGTACAATAATGTTTTTTTCTCTCTATGAGACGTAATGTAATGTTCCATCGGGACATCTGTAAATAAAATGGGTGTTTAATAATATACTCAAGTCACATTGTAATTTACATGTCCTTCGCAAGAAAACATAAGGAAGGTGTCACGCATATATACTCAAAGTATCGAATGCATCTTAAATAAATATTAGAGAGTGTACAGAGGGGCGGGGGCTTAATATACGCGCAGTTATTTCATCAAATATTTATTTATAATTTTCATACAACGCGTAATCGAAATTTTTTGCTGAATTTCAGAAAATTTGATTTGCACTTTGATTCATTGAAATGTATAGGCAACAATTCATTTGTGTTATACTCGTCGAATTAACGGACGGTTGAGAAACTTATCGTTTTAGCACATAGCAAGTGCCGACGGAATTTGTCGGCGAAGTATCAACGATATATATCTTTATTATATAATCACAAGTTGTAACGAATAAATTATAACAAAAGAGAAAACACAAGAGACGAGAGTGTCCCTCGCGTTTCTCATCATTTCTACTCGCTGTCCAGAGAAACGGACACATACGCGAGACGAAATGTGTTTGTATGGTGTATATGTGTCCATAAATATAAATAAAAAATTGCAGATCCATCGTTAGAACGTGGTCCGCAGCTCTTCCTGTATGCTGGTTGACCTAATGAGCTTCTGTTTCGAACCCAACAAACTCTCGCTCGCTAGGCTGTTACCCTCGGAAGCTAACTTCGACTTTTGTTCGTGATACTCTTCGTTATACTCCTTCAACCTGTTGCCCAGAAACACAGCCCTCTCGCGTTTCTTAATCATATAATCGGTTGGTAATAGCCATCTATGTTCGTGGCATTCCTCCGCCATCGGTCTTTTGCTGAAAAAGATTAATGTAATTTTTTTTTTTAATACGGAAGATTTATTCATACACACATACAAATTTTACATTTAATATTAAGTACAATTATCCAGTTGCAATCCCACTAAATAAATAATTACGTTAATCTTGTTAAAAATTCTACCTTCAGTCAATAAATATGAAAAAGATTTATTGTTATGCGATAAGAATTCGACATCGATCTGTATGTTTAAAAGTCACAGATAAGGAAAGGAAAGCTCAAAGATCTTTAATGTCACTACCAACCTTGGCGCGCGTTTGAAGACCAGCATGAGAAATCTGGTAGCCTCCTGACTGAGCTCTTTGAAGAGATATTCGAATCTGTATCTGACGAAGGATATGTTCTGCCTGGTCTCGTTCGCGTCCTTACCGCGGAAGGGAGAGACCCCGGAGAGCAGCACGTAGGTCAGCACGCCGACCATCCATATGTCCGTCTGCGGATAGATCGGCTCGTCGTTGTAAAGCTCGGGCGATCTGTACTCGTGGTGACCCAGTTGCTCAGGCACCATCGCGCCCAGTCGGCTGACCCGGTGAGCGGATCCCATGTCGACCAGTTTCACCTGGACCGATCTCACGGACGACATGACGACGTTATCCGGCTGGATGTCCAGGTGACAGTAGCCGCGCCAGTGCAAATACTGCAGACCGTCGAGGATCTGCGTGATGGCATTCGCCACGCAGTTCTCCGTGTATTCGTGCCGGCTGGAGAAGTACGTGAGTATGTCGGCGCCCTGGAGCTTCTCCATGACGAATACCGCAACCGGGGAGCCGGAGGGTGATTTGTAGGCCACCTCCAACATGGCTATTCGCTCGTGTCGCAGCGAACGCAGTGCCTCGTATTCCCGATTCACCTGCTCTTCCGTCTCGGCGTTTAGCTCCAGGATCTTGGCGACTATCACGCTATCCGTGCTCTTGTCCACGCCCTTTGCTACGGTGGAGAACTGGCCGCGCGACAACTCCGAAATGAAGCTGTATTTGGCGGATAGTTGACCAGACTCCATCGACCACTCGATTGGACGCTCTTCCACGGAGTAATCCATGTGCGGTTTGTCCTCTTCCAGGACGATCTCCTGACCGGCTTCGGTCAATTCTTGAAGATGCCTCATCGCTCGTGTGATCTGCACCTTCAGGCAACCCGGCGGCCGCGTCTTGATCAGCTTCGACGGGATGCCCTTCTCGCTCCAGCCTATGCGATTGCGCGCCGCCAGACGGAAGTTGTAGCTCGTGTCTTGCTTCAGGTCACGCACCAGGTAAAACTCGTGGTCGATGTTGGAAGCGACGTCTATCCAGGCGATCGAGTCACCCTCCTTGTACTGGAGATTGTAGCACAGCACGGGCGAATTGCCGTCGTACTTGGGCTGCTTCCATCGCAGGAGGACTTCGGTATCCGAAACATCGGAAGCCTGGAAAGTCGAAAAAAAAGATAATATTTATATAAATTTATAAATTAAATAACAGGAAGATGGAGGAAAGAGTCATTTGCATATATAGATTAATTTCTCGTCTATTTCGTATATCTCTTCAAAAACTCGCTCAATTATAATAATATACCTCCGGAGAATCCGGACCGAAAGGCACCGTTGCCAGCAACATCCTCGTCCTAACGACCGTTTGTCCTATAGGATTCCTCGCCACGACCTTGTATATCCCGATGTCGTGCTCCTTGGTAGGATTAAAACTGAGTATAGACCTCCCCTCGGTGTCCTCCGTCACTTTGATTCTGTTGTTCTCCTGGATGACTATGTCGTTCCTAAACCACTGTATCAGTGGTTTCGGATTTCCTACTGCCAGGCAGACGAGATGCGCCGGTTTTCCCTCCTCGATCGGGCAGATCTGCGGCTTCTCGCGGAAGAATGGAGGCTGACCCTCCTTCTTCGACTCGATTATCGCCTCGGCTTCGGCATAACTGTCCAGTCGAGTGCCTAGCTCGTTCTTCAAACGTCTAAGCGTAAATGTATCCGCCGATCCGTAACGGTTGATACGCGCTCTCCTCTCGTCGTCGATCTCCTCATCCATAACGTCCGTGAATCGACGACGTTCCCGTATGATGGGTGTCTAACGAAAATAATTTTATAAAATGTAATGTAATAGACGATGTATTGCGCAAGACGTTCCACATAATTAAGCTTTAAATTAATGTATTTTATTTCAGTATATTCTTTGCAGCTTCGCGTACCCTCCAGTCAAAACCATTGTCTTCGGCAATGGAGCGCGAGAATCCGGGACTGCGATTGCACGCGACTTTCATGTATTCACGTAGTCGTACAGGGAAATCGGTGTCTCGCAGCTGAAGAAGATACGTGTCTGGACCATTCTGATAACTATAAAATATAAATAAGTTTGCACATAGACTAGATTATATCTTACAAATCTCTCTGATGGAAAAGTTATGTAAAATTTCCATTATTTTATTCCAAAAAACAATACTAAATTCTTATATAATATATATATATATATATATATATATATATATATATATATTACAAATATATATATTTTTTTATCTACATAAATTATATAGATATTATTTATAAATACAAAATTTGTGATATTAGAATCAAGTCAGATATTTATTCTACTGTCCTCTTACTGGCTTTCACTCGTGATAATCCCGATTTCCGTGTCGATCGGTTCTCTGGATGGTATTTGATTCTCCCATGTCCTCGACGAACGTTTCTTCGATGGACTGTGACTTCTGTCGAGGCTGGGTTCGGGTGTGAATCTATGTCCAGGTGGATATACCATCCGCGACGGATCCTCGAACGCTGTCTCCAGTTTGCGTCTGCGATACCACGTGCGGCACGAAGCATTACTGTACCAATCACTGTAAAAGTACATCTCATTTATAATTCAACTCTTAATCATATTATGATAAAAATCGTATTAATTTTATAAGATATTATAAGATTAATTTTATAGAGACATATATTTCATGGATCTTATTTTTATAGCACGTCTTATACAAAGATACATATTGCATAATTCTTTTTTTTTTCTTTTAAGAATTCTATCCTTAAAAGTAATCACTGTATTTCTATCTATGAGATCGTAAATTACTTTTACAAAATTAATGTCGTAATGTTTTTAGTGTATAATCAAAGGATCGTATAATCTTTACTTACCGATAAAGTTTGTAATAATTCTTCAAGTTCTCAGAAGGTATCCTGTAAGGTTCAGGCGGCGAGTTATCGATGTAATTGAACCACGGATGAGCCAAAGCAGCCTTGATGTCCAGTCTGTTTTCGACATTGTAACGCAATAAACTGCGGATAAAGTCCTGCGCTTCGTTCGAGATGTTCTTCCATCGATCGTCGAAGTCCCATGTGCCTTCCCTGATCTTCTTCAATGTCTCTCTGTCGTTCGCGCCTCTGAACGGCGAAATGCCCGACAGCAAGATGTAAGTAATTATGCCGACAGACCACATATCTGCGGGATAGCTGACGCCCTCGTTATTAGTCACTTCCGGTGCGACGTATTCCGGCATACCGTACGCCAAAGTCATCAACTTCGCTTGCGAAATTCTGCGGGCGAGTCCGAAATCTCCGATCTTCAGATCATCTCCATTGGCGTGCGAGATTAGTAGATCGCCAAGCTAAATAAAATAACAATAACATCTTTTTTCATTAATAAAATTATTAGTGAAAAGTAATGACTATTGATTAAATATTCATTACGTCTAAATTTTTAATTTTATGTTTGCTCCAATGATATAAAGAAAATCAATACACAGATCATTGAATATACATTTTCATGTTCTTTCGAAAAAGGCAATTCTTAAACACTGTACCGTCAGACCAAGATGCGCGTAATGATTTCCGTGTATGTATTCCAATCCCCACAACAATTGACGTATGTAACGAGCGATATCTATCTCGGTGTAATATTCTTGTCTCGTGAGAGTATCCGCCAATTCGCCACCGGCCGCTCTAAATAATCATCGTTAAGAATTCTCTGATAGGCAATCTTCGTGTTAATTCGTAATTTCGAATAATATATATTAAACGCGAATTATATAGAATTAATTAGAATAATAATTACATTTTTTTTATCAATAAAGTTAATAATAATTATAAAATAACTGAATGCGCTATTAAATAGTCATATAAAAAAAAATGAAAAATAATGATTACTTAAATAGCAATTATTTATATTAATTCTAGACAAAAAAAATAAATGTGTTAATGCAAAATAAAGGATACAGTTCTATGACGAGCGTGACCGAGTCGTTAGTCTCGAAAGCGTCGTGCAGTCGCAGCAATTTGCGGTGATGCAGATTGTTCATCGCTTCCATCTCGTTGTACATGAACGGCTTGAGATCGCCGCGCCCGTGCATGATCTTAGATGCGTAATTCCTTCCGGTATTCCGCTCGACTGCGTGATAAGTGACGCCCTGAGTGCCGCGACCCAACTCATCGCCTAGATCGTACAAGTCGCCGAACGGTTTGTCGCGCGGTTTCACGTCCATCTTCTTCCGATACGTCCTGTATCCGTATTCGTGCTCGTTCTCCTCCACGTGCAGCATCACTGAACAGGATATCGAACCGGCCACGTTACCCGCGCTGATCGAGTAAAGACCCTCGTCCTTGGCGATGGCCTCGTTGACGATGAGAGTCGCGATGTCGGGCTCGATGAACTGAATCTATTTAATTAGAAACGTAATGAGATTGTACTTTGAAAGAGTGAAATCGAGAATAATAGAAGCACAGAACAGAAACGAACCCTGATCCTGGAAGACGAAGCTATAGGCTTCCAGTCCTTGTACCATTTGAGTTCCGGATAAGGTACGCCGGTTACGCGAGCAGTCAATTGGCCGGTTTTTCTCACCATCACGATGGTCTCGTCGGGTCTCTCGATGAACGTAGGATACTCGGCGATCTTCAGGATAACTCGTTGTCTGGCCTCGCCGTGTTCGTTCGTAGCGACGGCTTCGTAGACGCCTTCGTCCCTCTCGAGCATTCTGTTGATGAAGAGAGTCGCCTGACCGTTCCTGGTGTAACTCTGATCGTAACGGCCGCCCGACTCGATCAGCTGATCGTTGAAGTAGTACGTCATCTTCGGCTTGGGATAACCGTAGACGAACCAGAAGAGGTTGCAGTTATGATTCTTCACGCCGTACTGCGTGTCGTATTCCTGACGCAGGAATCTAGGCGCCTGAGCGTAGCCGTCGTGCGGCGGTCGCTCGATGTCGAAGTCCTTCGGGAAATAGGGACTGGTCTCGGGACGGAAGTCGATACCCGGCGGTAGATAGGGGAAGAACTTGGGCGGCTCCGGCTCGAGTTTGGCGCGATAAGTCTGCGCGAACGGCGACGGATCGCTTATACCGTACTTGTTCTCCACTCGAATGCGGAACTTGTAGTCGCGGAACGGCTCGAGATTGCGTATGTCGCACACGCAGCTGCGAACGCCGCTGCGTGCGGTAAACCAGTCGCCGTCCGGCAGCTCGCACATCTCCACCAGGTAGGTCACGGGCACCCGCGGTCCGATCGGGATGGACGGCTTCCACGAGAGGGTAAGATGACGGTCCATCATACGGCTGATGATCGGACGGTCCGCCAGCGGTAACGGAATGCCCGATTTCTGGTACTTGTCGTAATCCGCGTACTGATCGGCGAGAGGTTTCTTCGCGCGTGGCTCCAAAGCTGTGTGTAGATATTGAGGAAAATGTCGGAATGTAAAAAAGTTACTTATTAAAAAAAAAAAACGCAAAATATTTCGTAGCATTGTTGAAAGTCTCGTTTACTTACATTCGTAAACCATCTCGGCGTTGCACGAATCTTCACCGTGAGGATTGGATATCTTCAGCATATACTTTCCGGCATCTAGCTCGTCCACATTGGCTATCGTGAGCCGCAACAGGCTACCTTCCTGATCCATCCTGATGCGATCAGTCGGCCAGAGTCTGTCACCGTTGCGATACCATTCAAAGTCGGGCTCCGGATAACCGGTGACGCACGCGGTGAACTTTGCCGGCATGCCTCTATAAACCTCGCAATCGCCGATCCTCTTCAGGAACGCCGGCGGCTCGACCTTCTGCATTTTTTGGCTGAAATTACAGATGTTAACGGTATGTAAGAGAGCTAAAAAAATTCCCATTTTCTCATACAACTTTGCTTCCGTAAAATCTTACATCTTATCGACGACAGCCAGGTTCGCCACGCATTCCGCCTCGCCGTCCTTGTTAACCGCTTTGCACTTGTACCGTCCCGAGTCGTCGTACGTGCAGTCCTTCACGTAGAGGCAGCAGGCATCGCCGTCGCGCTTGATCTTGTATTTGTCGTTGTCCCGCAGAATCGGCTTGTCGTTGAAATACCAAGTCACTTCCGGATGCGGTATACCGGTGACGCGGGCCGGAAACTTGGCGTCGTACGCAGGCAGCTGCTGCAAATCCGTGAACCTCTGCGTGAATTTCGGCGACTGATACACCTTGCGGACGATGGCATTCGCGTTGGTGGTGTCGTCGCTCAGCGGATTGCTCAGCCGACAGCCGTAAACACCCGCGTCCTTGGGCTCGCACGGGTCGATTAGCAGACCGACCTTCTTGCCGTCGCAGCTCATCGTCACGCGTTCCGACGGCGCAACCGGCTCGCCGTCCTTCGTCCAACTCACATCGGGGATCGGATTACCGACGAATGACACGTCCAACGTCAATGGCTGGCCCTCCTCGACGGAGACGTCGCGCATGGGGCTGGTGAACGTCGGCTTCTCCTCCGGCGTGTCCGGTCTCACCTTGCCAACTATGTCTAGCTTGGCTTTGCAGGACGCGGTGCCTTCCGTGTTTCCGGCTACCACCTGATACTCGCCGACGTCTTCCGGCGTTGCCTTGTCGAGGATCAGAGCTTGTCTGCCGTCCGGCTGGCTGATGATCTTTACGTGCTTGTTGTCCGGAACAATCTGAAGGTATATTTAACGGATGTTATCTTAATAAAAATCGACTTTAAAGAATCGAGAGGACTACATTTATAATAATGTTCGATTATCTCAGTGATACAAATAAATATTATACTGACTTCTTCGTCATTTCGCAGCCACTTGAGCTCAGGCGCCGGTTTTCCTATAGTTTTCACTTCCATCTTCACCGGGAAACCCTCGACAACGGTCTGCGGTTGAAGACTCGCAACAAACTCCGGCCTTCTCTCTCTTTCCTCCACCTCTACCTTGGCCGTACCTGTGATCTCACCGAGCGCGTTGGAGACGATCAGTGAATAGGTGCCGGCATCCTCCGGACGTACATAATCCATTCTCAAGCCGATAAGACCGTTCGGTTCATTCATAAAATACATCTCTTTTGTGTGTCGCAACGGTATTCCGTCCTTAAACCATTGCACCTGCGGATTCGGGAAAGCTAGGACCTGCGCTTCCAATTTCAACGGATGCCCGATCACGGCCTTCGTGTCCTCCAATGGCTTCGTGAACGACGGTTTTCTTCGTTCGGCTACAAGGAACGTACATCCATCTCGTATTAAATAATAATTCGATCGTATTATAAACAGCAAGGATTTTACAAAGAGAGAAGAAGAGAAAATTTTACTCACGCGTGACAGCGACAGCGCAGAGCGAGGAGTTCTCGCCGCTGGAGTTCGTAACGACGAGCTTGTAGGCGCCGCAATCGGTGGGTTCCACCACGTCGATGGTGAGCTTCGCGGTACCATCCGGCAACGTACTGATCTTTACGTGATCGTCCGGGGTGATCTTCTCGCCGTCCTTGAACCAAGCGATGTTGGGTATCGGGCTGCCGTCTATCTTGGCCTTGAGCTCCAAAGGCTCGCCCTCGTCGACCTCCGCCGATCTCGGTAACGCTTTACCGAACGTAGGTGCCGTCAACATCATGGACAGCTTGCAGCTGGTCTGCGCGCTCCCGGCGACATTGGTCGCCTTGCACGTTATCGTGCCGGCATCCTCGGCTGAGAAGGTTCTGATGGAGAGAGTACTGTCCACTATGCCGTCCACGTGGCTCGTCACCTGGTGACGCTCGTCCTCTTTGACGACCTCGCCGTCCTTCAACCACTCGACGCTCGGCTTCGGGATGCCGGTCGCGCGGATCTTCAGTTCGATGTCCTCGCGATCGCTGCACTGCACTTTCGACAGGTCTTTCAGGAAGGTCGGAGCCTCGGCTGCGGAAAATGCAAATATCTTTACGTTTCGAACTTATGAAAAAAATCTATTTAAACAAATATTTCAAAAATTCTTAGCTTTATGTGAATTTTCGTGTATGTTATAGATTGCTGAGAGTTTTATTTATATATACTTACTGTGAGGCGTAAGTGTGGCTTGAGCACTCACTTCGCCTAGATAGTTCTTTGCCACAACTGTATAAATTCCTTTATCCTCCAGACTGAGCTTTTTGACGATAAGCTTGTATTTGCAGTTTCTCTTATCTTCCTCTATATCGTACTGCTCGCTCTTTTGCAGCTGCGTACCATCTTTCTTCCATACGACATCCGGTTTTGGATTTCCCTTGATAATAGCTTGCCATTCAACTCGCTCGTCAACCGATGCGGTGTAATCTCTAAAGCTCTCAATTTCCGGTTTCAATAGAAGACTTAAAAATGCCTAAAGAAACATAGATCTCTCTCATATCATACTTGTTATTAAATAATCTTCTATATAGTTTATGGTTCCGTTAATCTATACTACTTACACTAGACTCGCCTTCGCCGTATTTATTTCTTAACTTCAAGGTGTACTCTCCGGTATCTTCTTTGGTACATTTTGGTACCTTCAATGTAACTTTACATTCCGTCAATTTATCAGCTGCCGGACCGCTAGTAATGGTCCATTTGAGTCTAGAATCATCAGACGAAATTTCTTGACCTTTGCAGAACCTGAAAAAAAAAAATTTACATACATCCATCTTAGAAATAACGTTTATCAGCTTTTTTAAACAGTAATGTATTCTACCTATACATATATTTTCCAAGATGAAATAGATTTAGATTAATATAACAATAAGAAAAGGGAAAGTAATATTTTTGCCATTATTTCCCCCACTATATTTTAAAAGAGTTTAAATATCTCTTTAATTACATTTAAAAAATATTTTTTCTTATGCTTAAAATACATAGAATTTGTAAAAACATATTCTCTACATATACACGTACCATGTGATATCCGGAACCGGATCGGCCGTAAAGACGGCTTTGAACTCGCCGTTAGCTTCAAGATCGACATCGACGTCGTTGAGAGGCTCAGTGAACCTCGGCTTCCGGAGGTCGTCGACGGTACCGACTGTCAGGTAGCCCTCCACGATTTCCTCGCCCAACTTGTTCGTCAGAACGCATGTATAGACACCCTCGTCCTCGAGGGTGGCCTTGCTGAGATCCATCTCGTACAATTCCCCGGAAGTCGTGATCCTCACCCGTTCTCCTGTTCGAAGAATCTTGCCGTCCTTCATCCACTTCACGTCTGGTCTCGGTAAACCGGTGGCGTTTACCTCGAACTGCGTATTCTGCGTCTCGAAGATCGTTCGATCGGTGAGATTCGTGCTCACAACGTGAGGCGGGGCTGTGAGGAAAAATACGTGAAGAATAAATTTTCATTCGTCGAAAAGGTGATCGTGCACGGAACCATGTGCTTAAACTTGCTTAAACAAACCTTTCTTCTTACTATGCATTCTTCTGAAAGCGCTTAGGATGCATCAGAACTTGACTAGTCAAAGAACATTGTTATGCAACTTTTTTTTTTGTAGAGAGAACTATTTTATATTATTTTAAAATTTATTAAGATAGTTATATATAAAATATTTTATTTTAATTTAATATTATCTATGTAATTAATTTAAATTTTTTAATATTATTAACTTGATTATTTAAAATTGAAACAGTTAGGAAAGAATATTATTAAAACTGCCCATTACTTAAACGTGATCGTTTATGTACGTGATTGTTTATGACTATATGTATATACAAAAGTTGAAACAATATTATTTTTGAAAGAATATATCACAAAAATAAGTTTGACGCTCTACTGATGCATCTCAAGCTCAATCATCAGCTGTGCTTTATTATATCTATCAATTAATGTACGTTTTTAAAACATATACTTACCTAAAAGCGTATGATTAAGCAGGTGCTCAGCAAACCGCATAGTGAAGATTATAAAATGGACCAGCACTTTTTATAAAACGAAAGCCGTAACCTTACCTTGTTATATTTTTTCAAATGATGAAGAGTAGTACGGTGCTATAATTCAACATTGAATAACGATAAATAAAGCTTCAAAGGCACAGATAGTAATATTGCGCATGGATCCATAAATAACATATTTAATAATATATGTATGTGTGATTATTAATATAATATAATTAATTACATATATTTAATAAAATATGCATATATCAATATATTAATATTACAAATATCAAGAAAAGAGACAGATAGAATAATTTTCAAAAAGATACAATTTTATCAGTTCTCATTAATAGAATCTTCATAATTGTTTTATGTTTCCACGCGAGCATGCGAATGTTACCGAAATATGATGAAATTGTGAGATCGACAACATGCGAGAGAGAAAGAGGCGAAAGAATAGATCTGACAGTCGTAGATAGAGCTGATATGTTTCGACGACTTATAGTGCTGAGTGATTAGAGTTAGCTACTGAAACTGCCAATGGAATCCCGCGGTCGTACCTGACTCTCTGCCCGACTCTTTATCGAGGATTTCGTCTAGCACGCTACGTTGTCGCTTAACACGAGTTAGAAGATTCTTCATCTCCTCGTCGATCTCCTCGTCATCATCGAATTGCCCTTTTTGAGAGCTCGACGGCGTTTCGCTCGACAACGTCGAGACTTTTGTCTCCTCGAAGATCGCAGTCTTCTTCGACGATTCGACGGCGGAGTTTGATCGATCCAGAGTTATCTCCGCGATTCTCTTCGCCGGACTCGCGTCGCTGATCGTCGGACTCTGGGCTAATAAGTTTATCCCCTTTACTTCTAGACTTTCTCGCCGTAGAGTTTGATTCGACAGCACTTTCGCCGATGACGGCTCCTCGAATGACTGTTCTTCGATTATGGTCTCCGCGAATCTAGAGATTCTAGGCGATCTAACGTTCTCCAGGGTTCTCTCGTCTTCCGACGTTCCGTTAAAGTAAAATTCGTCGACGATGCCGTTCGTGGTTCTCTGATCGTCCGGAAACAGATCAGCTGATTGCACGTCCTCCGTGCTGACGTCTCGTGACAGCGCCTTCAAGGTCGATTCGTCGTCGGAAACGGAGACGATCGTGACACCACGATTGAAATCCAAGTTCGATCTTTTCTCCTCGGTCTCCGAAAATTCCTCGATAAGCACGCCGTTCTGTGGTCTCGAGTTCTCCTCTTGCACGGTGTAAGCGTAAGAAGCGATTTCTTCAACACGGGGTCCCGATTCAACACCGAATTCCCGACACTCGACCTTGGTCGCCGTCATCTTGCTGATCGTATGACTTTCATCGGGACCTGCGAATGGCCTGACCTGATACCTTCGACTACTATCGCTCACATATAATCGCGCGTATTTCTCCCGTATATCTTTAGAAATAATTTTCCTCTCTATAAATAACACTTTATCGCTCGAATTTACTATGATGAAAATAGACGATGATGAGAATTTTAAAGCAACACTATCTTTGAGCATGTTTAGATTTTCGGAAATACATTGCGATTTCGTGTACCCTGTTTGTTTGTATAATTGTTAGTTATAAAGTATCCAGACAACAGAAAAGTCTAAAAAACATTGCAAAATTTTAGAAGACGTCTTGGACTTTTATGTTGGCTGATTGATAAATGATGATGTAATTTTTCTAACGTGGTGTATGTGAGATTACCTGTGAGTATAGCTTCGTGTGATGTTGTAGAGGCCACGGAGATCGTGATTGTTTCATTGTCCCCTTGAATTACTTGGATGTTTTGTTTCTCCAGTCTGACGCGACCTAAATTTATCACAGATATTGTCTCGCTACAAAACTACCGCCAAACGACTCTTAATCAAATACCTCGTCATATCGCTAACAATAAGTTGTGTAGTATGTGATAAAAATTACGATACACGATGCGCCACACAAATCTGCCTAACTTTCTAAAATCGCTTTGTGCACTAAACAAACTTAGACGATTATACAAAGCGATAACGATACACTATTGGACTTTAATTCACAATTTAAAAAAAAAAACAGAAGTAAGAGAATAATTATTTCCCACAATTTCTTTTAACGCTGAAACGATTCCGATCTTTAAATTGCGCTGTCACAATTTTGCGAACATTTGCGAGAAAACTGTTCGATTTTTTAATTAATTTTATTGATATTCAGTGTCAAAAAGAACTACGGAAAATGATCATCTCTTTTTCTTGTGTTCGAAAAAAAAAGAGTTATTTTTTGTTGAATTGTATTATTAACTCTAAAATGCTTAGTTTTGCAATAAGACATAAAAAAACAAAATTAAATTTTTTTTTAATATAGATGTTGCAAAACAGTAGCTTGGCTCTAGCATGCACAATATTTTTTAGCATGACTTATTAAGAAAATTTTGATCTTAAAAAGTGTCTTCTAACGAAATCCTTATCGAAACATGCGACATTGTGTACAAATCGCGGATTGGTGTCTTAATTGTCAAAGCGTCATTATGCTTGTTCCAAACGAAACAAAGTCAAAACTCTATTTCATTCTGAGGTAATTTAGCTCAAATTGACGCGCATGATTTACCTTCCATTTCCGATTCTTCGGCGCGCAGAGTCATTTGCTGCGGCTCCTTCACTAATTTCTTCGCTCGTGTTTCTTCCACCGTCGTCTTCTCGGCCTTCTCTTTCGGAGGCTCTACCTTCTCATCTTCCGTTTCAGCTACGGAAGTACATTCTTTCGAGTCTTTATCGTAACATGCTTGAAGACGCGATATGTCAGCACTTATGACATTTAGAGGTAACACGAGAGAGTTTAAAAAAAAAAAATCGGAAGAATTCCGAAGCAACACAAACGTAAGAATGGAACTGATAAAAATATAGAAAAAAAGAAGAACAGAGAACATTTTCTGCGTCAATGTCGATAATGTGACGCGTCGAAAGAGTGGTGCTCTTCCCTTTCGTTTAAGGGAATCGGGAGAACTTTCTTTTTACACACACAGATCTTTTAGACAACTAGAAGAACTATGAGAAAAAAAATCTCGATTGAACCTCGTCATTAAAGGCCGTCAAAAAATTCCCGAATATCACATCGGGAGATAGAAAAAGAAAGGGAATTGTTTCGTTTGTGCATCCAGTACTTACTGAACGTTGTCGAAACATGACGATTTTTATCGCTCCGATTTCTCATAAACTAGAAAAATACGCTGTTTATTGTTGACCACCCCGTTCTGGCAAATATCACGATTTCAGCCATCCTCGTAAGATTTCCTTAATTCTATCAAAATTATCTCCGAGTTTGACTCCAGAACTCGACTGTGTGAGGTCAAATATGACTTCGTTCGAAAATAAATATTTATAAAATTACGGAGCCGTCTCATAATTGCTGGATTCAATTTCCGCGAATTAATTCTTTAAAGTATATACAATTATATTGTACATTAATATTATATCTATTACTTTATTATTATTTTACCAGATAACTTGCATTATCATAATTTTGTAATCAAACTTATAGCTCGCGTCAGACAGAGTCGAGTTCCTGGGATTAAGGTTGAAGAAGACGAAGACACGCGGATACTTACTCAGCACGATGACCTTGCTCTTGCTAGTGACGTAACCCAGCTCGTTCTCGGCCCGAACTTCGTACAAGCCGCCATCGCTGCCCTTCAGCAACGTCACCGTCAAATCGTAGCTCTCCTTGCGCTGACTATCCCTAGTGATCTTAATCCTGGCGTCCGCCGTCACCTCTTCCCCGTCCTTGTACCACTTGACTTCCGGATCCGGCGTACCGGACACCTCGAACGTCAGTGTGAGCGTCTCGCCCTCGTTCAATCTCTGGTCCGACAGTTTCTTCAGCAACTTCGGCCGGGTGTTCACCGTCAGATTGAAGCTGCTCGAGTTCTCCCCGTACTCGTTCTGCACCTTGCAAGTATAGTGGCCCTTCAGCTCGGTCTTCACCTCCTTGATGATAAGCTTGTAATTATCGCCCTCCTCCACACGAGTGTACTCCGTGCGCTTCTCCGTGATTTCGACGTCGCCCAGGAACCAGTGCACGCTCGGCTTTGGGAAGCCCTCGACCTCCACCACGAACTCGATATTCAGCTCGCCCTCGTTCGCGCTGATATCGCATAGTTTCGTCTTGAATCGCGGTATGCCTCGTACCTGCGAAAATTTTTCATCAAGATATTTAAATTAAATAATTGAAATGAGATTTAATTATTCTTGAGTTGATTTCAAGAAAATTTTTCTCGAACAGAATTTAAAAGATAATTTTAAAATGTAGTTTAGGTGGAAGAATCAAGCTACATACTCTGACTCTCGTCTCGTCCGAAATGGTTCCGTGCTTGTTCACCACTTCGGCCTTGTAAACCGCCGCGTCTTCCACCTTCGTACCGCTGACTGTGAGTATATAATTGTTTCCGTTTTTCGTCATCTTTACGCGATCGCTCGCGGTTAGAAGCTCCCCGTTCTTATACCAGTTCACTGTTGACTCTCCGTCGGAGTCCAGCTCGATCAAGAGATTCAACGTGTCGCCTTCATTAATCACTCGCGGCTCGCCGAGTCCCTTCTTGATCTTCGGCGGGCATCTGATGCCGACCTTCCAGATCTCGGTCGTTTGATTGATCTCGTTTCGCGCGACGATAGAGTACGAGCCCGCGTCGGTCAGTTTCGCATTCTTGATCACCAGCTTGTACGTGTCACCGTTCTCCTTGACGATCTTGATACGATCGCTCTCCTCGATCAGCTGACCATCCTTGTACCACGTAACTTCCGGCGCCGGGGTGGCCTCCACTTGGACAGTCATCGTGCCCGTGTCCTCAATGAGAATTATCATGTCGGATTGCTTCTTCGTGATCTTCGGCGCGGACTTGACGATCAGCTCGATCTGCGTGCTATCCTCGCCGAGATCATTCTTGGCCATGATGGTATAAACGCCGGCGTCTTTGGCGGTGACTTGTTTAATCACCAGCGAGAGAGACTCCTCGTCCTCCCAGAGGTACTTGATCCTACCGCCGGCCACGATCTCTTGACCATCCTTGGTCCACTTGATGTCCGGCTTAGGGTAACCCTTCACCTGCAAATCTAACATCGCAGAACCACCGATGTTCACTTCTGACTGCTTCGATTCCGTTTCCAATTTTGGCTTTTCCGGATCCTTCAGCAACTGATTTATGGCTCCCTGCACGGTTAACTCCGCGCTGCAGCTAATGTTACCTGCATATTCGAGAATTATCATAATTATATCTTGATAAATAATTCTTAGATTATTAATATAATATATTTAAAAACACACAAAAAATATTTATATCCAAAAAGGACGTTTTATTGAATATCTTTTAAACAATTTGTCACATTTTGTGCGATAAAAATGTTATTTTACTGCTATTTTAATATAACTATCTATGTATTTTCAAGAAATTTTAAATTATTCGTGCACAATAGAAAAATGGATAAAGAATTTATTTAAAAAATTTAAACCACTACAATTTCCTTAAATAATAGTTGCAGTTTACCTGTGCTAGTCTGCGCCACGCATGTATAAAGACCAGCGTCCTCGGGTTTTACATGCTGGAACACCAGTGCTAGAGTGTCCTCGTTATCTTTGAAGAGAACCTTAAATCTCTCCTCAGGATCGAACGGCTCTCCGTCGCGCGACCAAATGAATCGCGGTTCGGTTCCGAGCTCGAGAAGACCCTCAGGAAGTCCCTGGAACAGCGGCTTTTCATCTGTCACTGTCACCACCGCCTCGCATGTAGCCTCGCCATAACGATTCATAGCTGTGCACGAATATTTTCCAGCATCTTGTTTCTGAACGTCGGCAATCACCATTTCGTAAAATCCCTTCTCGGCATTATCCCGTACGATCTTCACGCGTTCGTGCTTTGCGTCGATCAAGACGCCGTCCTTGAAGCTAAAAAGGAATGCATATTTATTTATTTATCAATTTTTTTCGACAGTTCATTTTTTGAAATAGTTTCGAAAAATATCTGAGACGTGTCCCTATTTCTTGGACGTCCTTTTTTTGTCTACCGGACATTTTCTGAATTTGTATATTATATAGCTAAAAGAAATTCTTCGATAGCGAAAGTTTTCTTCAATGTTATCTAATGTAAATATAGATTATGAAATAATTTAAATACTTGTAGCATTTTTCCTTTTGTATAAAAATATTTTTTTAGTTTCTAATTTCAAAATGTATAAATTTTAGCTATCCTTTTAATTAAATCTAAACTTACAACTTTATTTCTGGATTGGGGTCTCCCTTGACCTTAAGCATGAAGCGTAAATAGGTATTCTCGAGAAGCTCGGTATCCTTCAAACGCACCAAAAATATAGGACCATTCGCTTCTGCCCTTGCCTTTTTCTCGTCCGGACTCACTGCGATATTTTAAAGTTTAAAGAAACAAGGAAAGATTATTCCGTCTAATATTTCTCTCATTTATTTCAACGTACATATTTAAAAGACTTTACAGAAAGATCTAAAAGATATTCTAATTTTACAGACAACCTTTAGGTTTCTTTTTCTTCGATTTTTTTTCCCGTTACAAGGATTATAACTTACATTGTTGAACCACTAGTTGAGCGGTGCACGTCGCCTCGCCGTTCGCATTCAGAGCACGTGCGATGTATATGCCGGAATCTGACTCGTGAACATTCTGAATCTCGAGCTTGCACAAAGTGTCGGATAGCGTAGTGGAGACGCGATCAGCCAGTTTATCCTCCATCGGTTTGTTATCTTTCAGCCATTGCATTCTGGTGGTCGGATCGGCGGTCAACATCGTGCACTCGAAAGTGGCAACCTCTCCAGCTGCAAAAGATCACTCGAGTCAACGCGAAGCAATGACAGGTCGCGAAGTTCCGAGAAGAGTATGAAAATGTGAGAAGCGAGAATCCGTCAATTCAGAATAGATACAACTGTTCTGCGTCTAAAATATTCCGGATGTGAGTAACGTCTCATATCGTTTTTTTAAACGCAACTCTTTTCAAAAATATAAAAATGATGTTCCAGAATGTGCATTTAATATCTATAGTTATCAATATATCTGTTCAGCACGATGACATACCATTCATCTATATCATCTCTGGTTATATATATCGAAATTAATTATAATTTTTCAATTAATTATAATTGAAATAATGTTATAATTTGTGATTCATGAAAGGGTAAATGTGTGATGTATCAGAGGGCAAAATTCAAGATATGAAGTAGGGGGTGTTATCAATGTTTGGATTTAATGTGACACAAAAAATCTTGTTCGTCATAAGACACATTGACATTGAAAATAACATACATATTACATAGATATATATTTGTAATGGAATGTCTCGATGTTTCATTATTTGAGAGAGACGATTGAAGCAGCACTTCATAAAGCGTCGCTTGTTAAAATATTGTACTTTGTGAATGTAAATTAAAACTATAACGTAAATCCATAAATAATACGAACTTTCAACAATGATAAACGAGTGGTATAATGTAAAAGTATGTCAGAGTGTGATTGTGTATAAAATCGGCGTCAGAGTAACTTGTCAGTGTAGTGAAATATAAATGTTTACTGTAGACGTAGTATATAGCGAACATTTAGCGGCGAAGCGTGTTTGACCAGCATAACGTAGTATCACGTCTAAAAGCATAGTTGACTCAGCTGGCTAATGTAGAAACGTGAAAAGTTTCAAAGAGACATATAGAAGAAATGCAGAGAATAGTAAACGCTGATGAACTAAGCAAAGTACGTGTCACTTTACCTATAGCGTGTATCAATGCCTTTTTTGGTCGCATCGCTAAAACAGTAAAAATGTATCTTATGTCTTGTGATAATATATGGATATATATGGAAAATTCCACGTCAAATCGGATAAATATATATATATATATATATATATATATATGTATACAATACATATACATATATATATCTGTGTATATATATATATACATATATGTTTCTTGCAATTATTCGTAGAAAATTTACCGCACCAATTTTCTAAAAGTCAAATTAACAATAATAAAAGAACAAATTCGTTGAAAAAAATTTTCCTGCCATAATCGGCTAGATTATCCAATAAAATATAATTATATATATAGAATTTATTTAAATAATATTGTATAATATCACATAAATCCAACATGATTAGAATAGCAATTATTTACAAATATAAAGTGTTTAATGTACATATAATGTACAAAGATATGCCACGTACTTTATCATACTATAAATTTTTTTATTATCTACTTTATTTTTTATATTCTTTACTGAATCAATTAAGAGCGTTATTTCTTCAATAGTTTTTTTAATGCTCCTAATTCTTCCTCATAATTCAAAAAGTAAAATAAACAATGTCTTTCTTTCTAGCCGCTTTTATACAGATGACTTTTGGTATAATACATTCGGTATTAGTACGAAACATGTGACATATGTCTAAATAAAGTTTCGACATTGCATACTTACGTTCCACGCTGCATCCCTCTATCGTTTTGATAAACACCGGTTTGCCAGCATCGGTACCGAGAGTGACTTTAGCAGTTCCCTTTTCGACATTCGAGTCCGTTGCCGCACCACCGGTGATCGCAGTCTCATACGAAGTCGTGGTTTCCGATATCTGGCCCATCCCTTGTGACGAGGAAGACATTCTCGTCTCGACGGCGGATGCTGCCGATTCCGCGTACGCGGATACGCCATTACGACTACTCGATATCGACGAGTATTCTACAGATATTATAGTTGAAAACTATTTTACTGTACTTGACACACAGTGCATTTGCGAGATTCGGATTGAAGAGCTTGAAATTACTTTTCATTTCTGGGCATCCGAATGAAACAAAATAATCATCGCCAATATTTTAATTTTAAAGATAATTTAAGAAGAATTGATTTAAGAGGAATTTATCTTACTCTCTGCGAGTTATATCTTATAGTTTTAAATTGGACACATAAATATGTAATACTTGTTGTATTGCACGGCGGAATAAGCGCTGCAATTACATAGCGACGCAACATCGATCTACATCGCCAACTTTAACGAACATGCGACATCGAATTACGAGAGAACGTTTCTGTAATTTAACGAGCTTACCTTCCACGACTTTCGAGGAAGCGCTATATCGACTCGAGGAGTATCTTCGAGACATGTCTGCTTGCGCTTCTTCGACCTTGGTCTTTTTCGCTTCTGATATGTTCGTCACAGAGTCCTTTCTCTTCTCCACAACCTTAGTTGAGTCCTTGATCGAGTCTACCTTCGGTGGACCAGGGTTTGCCTTGGCTTCTTCCTTCGCTTCGACTGTAAGTGATCCCAGATTCGCTTGTTGTGGTTCAACCTTAACCGGCTTCTCCACAACCTTGGAGTCCTTGATCGAGTCTACCTTCGGAGGACTCGGATTCACCTTGGCTTCTTCCTTTGCTTGGACTTTGAGTGATCCTGGATTCGCTTGTTGTGGTTCAACCTTAACTGGCTTCTCCGTAACCTTGGAGTCCTTGATCGAGTCTACCTTCGGAGGACTCGGATTCACCTTGGCTTCTTCCTTTGCTTGGACTTTGAGTGATCTTGGATTCGCTTGTTGTAGTTCAAACTTAACCGGCAACGGCTTCTCGTCGCTCTTGAGTTCTTCCTTGGCTTCCGGTACCTCCTCGGTCACTTGAAGATCGTCCGCTGCGTGCTCGGCGAGAGCAATCAGATCGCTGGCGTATTGGCGGATCTCCTTGAGCCAGCAAGCTTTCACGGGATCCTTGTGAGCTATTAAAGTGATGGGATAATTGGGAATAGCCGGGTTGTGTAGCTCGAAGGATCGTATGTCACCGGGATGATCCTTTACTTCTACTTCCGGTAACTAAAATAAAATGTGATCGAATTTATTGCGTTGCTCTGTGTACATCTTAATCGCAACGTGATTGTGATACGATTGATACTCCCTTACTCGAATAATATCCTTTAGAACGAAAACTGATCTATCTTCCGAGATCCGTCTGACTTTGCAAACGAGAATTCGCGCTTTGAATAGGAACAAGTATCTCTCTTTGCTTTTTCCTTCCTTGTCGATAACTGTGTACCATTCCTGAGAACACAAATGTAGTTTTCATTCAATCTAATTAATTATAATCATGGAAATTTTCTTTATCCTTATCTATATATTTTTATTATTAAAAAGGATAATCAAAAATAAGAAAATAAAATAATAGAAAAGTTCTTATCAGTTATTTTTAATTTCTTCATCGTCTTTTATTTTACTTACAATTTTTTACAACAAATGTACCTACATGTGTGAGTAGTCTACCAAGTTTGTGAATGTTCCCTTTGTATCCTTCGATATTGCTTATGAATTTATTATCGGTTGCTCTATGAGGGATTCCTAGCATCAATTCCAGCGCCTTTTGTAGATCGTCGCAGTTTTCGCCTAATCGGGTCGAATATTTCACCAGCTCCTGCAAACAATATGCTCAATTCGTTAATCGATTTATGTATTAGCATGTGAGCCAATTGCCCGGGAAAATGAGACGGGAACAAAACGACAACATTTACATATTTGAAACAAGAAGCGAGCAAGACTGTTCGATAATTGATGATTCTTGGCTTAGATATTTATTTCTACACTCGAGATTTATATTTGCGACCGGAATCGATCGAAATAAGATTCGTCTCGGTTCGACTCTTATCCTTGGACTGAATTAACCTGTGTACATGTATATCTTGTGTACTTGGACACGCTTATTAACCGTCGTGATGTTTCACGATTATATCTGTCTCGTGTTTGCGCAGAATTTTTCCATAAATTAAAACCGTAGCTCTCTCTCTCTCTCTCTCGGAGGATAATCTGCTGTGACGACGCGCTTTTAGCTCGCTAAATCCGTACGACACCCACGCATTCGTACACACAAACGCAAAATGTTGTCTATAGATCGTTTTTATACAAAGTGTCTAGATTCATCGAAAGCCACTTTACATTCCTCGCGATCTTCCTAGCACGCATTTGCAAATCTGTGAAATCGAATTAAGAAGATATTTTGCATTAAAATGTCACGAAAGAACTTTCGATCGCGAAAATTCAAGAAGGACTTGTTTTTTTAGAAAATCATATCACTGCATACTCATTCTAAATTCAACAAACTTGTTAATGCCAATGAGGTAATAATTAAGTGCGACAGTAGTTTAAATCTTCTAGCTATAATGCTAATGTTTACCATGTTTATTTTAAAACTTGCGTTTGTTACAGCGGCGACCTATAGCAGCGATATGAATAAACAATTATATAGACCAAGAATCATCAATTACCGAACATTCTTGCTCGCTTCTTGTTTCAATGTAAATGTTCTCGTCTCATTTTCCCGGGCAATTGGCCCGCATGCTAATATAATTAATCTACTTGGCTTAGAAGAGTGTACATTGCAATAAGCAAGAGCAAGTACATGAAAGATCTAATGTCTGTTCAATCAGTTAACTATAGACCTCTTCTACTCATCGTAGTTTAAAAATCAAATGCAGATAGGAATTTTTGTTGAATCAAATTTATATTTAGGACACAAACGTTACTGGAAGATACTGATTCTTTTTCTCGTTTATATCGAAGGATTTATAATAACGCGGATTTATATAATTCATATATCTCCGTTTATCTGTTATAAATATTTCGAGTGAATGGGTGGCAATTATGTGTCGAGGAGACACGATTTCAAGGCAAAGTGGAAAGCGCTTTAGCGCCGCGCTATTTCCGTCCGACGCAATAAAATTCTTGTGGAAATATAGGTCGTGCTGTACATCCATGTACATATACTCGACTGTCTGATTGTCTCATTACACTTTCATCGACTAAAAAAAGTATCAAATGTGCTACATTTAAATAGTTTTCTGTTTAGTATTCATTTTAGAAAATAATCTCTTTGAGACGTTTCCCAAACTCGACAAATTTATATGTGTATAATATATTATTTTCTATATTAAATTAATATATGATATGTTTCTATTATCGCGAATGACAATAACGAGATTCTGAGATGAATTATCATTACAATTTAATAATAAAACAAAAGTAAAATATGCAGCATACCTTTAGCAGGAGCTGGTAGTCGTTTATGCGTTGTATCGGGAGCTTTAAATGTTCCGATATACTTTTGTCGTCGCCCAGAGTCTGGCTCAACTCCTGCAAGAAAGGAAACGATGGCACGAATGATTAGAATGTCCATTTTTTCAATATTATATACAAACGCTGGGAGAAAAAATATATATATAATAAATTATAAATAAAAAAATTCAAACTTTTAATTTTCTTTCAGGAATCACTAAAAAAAATTTCTTTATTATCCTTATACGTCTATCCAGATCTGCGCGATGCCGAACTGAAACTACGATGTTCTGCTTGCAATCTTTCCGTAAATATAAATTTAATGCAAAAGTTCAAACTTGAAACTCTCGCACAAACACGTACACACTATCTTAGTATATCTATTCGAAAAACCATGATTCGTAATTAGAGCAATTAGAGATATCGACACTCGTAAGGAGAAACGTGTGCCAGAAACGATGATCGCGGCGCGTTCTCGAGTTAAGCAGGATCGAGATATTTCGACGATTCGTGCCACAACGAACGTAATTCGATACCGGCAGCAACACTAGAGAGTTCTGCCTAGAACAACTGTATTTTTGGATGTGTGACTGGATTTTGCGTGCAACATACGGGTGCGTGTGTCACCCTCACATACGTGCGCGCGCGTGTTGTCATCGGAGATGTGAGACTGACGCGCGCGATTGACGTATCGCGACGCCTCGCGACTTTGGTACCAGGACGACACGCGCTTGGAGAACGGAGAACTCTTCTCTATTAGACGCGCACCTTGGAGGAAACACCTGGAGAGATCTGGTCTGTCGATCGGAATATTTCGTCGTATTGATCGCCGCGGACGAACTGCCTCCTTCAGGAGTCCCGATCGGCAACCGATCGGATTCTGAGGATTAAGCTCGCACCCACGGTGTGTGGTGGTCAGTGGTTCGCGGTACTGAGGAGGAATCTCTCGCAACTCGTCGTCGCAACACACTCGGAGGACCGATACGGCAACGGCTATACTTAGACGCCGGACGGTTTCGTGTGCGACTGACCACGCGCGAAAACAACACGAAGATTGCGTGGATCGTCGATATCCTCGGTTAGGCTCCGGATCCCGGTTTTTTTCGGTCGCCTTTTGGTTATCTTTTATACGCTATAATCAGGAAATTTTTTTCTTCCTCTCCCTTCAAAACGTAAATTTACAGAATGCAAAAAAATCCGTGGATAAAAGATAGCCTGTTAAAAATCTGTAATATTTGCGCACATTATTTCGCGTTAAACGTTATAGAAGATTCAAGAAAGTATCTTATATGTTATTTTACTAAAACTTAATTTTCCCTCAAATTGGAATAATATCTTAAAAAAAAAACTTGAAAAATATCTCTTTCCCCTTAATACTAAAATTATAATCTGTCTGATCAATAAATAACAAATGTCTCAGAGGAAAATTTTAGAAAGTTATACCGCATTCGAAATAATTAATAAATTTTTAAAGACATATTTATGAAAAAAGGAATGCGTTTAATATGAAATATTCTTTACTGCGATATCACAGCACTATATAATGTGTCACGTTACGATATTTGTCTACTGTATCCCGAACTTTGATAGAAACGCATTTTTCCCAGTAGTATGCATCTCGATACTATCAGCCGTAGGCAAGACGGACGAAAGATGTTCCGTCCGTTAAGAATAAACTCAGCTATTTTGAGGGCTGGACACACGCCCGCATATCCCCGCCCGTTATATAATTACATCATTTTCTCCAATCCAGCAGCGATCGAACATGGAATCACGTAGAAAATTCGCAATCAATTTTACAAATTACAGGGTATTTATTTCACACTTAGTTCACTTATGATATCTATTAAAAGCAGACAATAAAATGAATAATTTACAATAATAATTTTTTAAGATATACTATCTGTATATATAAAAAAAAATTATTATGATTTAAATATATATTTTTATATACATATAGTGTATATTTAGCATTATATTGTATTTAGATCTAAATTTTAAATAATAATTTAATTTATATATCTCTTTTTATATATTTGTTTTATTATATCTAATATTTGATATTTATATATTAATTTTTATATTGCCTGTTTACAAATAGAATTTTGATTAGCACTTATATATATTGCACCTTGTTTACATGTATTCGCTCAATTGGTATGTTATAAATATGATTTTGCATCTGAATGCAAATGAGAGAGTATTTGAATATTGTTGGAATATTTACATCGTTAATCATCAACTTATGTTATGATTCGCATATTTAAATTTATGATATTAGCGTCCCGTTTTATCTCGATGTAAATATTAATTTAATTTGACTTGAAGCTGCATCTCGTATCTCAGTCTCACTTCAATTCAAAGTTAGTAATTAATCCTTAATTAGGAATGACAACACTCTTATTGGTTAATAAAAAAATTAAAAGAAATAATACAAAAATGAAAAGAATTATTGTAGAAGCTTAAATATAATATTTTCTTAATTTTTGCTTTACTTGAATGACATTTTAATTTCTACAATAATAATAATGAAACAAAAAGTCTACCTCGAAGTATTCGCGTGCTTCGTTGTTTGTCTGAAGAAATTCCTGAGCAGCTGGCTCGTCCCTGCAGTACGCCACGTGCTTGTCAAAATCTCTCTCCTGAAATAAAATGACATCTTATTGCAATCAGTGTTTCTATTCAAACATCAGCTATATGATCTTGAAGTTTAGTCGTAAAAATCTTCATCTTATACTTTGTATATTTTGACGAGTATACACATATTTCGAGTATATACACATATAGTTCGACACACATCAAAGAAATGTTTTGCACCACTTTATTTGTTTTCATTTTCGCTCAAAGAAGAGATATCATACATTTTTTCTCAGATGATCGAATGAAATGAAGATCTCATTGATAAATCTCACTACTTTTCTGTATCCCAGGTTTTTTTATAAACAAGATATATGTCTCGTCAATCACATATTATATCAGTGATAAATATCATAGTGATGGCACAGCAGTAACGAATCGACATAATCCGAAAAATAAACACTATTTTTATTAAAGCAGTTAATTTTATTAACTCAAATATATTATCACGTTTATGCCATCATCATTATACAAGATTAATATTTGTCATATGATAAACAATTTCATATCTAATTTAGTGAAAATCCAAAAATGGTGCAAAATTTCCTTCGATATCTGTAACATAATATATATACATTATTGATATTTTAAATAAAATTGACTTATTGTATAATTAATTATGATTAAGATAATCACTTTAATAATTCCATTATTCAAAGTCGTTATATCTTTTTTACTTTTTTATTTGCAAACAATTGCTCTTCTTAATCTAAGATTCGTGTTGAATTAAAAATTTAAAAATATGGAATAAGAGGAAAGAGCGATTGTTTACATATATAATTCGAAATTACTGATCTTAATTAATGCGGAAATTAGCATAATATTATTTTAACAATAAAGATTATGCTGGCGATATAAATTGAAACTTACCAGTCTCAAGAAAGTTCTGCCGAGCATACGTGGTTGATCCGCATAATACTTGACACCCTCGATCAACACCCTGCCGAACGATCTAAGTAAGGCCGGAATTAATTATCATGCCAAAATCACACCACGCCTAACATGCTACGGAATGGAAGGCTGCGTCATCTCTAAAGTGCGACACATCTCATTTAAATGCGACACGGAGAGAAAGATAATATGGTACACTTTGGTTATAACAGTATTATTTACTGATACACGGGGGGGGGGGGAACGGGTCTTATATGGGCCTTTACGAAGAAATTAGAATCTGATTTAACTCTCAGAGTGAAACACAGTAAGATCAACATTAACAGGCGCTAATAGATTAACGTTGATCTAGTTAGTAATGTAGTCGATACAGAAATAATTTGTCTAGTAACGTACATCGATATCGTGATAATGTAATGGTAATTTTCTTTCGTGACAGAGTTAGACAAACATTACGTTTATCTCAGGCTTGTACGACTTTATAAAATTTGATTTGTTACACGTAAAAAGTCACATCTAACATTTAAATAGGGCACTATAATTAATCTTTTATGAAAAACAATAGTTTAGATATAGATTAATTTTTTGGGACACATGTACGAAGAAGCACACTACCACACAAAATATGTTTCGATGTGTAAACTTACGCTTTGTACATCGTAATCCGCTACAAGCGAAAGAAATCGTGTGTGCAGCGTATATTGTGTGCGTATGTAGTATGTAATTGTGTGACAATCTTTGTCAATTGTAATATCAATTTAATTGATAAACTAATTATAATGCCAACGGTAAATAGTGTTTGTGTTTTTACGTACATGTATTTTTCCAATGTTCAATATTGTGCAAAAAAATATACATACAGTTTTTGTATTTATTTATGCAACATTTAAATGAATAATAGTATGTAGTTTATAAAATCTTCATTAATATATAAATTCTATGGAAGGAAGGAGAAATAAAATAAAATATATTACTTGATAAAGTTTGCGATTGCCGTTTGCACGTTATAATAAATTTTCTTTCATGTCTAATATTTTTAACTCCTTCATCGACAAATTAAGTAAAAATCAATGGAAAAAGGTGCATAAGGTGTCCGACTTTGTATTATATTCACGAATGCTTGTGTAATAGTATCGCAGTGCGTCGTTTTATTTTACTATCAGTGTACGCTGTAAATACATACGTGTTGTGAAAATCGGCTATTTGTTTCAGATTAGTGAAAATAATTTCTTTGTTGTCTCGTACGCTGCGCGGGACACCAGGATTGTCGAGAGGCTTCAGGTAACGTTCGACGACAAGCTGAAGATCCCTACCGAATTCTTCTTCCGTCTCGATTAATTCTTTCACGACGGCCCTGTAAGTGAACGAAAAATATTTTTGTCTATTAAGTGTACTATATAAAATTATATATATATGTATGTGAAAAGTATAATTACAAGGATTAGAAATCAAAGAAATTATAATTCCCTTAAGCTTGCAATATAAAATAAAATATAATTAAAGAAACGATAGAATAATTTAAAGATAAAAATAAAAGAGGCAAACATAAAAGATCATAATTAGAAAACTAAAAATGTTAAGAATAAATTTAGGAAATTGCGAGTTAAATAAATATAAATACGTACTCTCGCCGATAATAAGAATCTTCTGGTCGATTCATTGATGAACTTTCTTCGCTAAGCGCTGTTTGCATTAAAATGGACATCGGTAACCATCCCTGCCTTCCGTCAGATATACGAACGTGTACCCTGAAAATAACAAATTCCGTTAGATATGTATTAGAAAGAGATATTATAAAAGAAATATTTTTGCCGGATATTTGAGCGTTCTTTTTAGAGATTATAAAAAATTGGTAAAAAAAATTTTATAGAATAGTATAAATTTTATTGAGAGTCGCATTATTAATCTCCAATAATCTCTATGCGATTACATATTTTTAATACTTAAAAGCTTATTAAAAACATATTCTCTCCTCGAGAATGTCCACGTTGTGCGAATTTTGATACTTTTGCCGCTATTTTTTGAGTCAACTTGGATTCATCTAACACACTTGGATTAGATTCGATCGGGTGCTATCGAAAGAAGTGATGTAGATAGAAGACGTTCGAGTGCGTGGGATTCGCGCAGTTATATTTACGCGAAATGACTAAGGCTACATGCCATCTTGTCATCGAAGTCATCGTCCATTCACAGAACGCAAAATTTGCTGGCGAATGTATCCGAATTGCTACACGCGACAAGCTTTATCGTGTGACATTTATATTTTATGAATATCACGTGTATCATCTAGGACAAGAGCCTCATAAGTGCAAAAATCGAAATGAAACACACTGGACAATTAAAAATAAATTTTGCTTTTTCATCGTTTATTTTTATTTTACTGCTTCTGGAAATGCAACTTACTTTTCCTTTCGCCGATCCAATTAGACGATCACAACAATTAACGATAATGATTCGTAGTTATAGAAGTTGAGGAATATTATTTCCGTTCAATAATCATTGACAGCATATGATTGAAGATTTCTAACGCGAAACATCATGCTCCATTAATACAGGCGGTTTCCCGGCATTTGAAGATTCTTTCTTAGCAATAACTTATGCACTATCAGTTTTACTGACACTCTGGCCGACCGCCAATCATAGCAGAGATACGATCGTGCGCGAGATATTATTGCCTTGGACGTGTATAAATGCTTAATCTTCATTAGCGTCGTCATAATTCAACGGTGTTGAATTTATTTCGGAATCGCGTTTAAGTCCAAATCCGCCCTCAATGGGGCTACGTAACTATGGACTGCTTTCGTCTCATCTATCGCTATTTAAACAATCACAAAACGGTGTATCGCGGGAATTCGCTTTAACTATTCTGTGTTTTCTAACAATTCTAAACACGCCAACGAATCCGATACAGCGGCAAAGAGGAATTTGTTGACTCACTCCTTGTAAATAGTTCGATAATATGTATATTTATCTGAGCATTTAATTTTATTTACTAGAGATATTTTTGCTAAAAATATACGGTTCGGTGTGAGGTTCACCATAGTTCTCTTTGAAAACAATATACATAAAATCTAGTAAAAACGTCCTCGTCGTACGTCATGACCACTTCGCTTTTGTTAGTTCGTCGTTAACGTAGTGCATGCGGTCAATATGATGCATTTCTCGCTAAACTTAAAATATGAATTTAGCCTTCGAGAACGATGAATCATGCGTTTGTCCATAAGTCTTGTCGCAGATTTTTCCTCTTTTAACCCTCCTTCTTTTTCAGTTGCTAAATGATATATTTAATAATATATTTTAATATATCGATAGATTTTTTTCATATAATTGATAACTCTGAATATTTCGATCGAGTTATTCGTAATCTCGTCTGCATTCCCTCCTGAAAGATTGATACGTATTTCTTGCCTTGTCAAAATTAACGTATCATCGTTCCACAAGATGCGAGACCGAAGACATCAACGACGTTTTGACGATGACGACGAATCGTTATCCTATAGCGACAGGAAGTCGATGGTGACGTGTTGCTGAGAGTCGCAGAAATTAATATCCCAGCCTTCATTATTCTATTTTAAGTCAGAACAGACTTTGCTACGAAAGCGCAATGGAACGTACGTCAAAGAAAAGTAAATTTACGCTTTCGACGGTAAAATTAGCGGACGCCAAACTTTCGTCGTCTTGAACGATTTCCAAGGTAAAAAAAATAAAAAATAAACGTCATTATTTCGGATCTCGAAACTTTACCTTTGAAGGCTCGAGTCCGACTCGATACTCGAGCTGTTTCGAGCGCGCGGATCCGCGTGATTTCGACGTGGACGGATCGACAGCTTGTGCTTTGCGGCCGAATTGTCCAGGATATCGCCGACCTCGACCTGCAGATCGGGGTCCATCCTCGCTTTCCTACAACAACGCGAAGCATCCTCTGTAGAGCTTCATCGGCTTGCGCCACGAAGAAAAGTTTGTAGCAAAAAAAAGACATGTGTCTTGGATGTTATATTAATGTTATATAGTATATGCATTATAATACTGCATTTCCTTATAGAATTCATTATTTATTTGTTATTTGACATCACTGTTATCAGAGTCAACTAATACATCGCAACGAGTGACTTTAGAACGTGCAAAGCGATTAAAGCAGAGCTGACGTTTTGCAAGCGTTGTGATAGCATGAGGGTGCCGTTCGCAAATTATACGTGTGACGTTTCGCAGCATGCTGTTCCATCTTGTTAATTTTACGGATATAGCTCTAAAAGCCATGTGCTGTGCTAATTTTGCGACATCTAACAGCAAGGCGCAGTCTTCGCAGTACACAGTTGTGCGTTTCTCCCCGCCGTTACATAATTTATTCCTTTAAGTATTCCTTAAATTCTATACGATTTAATACAGTAACTCTTCACGAGACTCTTATCCCCGGACATTCGAAGATTATTCACACGTGCGAGCGAGCGAGCGAGCGTGTGTGCGTGGCTCGCGGACGCCAACTTTCTTGCATAATCTGCGATATCTTTACGCCGTCGTAAATTTCACGCGAAATTCTCCGTCTGTTTTCATCAATTTCGCGCAACGCACAAGACGTGACACGCCGAATGCCAATGCGACCACCGTGCGGCGTAGAAATAGCCCGCCTCAGGCGGGTGTTTAAACAGAAGCCGAGGAAGCAGCTCTTGCAACTCGCAGGGCAATGATCCTCGCGCCGGTACAGTTTGACATCCGGATTGACTTGATCGTAGTTTTAAGTCCTCCACCCCGCGAGAAGAGCCGCGGCGCGAAATAGGTGCGACCGCGGTTTATCATGCATTAAACAGTGGCCGCGTTCAGGACTTAACGTTATTTGCGCTCGCTCTCTCGTGACGACGTTGAGCCAGCGTCAGTTTTAATGGCAAGACGCACCTGTTAGCCATAAATGCGTTCGTTCGATCAATCTCTCGGCTCTATCGCTTCCGCGTCTGAGAGCGCCGAGATCTCGAAGATATCGGTGATAAACATCCTGGACAATCATTATCCGGCGCATCGACGCGCCGCCGAGTACCGATGTGTGTACGCACGTGTGTGTGTGTGTGCACGTGTGTGTGCACGTGTGTGCGGGTGAGTCGCGTGAGCTATTTTTAATCATGCGGTGGGTTTTATCCACCGCGCGGAACGCGCGGCTGCCACCCACGTGTACGCGCGATGTAAAGGCAGAGAGCGCGTTGACAATACGCGTCTCGAGAAGCGCTATCTTCATTCTTTTTTTTTTCTTAATTTATTGATGATATATTCTTGAACTAAAAATTGCTTACTTCGCTGAACCGTCATGCTCGATGGCCTCGACGATGTCGCCGACGTGCACGGTGAATCCATCGGTGTCCGCCACGTAGTCCTTCACAACGACGTAATTTTCCGAGGATCCCTGTAACAAAAATAATACAGTGGCATAAATAAAAGAACAAACACAGTAAAACGCGACATTTCTTTTAAGCGCACCTTGAAATAAAAAGCTCTTTAATTTGCGCGGCTATTTTATGAATTGTAAAATACGGGTAAATTATCACAACCGGAATATATAGAGACAGGTTTCGAAACCATCCAGTGCTGACAGAATTAGTCGGCGAAAGTCTCGAATATCACGAAACTGGATTTAGCAGATCATTATTAAATAAGCCGAAATTTTTCTGTGACACACAGAAATCATTCCCGCCCTTGCATTTTTACTACATCTAGATAACCGATACTTGATATCATTATCGTGATATTATTACGCTTCGGGGTATAGAATATAGATACTTATACATTCCATCTTAATTCATTATCGAGATATAGACTATTAAGTTAATTAATTTCTTAATTAATTTCTGTATATTATAAATTATTAGTTTATGTGAAATAAAATATGTAGTTTCTATGAAAGATTTCTAAATATCAACAAATGTAATCACTGCGTTCTCCATTCTTCTCATACTTTACCCGCTCGAGGCTGTCCTTTTGCCGAGCGTCGTTCAGCCTCTTCAGGCTCGGCGTGTTCTCCCTGCTGATCGAGAGAAGGGCGACCGATTGTTCGGACTTCGACAAGGTCGCGATGCCATTGCTCTCCTGCTTGTGAGAGCTACCGTTAGCGGAACCGTCTAAGCTGCTAGCGACCGAGGTCGTGCCGGTGAACGTGGCGGACATCACCTCACCGTCTGTATCTACTTCCTTCGCCATCGGGCAGCAATACATGGAGAACCGATGGGCGGTCGGACGATTCAGTCTCAGCGCCGAGAACACGTGCAACGGCTCGAAGTGATGTATTCCGTCCTCGTCGAGAACAGTATAGGCTACTTCGCCGGTCAGCACCGACCGGGACGCTTCCCGGGGCACGACCGCCTGCAGACCTTGCTTCAGAATCATGAAGATGGATGACGGTCTATGATTTCTTCTCAGCAGAAACTCCTCCATCGCCAGGCTGTTGTCGGCGTGCAACAACGCGGTCGGAACGTCGGCCGAGGACTGCAACGGGGCCTCTTCGGGTACGATCATCAGCGCGGCGCTTTCTCTTACGAGAGTTCGCAGTCGCGGGTCCGTTCTGGCCAGCTCGGGATCGCTGCACAACTGTCCGAGGACTTTCATGAAGGGCGGCCGTTCCTCCGCGAGTCTTCTCATGATCGCCAGTCTCTTCAGCACGTCCATGGTAACCCGATCGTTCGCTAGAGCACGGGTGGATCTCTCGTCGCTGATCACAGCCAGCAGGCTACTAGCCGTCTCGGACATGCCCAGGGCCCGTGCCAGGCCCACTGCCTGCAGCAGCATCTCGCGCACATCCGGTCCACGTTCAGCGTTCAGTAGCTCCTTGACGCGAATCTCGCTCGATTCCCGGACGGCCTGGACGATCGCTTTGTAAACCGTCTCCGTGGCTTCCTTCTCCGTCGCCACGTCCGCCACGTGCCGCGATACGTTCTCTAGAACGAGCGAAACTAATTCGGGATCGTTCCTCGAGACGGCTCGGAAGGCCGATCCGATCAAGTCCGTGCTATGTTCTTCTTCGAGAACCATCGACAGCTTGTTGATCACGGTGTCCTTTTGCGAAGACTGGCTAGAACTTATGGCCGACTTGAGTATATTAACCTTACTGTTCTGAAAGGTTGGCAGTTCGGACAGCACGCTCTGACAAAGAGAACTACGGTTCTGTGGGATCAAGAGAATTTTCAGAACTTCGTCGACTGATCGATCGATGTCTCTATTATTATGACTCAACAGCACGTTGAAGGACTCGCTGATGGAAGAATAAATAAAATCTTGAGAGTTGTCGTTATCTGATGTTGCCTGTTGTTCGTCCGATATCATTAAGACAGCTGCTGTGATTGCACCCTGAAGAAGTTCGATGCTGTTGTCGCCCTTTGTTCCATTTTCTTTTTCTTCTTTTACAGCAGGCGAATGGATACCATTGATCAACACTGCTGCATTTGCAGTATTTGAATCTCGTTGTTGTTGTTGTTGTTGTTGCAGGACTATATTTTTCGCTAATTGCGCGACCATTGAGACGATCTGTGCCATCTTCACCGCCGTGCCACCTTGTAAGCTCAATTTCATCGTCGCCACGGCGAGGGCTTGTTCCACCGCCTTCGGATTTACGTTTACGTCTACCGACGGCAAGCTCGTCGCGACTTTTCGTCCCACAGACAATCCCGCTTCGGACAGCTCGCGTAGCATTTTAGCGTCTATGCTGGTCTCGCCGCGATGACGAAAGCGTGGATTATAATTCAAGTGCTGCGGTCGTAACAATCGTAGCTCCTCAGGCGTGACCTCGAAGCCCTGTACGGAGAATTCCAGCTCGCCCTCGGGCGTATCGATGAGATCGGGGGCGACGAAGCAAGGCCCTTCTTCCGTCTGAACGATCTGACCCGGCACGAAGGTCACCCCCCTCTCGCCCGCTTCCACCACGCGACCTGGCACGAACCTAGGCCCGTCTGGCGTGTCTACCACTTGCCCGGGCACGAATCTGGACCCTTCCTCCTCGGTGTAGATCACCTGGCCGGGGATAAACGTTGGTCCGACCTTGGTATCAACGATCTGGCCCGGCACGAAACGCGGTCCATCCGCCGTGTTCACCGTTTGACCGGGTACGAACTTAGACCCCGCCCGGGTCTCCACTATCTGGCCAGGCACGAACTTCGGTCCGCTGCTGGTATCGATTACCTGGCCTGGTACGAACTCTTCCCCTTTCTCCGTCGTAACTATCTGACCCGGTAAGAAGCCATCCTCGGTCATGACACCCGGCACGAAACGCGGCCCGTCCTTTTCGCCACTGACTAATTGGCCCGGCACGATCCTCCTGCCCTCCGGCAGCTTCTTCACGTTTTCCGGGAAGAACTCGATGCCCCTCTCCGTCTGCACCATGTGGCCGAAGATCTCGCGCTGCTGGAGAATCGACACCGCGTTTGTGGTTCTCGGGCCCACGGGGATGCCGACGGGACCGGCGTCCTGAAAGATTACTTCGTCGAATTTCCTCGCCGCGACAAACTCGAAGCCCTTTTCGGTGACGACAGTTCGTCCCGGGCAGAAAATTATGTTATCTGGAGTTTTCAGCACCTGACCCTCGACGAACTTTTGACCTTTCAGAGTATCCAGCGTCATTCCCGGCACAAATGTCGACGTATCTTCCGTGCTCTTAATGATGCCTGGTACAAAATGCTTCTCATCTGATTTCGTGGTGACATATTGTCCAGGAACGTATTGCGGACCTTCGGTCGTCAGCAGCGTCTGTCCAGGAACAAATCTAGATTCGCCGGTTGGCGATTCGACGCACTGGCCTGGCACAAATTCATATTTGTCGTTGATACGCACGTTCTGTCCTGGCACGAAAACCGATTCGCCGCGGTAATCCGTGACGGTCTGACCTGCCATGAATCGGGCTCCGTCTGGAGTGACTACGGTTTGTCCCGCGACGAAAGTTCCGTCCATCGTTACTTGACCGGCCACGAATTTCGGGCCCTCCTCCGTCAGGACGGTCTGACCTTCGACGAACTTGGTGCCCTCGCTCGTATGGAACGTCTGACCTTGAACGAAACGTTTGCCCCGCTCCGTCGTCAAGGTCTGCCCGGCGACGAAGATCGGCGTTTTCGCCCCGTCTGGTTCTTCGACGGTGACGATCTGTCCAGGAATTAAAAGAGGCCCGTCAGGCGTGTTGATGGTGAGTCCGGGCACAAAGGCGGGACCTTGAGGCGTCTGCAGGGTCTGTCCGGGCACGAAGATGGTGCCCGACGACGTTTGCACCGTTTGGCCCGCGACAAATTTCTCCGCCGACTTGATGTCTAACTTAAGACCCTTGACATTATGCATCGTATTTTTTTTGCCGTTCGGCAGATTCCGTACCAGTTCGGAGACCTCCTCCATCCGAGGCAGGCATTCCAACGCTGGTTCTCCAGCTTGAAGAAGCTTTTCCGTTATGTTCGCGCTCTCTTCAAGATTATCTTGCGAGATACTCCAAATAGCGCTTTGCAACGTCACGTCCGGCTTCGCAATCAAAGGTGTCAAAGGTTTCGCGATTGCGATTGCCTCAAAACCTCCTACGGACTCGAACACGGAGCTGGTGTACAGAATCGGTTCCCGATCCACGATCTGCAGCTCGGCGTGTACAGGAACTGGCATATTTTTTATTATCGGTACGCCGACTGGTTTAGTCGTGTCGTTTTGAAACGAGTTCCAGTCTAACACAGTGGAGATCGGTTTCGCTACGTCCTTGAGAGCATTCGAAATGTTCACGACGTCGGAAGATCGGAGTCTCGCCTGTTCCGCATCCACGTGCCTCCAGTCTTCCGTCATCGTCTCCAACTTGACTTCCTCCTTGATGCTCCTTAACTTGAGCTGCTTCGCACGTCGGAGCTCTTCCTCGTCGGCCGCCTTCTCCTTTTCCTCGAAGATCTTCCTCGCATAATTCAGCGCGGTCTGCTTCTTTCTCTTTCGCTTTCTAGCCTCGGCCTCCAGCCTTTCTCGCTCCTTCAACACTTCCTCTCGCGGTCCCAGTCCGTCGTAAAGATTTTCAAAATCTTCAAGATTCTTGAAATCCACGGACACGTTTTTGCCCTGCTTCAGCCTCAGCAAAACCGTGTCGCAGTCCCGCGAGAGCATGACGTCCTTGACGTCCCCATCTCTGACAGCTGCTTCCAACTTCGCCGGGAACACGAGACTGCACCTTCGTTCCTCCACCGTGTACACAAACTTCTCTTCCTCCTCGATGGGAGTCTGTTTCGCGTTCAGGAGGTCCCGCAGAATGCGCTGCTGCTCGCCCTCGCCCTCCAAAATCGGAAAGACATAGCGGTAGTCCTTGAGCACCACGTGCCTCTTCTTCTCGCCGACGATCAGACCGGCGGTGTAGTGGTGCGGCCCGAGGCCCGAAGCATTCGTCGTGATCTTGCATTTCGACTTGTCGTGGGCGTGCGCGCCCAGCAACACCGGAATGTAATGATGGGTCGGCAGACCGTAGGACTTGCCGGTGATGCGGCAGAATCGCTTCGCATCCGCCGGACTTATCGGCGGTAACAGCGGGAAATAATTTGGCCTGGGAAGACCCCGGCTTTTACCCGTGATCCTGCAGAAGGACATTGTCCACCTCCGAGATGATCATTCGACATCCGACCTTGGTAAAATCATTGATGCAAATCTTGTCGCCTTGTTGTCGTCAAAATCAATTATAGCGGTAGATTATTGATTATTCTTCACCGTGACGAGGACGTCAAAATTCTGGGAGATTGCGTAGATGCTTCAAGTTCTTTTATATTGATGAGAGATTTGAGATCCTCAATCGACCTTTATAATCTTAGAATTGACTAATGCGAAAGTTTTGATTGAGATCGCGAGTAAAAATGCGATCATATGTATAGATCCTTCTGAGATTTCGGGTGGATTGGATGGATGATTGATCTTAAAAACGCACTGCGAAAGCTCGCGCGTTTTATGCGGTTACCACGGAATAAAGATTGACCTATACTACTTCGGGATTTAATGTCCAATTGTACCGTTTACGCTCGCATAAAGTCAATAAAACCGTTATGCCGGTGACGCGGATAAATGAACATTAGCTCGGAACTTGGCATCTCGACAAAGGGAATCGCGAATTCGCGCATTCGATCATTCACACGCGTCGCCGTCTCGCCCCCGCCGTTTCTCCCGAGTTTCGTCTCGACGTCTTTCGTCGATTCATTTATGCCGCACGTGTCTCGATGAGTACAATTTCTCATGCACACAATCTTCTTTCCTTCTCTAAACAAAATATAATTTAATTCTGAACACGGTGCACCACTTAATTTCTCATTATACCTCTTGTTAAATTGATGGAAGAACTTGATTACATATTTTTTTTTTATATTTATAAATATTATATTAATAATAAAAATCAGTAATAATGAAAAAAATGAGCTTACCATTTAAATATGTATCTCATTTTATTATGGACATTTTTTATTGTTTTACAGAGAGTGATTAATTTTGCTGACATATCTATCACAATGCATCTTCTTTATAATTTTAATAGTACAATTTTTTTCCGAATAATTTTTTACTATCAGTCAGCTTTATTATAATAAAATAAAAAAAAATGTATTTTGTTCATCACATCGAGAAATTCATTCTACGGTCAAGGTTACGTGTTCAAAATTATTTATTCTCTTCCCACAGCTGTCGTATTTAACCATTTGACATTTCACTTCTCGATTGCTTAATATTCCGCATACGCGTCAACTGTAGACTGACACTACACTAATTTCATGCTTTTACTTGTAATATTTAGAAGCTTGAAAAAATATTTTTGTACGTTATTACACGTTACAATCGTAGTCCTGTAATATCTCACTTTCACCGATATTAATTAATCTCGTGCGCGATTATATCGATGCACACGATTTTACATTGATTGTTTAAAATAATGGAAAAGGTACAAGTTTTTATTAAAAAAAGTAATTAATTTTTTTTCAGTATTCCCACAGAAATTTCCTCGATTTTTTAACAGCAACCAATCTCACGAAATGTGTGAAAGTTCTTCAATATTTCTTTTTTTTAAATTTCTTTTCATATATTAATTTCTGAAGCAGTTTCTGACTTATTCTGTTTCTTTGTTAAAAAAATCGTTTTCTATTACACGAACGTTTCTTCTCGTTATAATATGCATCGGAATCAATCGCGTGGTGTCATTCGATTCTCGTTCCAGTCGATCGGATGTGCTCATTCCCCGTTATTTCCGTTCGATCACTTCGTCGATTCACCGTTGAATTTGTTGGTACGAATTGCCGATTAAACAGTTTTAATCATTATTATCGGTTACATCGTTCGACTTTTCGCGAGATGCGCTCTCCCGAGAAAAGTGTATCGGCGATACGCGGCGAAAGCGAGACTACTCTCGGCGTACGAAGTGGCTAAGAGCGGTTTGCACGGCGAGTCTCTCTCGGCTCCCACGACCAGAAATAGCCTACCCTTCTTACACTTCTCCAATACATCTTTAGAACGGAGTACACGGACCCGGATCTTCGTCAAGTCGTGTGTGGCGCACACACCGCGTTTTCGGCATTCGAGAGTTCGTCCAAGGGAGTTTTTCGTGTCGCCTAAGGGGTTTCCCGACGTGAAATCTCAACTAAAGAACGTATCGTTCGATCGCGAACGATAATTATAGCGATTATTGCATTTTTTCAAACAGCAAATTAGAGTAAATAAGGGTGAGATAAAATACATATAATATAACAATGTAATTTTTTAGTAAAATTGATAATTAATTGATACTAGTAATATTTTAACGATCTTCCTAAGGAAGAAATAAAATACTATATTTTAATTAGTAGTCGCTCATTAAAAACAATAAGTAATTTGTTAGTCGTAGTATTCTTCTATCTTTTAAAATTTTCTAAGTTAAAGAAAAAAATTGGTTTCTCAATTTATTTCTCAATTTATATATATATAATTATGCAATTTTTAATAGTAGTTTTTTAATTAGTCGCACTTTCAAAGAACTAGAAAGAGTTTATCATAATTTTAACTGAGATATGTGAGAATAAATTTTATTCTTTCAGAGATACATAACAATCAATATTAATTTTACCTAGCAATAAATAATTTTTCGGGGAATAAACAACTTGGCCCAATGCTTGAGCGAAGAAATTTCAATTAACTGTGTGATGCACATCAAGTTGCAAGTTTGATGGCGCTCGATGTATCTATCTATGATATGCGATTACGTTAGAAATTAGAAATGATGAACAAGACAAATGCATTACTTTTGGCTAGCTTATGACGGGCGATTATTTATTCGTATATTCCTGGTCGAGTATATTTTATCGTGAAGCAATAACCGAGCACACAAACATTATTCGGACATCACAAAATATCTATTGCCGTTTAAATTATACAATAACATATCTCGTCTAAAAGGAGCAACTTCGCTATTTTTGTAAAAGTGAATCAGACAAAAATGTACGGTCAGCTAAGGGCGTTTTAAATTTATCAATGTATCGATACTTTTAGATATTAGATACACTACAAACATCAAATATTAAAGTAGATGTTAATTTACGGCTGATAATTTGGAGAATATTATTTCTTTTATTTCTCCAATATAAAATTCAAAACTTTCTGTTATATCTCTATAATACATACAATTAATGACGTAACTTTTAAATTATTATAAAATAACTGTATTTGATAATCCTTGATACAATAAGAATTAATGATATCGGTATCATAATCGGAGCAGAGTCTGAATTTAAAAGGAGCACCAATTCCGGAGCACCAATAAATCGCAAGATTCAATGACACAATGATGATTTAAAAAGAGGCAGTCTGCTCCGGATGGTTAAGTCCCTCCTAAACAGGTGCGCGGACTTGCATTGTTGGCAATATCGAACGGAATGGGTGCGATAAAGCTTCGCAATGAAAAACGATGAGAATGAGCGATACGGGACGTTTAAACTTAAACGTTCATTCGGTGCCAATTCGCTGGCGAACGAGATGAAAAATCTGAGCGCAAGTACCGGCGTCTAAGAACGCGATGGCAAATATATTTTTATACGCGCAAAGCGTGCAATTTTCCGCGCGCGACTTTAACGGACCGAAGCGGACGTCAAACATTTTGTTCCGCAGTCGTTCGCTATGATTTACGATGACTGTTAGCTCCTTGCGAAGAGCAGCCTGCCAAGTGAACGATGATGCGGCCGATGCGATGGTGCAAGACCGATATTGATTTATAATAAAGCGCTTTATCGTGATGCTAATCTCAGGCAAAATTCAAGTTTAATCTCGAGACAAAAAATGTGATCATTCATCTATGCAAAATTTAAATAAATATAATAACTGTATCAATCTTTCCTCCACCAACAATACTAAGAAAATTTGAAGATATAGAAGGGTTGAACTGTAGAAACTATGATTGCAGAAGGAAATGGTTAACTGTAAAAAAAAAATCATATCAATCGCATATTTTATATTGCGTTCTCTTTTCCCTCGGGACAAAGATTTCGGGAGATTCAACGAGGCGCCAGACGCGTGCATTTCGCAGGCGAAATTCGCGATCGCTCGTAATAACACACTGACGACCGATAAACGCATCTGGTTGTTGAAGCTACGTGGCGCGAAAAGTGGACAAAAATAGACCGGGAATAAAAACCAACCACCAACGCACCGGGCAATCGCACCCATCGGATAAACCTCTCGGACTTTGTCCCCGGTCCGCATCAAAAATAGCTCATTCCTCATTTGCATAAACGTTTCATCAAAGCGATGGAATAAGATAGAAATTAGAATAACAATAAATGCGTATGTACAAAAAACTTTATCAGATAACAGATGTGTATGTGTGTGAAAAGAAGAAAATTGAAACAAAACAAGCTATTTTCTCTTTTTCATATTTTTGTAGTTTTTTTTTAATGGAATAAATATATATAGGAGCATTAATTAATTTTAATAATTATCCTCTGACATATAAATATAACTAAGATATCTGTCATATCTTGTCTGCTTCATATTTTACAAAGAGTGATAATTGAAAAAACCACACAAGCGAATATCAAGTATCTTTGAAATATTTAGAAGTTTGCATCAAGCAAACTTGTTTGCTTTATTTATCTCAATGAATTAATTAATATTGCTTAGAAAATTAATTGATTTAATTCAACAATTAATTAAAAAATAATTCGACTAAATTATCCGGTATTTAATATAACGCGTCGTTTTTTTCTCAACCTCGATGGCGCAACAAAGTTGTGTCTCAGAGCACTTTGTACCAATTATTTGTCAGATAAGTTCAGATAATTGCGATTCCTTATTACGTCTTACATCGCGCTAGACGTAGACGACAGATTAAGATCAGAATCCTTCTCTAATTACACGCGATGTTTCCAGAACGGACGTCGCGCGCGCGGACGCGATTAATTAAGCGGTGCCTATTAGATCTGAAGGACGAGATGTCCAGGAGCAGCCGCGATGCGCATGCATCGCGAGAACGAAACGTTATTCCAAGAAATATGAAATGCGCCGACAGAACACATCCCTCGCATGCATCACGCGATGAGGAGAACAGGTTAAAAAGATCTCACGCACACAGAGGCTGAGCGATGAGAACAAAAAGAAAGAGACTCCGCGTGAAGACGAAAGCTCGTGTATCGCGGGAGTGCTCGAAATGGCTGTGTAGAGCTTCGGCTTCTGGCAGCGAACCAGGTATTCCATCTACTTCTGTCATGTATCCCGTCTCCCCAGTTTCCCCTCGATTACAGTGATTCCCAGATTTTTCCAATGGACCGCAACGACGTGTCAAAAAAGATGCTGCCGTTGTCAAGGACGCGTCAAACGTGTGCGCTAAATAAAACGCTAGTTAAAGAAAGCTCTAAGTATATATTCTTATACATCAACCCTTTACAGGTACAATTTGGAAAAAAAAATTTATTTTTAGTCCCAAAAAGCATTTAAAAACTAATTATTGTCTGTGATAAAATTCTCTAAAAGAATATGATTTTTGTTGACGATCATTGCACAAATTTAATATATATTTCTTTATTTTAAAATTTTTATTGTGTCACAACATTTTTTTTAAATTAAATTTACAATTGACTAATAATTCGAGAAGATCGTCACAAAATCTAATTAGTCAGGGAGCTGTATTATATATATAAAACATGTTTGTGCACACTATTGCTTAATAAATATATAAAAAAATAAATTCCGAAATCTGTCAGTACGAAATATGCTCGATAATAATGTTATAAATTTTGATATAATTTTTTCTATGTACAGAGAAAATTAAGAGAGTTTCGCTCATTCGATATCATCAACCATCATTAGCATTGAGATGTATGTTATTTGTTGTTTTTTGGGCAGTCGTTTAAAAATATCTTGTGCTTTTACACGTTTTACAAGATAGTCCATCAAATGTAGCATCATTTACTGTGACAAATATTATTTATTTTAATTCCAAATATATCGTGTGATGCATCGCATAAAAAGTTTTCTGCCTTATAACTAAACATCCATGATCTTTAATATTGACTAATTTATGATAACAAACTTTAATATTAATTAAACAACATTAATTTAGGCATTGTCTATTTCCTTTAACTGCACTTTTTATATTTTCTATCTTTTCTATAATTTTCTTCTTTTTCTCTTTGTAAAATGTATTTATTTAAAATTAAAAAAGTATAACGAAGCACAGAGCTAGAAGTTCTTTCTTTCGATAAATGATTAATACTCACCCTGCTTCTTAAGTGTACAACACTCTCGGTTACTTCTCGTTGAATTGTCGTTCCTCTGGTAATGGTACGGGATGACTCCAACAAAAATTCTGTATAAACGAACGATAGAAAGATATAAAGACTCAATATTCTATTGTAATTAAATAAATCGACGGAAATTAATACTCAAAACAACGAAAATTCAAGCTTGACATTTATGTTCTGGATTCCTTATGATGCTTGCACTCTTGTCAAGATTTTTACTTTTAATTTGCTTAAATTTTAATGTTGCAGTTCTAAGTTCTCGACATGGTGTCAAATTTGAAATATTACAATGCCGAATATTTAAATGTAGTAAATTTTATCTAATGCAACACACGTGTGCGTTCGAAATTTATTTGTTAGGCGCGTAAAGTTGAAGAACAGAAAGAGGAATTTTTAATTAACAATTCCTAGTAAAAACTAAACTATAATATACCTTTCTTTCTTTTAGATGTGGTACTCGCTCGCGAATTGAAGGCCATGTCGTTGTGTTCAATGTTACATTATTAGTCTGAAACAAATAAGAATAAAGTTGAAATATAATTTCAGCTTTGGTAAGATCAATTCTGCTGTATTCTTAACATTGTGATATATTGATACAAGATATATAATACAAAATACAACATAACAAATATAGATCATTTTGTTTCAATAACTATTAATGATAAATCTTTTATATATGTCGTGCCAGGAATGAATTTTTATTTGAATTTCAGACACATTTTTCGAACGCATTTAAATCATACATTCTGTTCCCAAATGTGTCATATGGGAAAGTATATTCCTGACACCGAAGAATACATAATAATGATAAAATTTATATGTAAATAAAAAAATAATAAAAATAAAATTATATCACTTTTCGTATGTAAAAAGATGCTAATGTTATCATTTGCATTGGAGCAATGATTGTAACACGAAGTATTACAAATTCAATTATAAACTAATAATTTTCAAATTAAATATGAGACTTATTGTTAGTGGAACTATAAAGTGGAACTCTCAAAGTTCTCTCTCTTGAGCAGTAGGTAACTTATCCATCTCAAAGAACCGAGAAACTTGACGAATTTATCCGCGGAATCTTAGAAAGTTATCATCCATCGCGCTGCCAGATATCTGTTTAAATCCGCATTCAAGATGAGAAAATATGTAATAAAACTCGCGCGTTAGTTGCCAACTAAATGTCAACTGTATACGCATTTTATGGGCAAAAGGTCTAAATCATACAAATGACTATCAGTATTTCAATTTATCTTGAAATCTATATAATAACATGATAGGAAATGAAAAATATAAATATTTAAAACGGAGCGACACACATTTTTTCTATTTTTAATCATTTATTTCTCGCGGACTAATAGCGCCGCGATATTTTAATTGAGACACAATTAACTCCAAATTGATTAAAGAATCTGTCATTAAAATTACAAAATTAGTTTTGAGGACATATTATGTATAGATATCTATAAGGAAAACGAGAGATTCCTCGAAGAATCGCGGTCGTTACGACAGACCTTGATTCCGTCGTCGATTGCTGTAATTCATTATCTAACAGCTACGATAAGCCGTGCGTAATTCGCGTATGAATAAAGTAAGCGTCAGTGGATCAACCTTTTAGTTTCGAGATTCGAGATCTATTTCCGACAGAGTCGTCGCCGCGATTGGCTGACTCCGCCGGCTCGTCGCGGTGTTGGCCGCATTTTCTTCTGTTTCGCCGCTAATCGGGGTCACTTCCGCCATTCGATTTTCGAATCATCAGGATCTCGCTGGATCGCGGGATCGAGATGCGAGAGAGATGATTCATCCCTGAGGAAAACCACGATGCGCGCCGAATCATAACATCGAGATAATTTCAGTCGCAACTACGATTTATTAAGAAAAATCTATTGTATTACGTTAATTATCGCACATAGTTTGCATATCGTGAAATTCTATGCATATTTATAATATCGTGAAATTATCGGTTTTTTTTTTTTTATTCATTATTATGATCACGATCGATGACACAACAAAGGCAATCGAGAACCTTTCATTAATCCACGATTTCCCGAGGTGTTTTCGTCGTAATGAAAATATACCTTGTGGATGATATATTCGCTATTTCATATGGCCTAAACACACATGGCCCCATCATAGGAAGAGAAGACTACTTTTCGAATGTAGGTCGTGATCAAAGATGACCAGTTTACATGATTATTACCGGCAGTGGTTTGATTAGAGATGAAAGACAAATAGATTACTTACGTATAACAGTAAATGAGTTGTTTGTGTTTTTCTACCCAATAATCTTTTTTAACATAACGAAAAGAAACATTTAAGATTCGACGAAGTCACATTATAATTTTTTAACGTTGTAATTAAATTAATTACCGCGAAAAAGAAATTTGAGACAAGATAAAAAAATTATTTTTACTAATATTCATATCTTCTCATTTGATTTAAATATGTAATATAAATATATTTTTCTTTTATTTGAAGGAATTAATAAACGTAGATGTTTGACTTTTTCAAGATACTAGAATTAATTACAACGATCTTCGATCGTTTTTCTTAAAATAAATTTAAAATTTATCTGCATCTTTAACTAAATAAAATCTTAGTACAAATTCCTCGGCGCATATGCATAGTTCTGTTTACATGAAACTAAAAACTTGGCCTTCCTACGGTTTGATTCACTGGGATGCTTGACTCTGGGAAACCGTGCCAGGAAAATAGTGCAGCTATTTTATGAAGCACCTTGAGCACTAGGCTAGAGCAATGTAGAATTTCATTTGGCCAGAAATTTCGTGCTATATGTATACACTATTGCGGTTGGCCGTCTCATTGTTTCGCTTTTTGGCTCCAAACATATTTCGTAAATATTCGTACCGCTCTACGTAATTGTGAAAGGATCATAGAACATACATGCTTGCGTAATAAAAAATTTATTTGCAATCATAATTCTATCAAGTAGTTGATTTAATAAGAATGAATTAATTTTATGAACGTCAACTATAAGTTTACGATTTGACATTGAAATTAATATCGAAAATTTTTTTTTCCTCTGACTTTGTATGACTTATTTTTAATTATTAGGACCCGTATTATTTTTTTGATAAAAAAAAACTTGATGCAAAACATTAGTCGTTTTTTTTAGTAGAACGAGTTATTTAAGTGCGATATTTCGAAAACTCGAGCGGATAGACAGCACAAACAGGCGTTTAGTCGGCGATGTGACATCGAATTCCAAACATTACTAATTAATGACATGATTAATCAGCATCTGTCTCGCTCAAGCAAAATATCTGCTAGTATATCTTCACCGGGTTTGGGCGACTCGGAATCCAAGAAGACTATCGTCGCGAAATTCACTATGAGCTTCCGCATGGCAAAATGTCAGCATTTTATATCTGTCATCTAGAACAGTCGGAGAAGATTCGACGAATAGACCGCGCATCGTAAAATTATTATTAGGCCACCATCGACACAACTATGTATGTCGATCGCTTTAATTTCGACAATTGCTACGCGTCCGATAATTTTCATCCCGCTCCAAAATAAGCAAAATGCCAACGCGATGTGCCAACAATTAAATTGTTGATTCAGCGCATCACATTAATAATCCCGGTGGATTTAGAGATTGAAATTATAGACAGCATAGATAAGAATTAACATAATTATTGTGGACAATATTCAAGATTGATGAAGTTTTTGTAAGTGACATTAGTTATTGACAATCTAGATCTCATTTCCGATGTCACGAATAAGTATGCAAAACGTTCTCGCGTATCTCTGCAACATCGGAAATTAAAATCGGAAGTTACCAATATTGGTACCGATTGGTATCATCGGTGACGATGAAGCCTGATTTATAACAAAATAACGATTTTATAAATCTCTCGCTCTTGCGCACAACACACACGTACACATAACGCTCACAGGAGAACATGCACGTCCGACCGAGAGGGTGGATCGGACGGGGTGAGATTGATGATACCCCACACGATGACTTGACCTGTCGAGCTCCGCGTCGAAATCGCCACCTTAATGCGCGTTCGACACTTGCACAATACACTCGCGCGAAAATAGCACCGACGAGCCGAGCTGACACGGGACGGCCGAGAGAAAGAAGAGCGAAACGACGGCCAGGGAGGAGGAAACGTGATCAGGGGAAGAAGAGCAAGGCGTCCCTCGGGGGAAGAAGAGAAAGAAGAGAGAACTGTGCACTGACCTCTCCAGGATCCCTCCGAGACTCCTCCGGCGCTCTCTCTCTCTCTCTCTCTTTCTTTCTCTTTCTTTCTTTCACCACCACCCTCACCCGGAGGTAGTATATCGGTCTTAGCGCATAAAAGGGGAAAACGATCGCTCGATTCCCTACTATGAGACAATCTTTCTCCGGACCGGTCTCCGGACGTCGTCGAGTCGCTCGCTCGCCACTTCGGCCACCTAGGAATCCCCGAATAAATCGCCCGAGCCGGTGAGGAAGCCAGCCGACGGCTATCTCGAGACTGCTACCAATGCCAGCGGCAACACGTCCCGATGCCCGAGCGCCGATTCTTCTTCTTCTTCTTCTTCTATTCTCTACCTCTTCGTCATCATCGACGGCGTCTTCGACGCGGGGCTCCGAATCGCGCTTCCCCAATTTTCTTCCCTTAATCGTGTGACGATATCTTTGATACGTAAGATTCATTTCGTAAATTGTTCATTCGCAATCTCTAATCTAATCTTTGAATTAGCTTCAATATTATTTATCTTTTAATTCATTTAATTAAATTTTTATCTCTCTCTCAGATTTTATTTCTTTATTTTTCAATTTATTCCTACAAAGATAATTTTTAAAGAGAAAAAGAGAAGGAGAGAAGTGACAATAATTTCGCCTCTTTTCTTTCGTTTAGATCGCACGGAATATTTGAATTTCCTAGGAGGTAGAAGGCTATTTCGATTTCACACAATTGCGAAAATGAAAACACAATTACAAAACCATTTATTATGGGAGGCGCTAATTCGTGGCGCGGTCGATCGGCCGCGTTTCGGCCGCTTCTAATAATAATCGATGCCCATACGTCTCTCCAGGGATTTCTCTACGGATCCAAATCGATACCACGACTGGCGCAACACACAGGCCACGTTGTACCGGCTACAATCTCTCCGCTATTGATCAACTGTGATGTCTCGTTAGAGACTGGTTTCTAGATCGGGAACGGCGATGAAATCTATTTGCGTATCGAGTCTATTACGTTGGTGTTAGCATTGCAAGTTAATTGTTTAATGTCGCGTAAAAGCTTAATTATTCTAAGAAGAATAATGCGACTCTCAAAATTCAAGTGCGATGTAATATTTTCATGCGAAGAGAAGCGTTATAATATTCTCGGAAATATTAAAAACGATAAAAATAATAATTTAACATGAATTATTATCTCAATTCGATCATTACATCCGATAAACTCTTGGCGTTTGCGATTTCTTCAATTGTAATTTTTAAGGATCCGTAACGAGTGTTATTATACTATATGATTTTTTTGTGTGAAAACATCTTTAATCTAATGAAGAGATCTGCGACAAAACGAGATCGGCGAGATTTTGACAGCATTGTTCACGTCTCGAATATCGGTCTCGAATTGTTGTCTATCGGATGCGGTTAGAAAAAAGACGTAGAAGGATCGTGCATTTTCTCGCCAATAAAGCATGAAAGCGTCAGGTTCGAGAGTTACGATCAATACATAAATCTAGAATTAAAAGGCGAGAGAAAAGAGAGATTTTCTCATTAAAGTGACAGATGCTTTTGTAAATGATATCGAGGAACACAAGCAAAGGCTACAGGTACACTTGGCACTGTCTGTCTCCGGCAGGTATTCGCCGATATAATTTTATTGTGTAATACGGTATGAATACACAAAAGCTCTTTTCCTCGTGATTAAACAGGTTCGTCATGATTATATCGTTGCTAGTCGAAATAATTTGCAATGATGCGTGCGCCGAACAATCAATCTCTCCTGCAAAGGATCCTTTTCGCACACAGAACAGCATTGTATGCAAGAAGGAAGCGATAATGAAAAGATCGAATTTGGATGAACGAGTCTCTGAGAAATTCGACGAAAATATAAGTTTGAAAGCTACGCTTGATGATTCCGAACGAAAAAGGACTAAATCCTTGGCGCGGAAATTGGCAAATGAAGCTCTCAGATCGCCGCAATTACAACACGATATAAAAAAGTTGGCAAATTTAAGCGAACCTCGATACAATCATTCTAAAACGATAAAAGATCTAAAGCTGGTAGATCAAAGAAAGATGGGAAGTGTGTTTAAACCAGTGATGAGAAAGCTGAGCAAGTTGTCGAATCATAAAGGAAAAGGGAAAAAGACAAGAAGTAAACGTAGACAGGGAATAAGACGGCGCAAAGAGCATCCTTGGTTACACATGCAAAATTATATTAAGGTAGGTAAGATATTATATTATTTATATAATTGTCATATATACAGGGTGTCCGGTAATAATCGCCGCACCCATCGTGTGCAGGTGGAGAGGGTTAAACCGAGTAGAAAAGTCCTCTACCGTTCTGCGATCGTCGCAATAATTAATGACAAATTAATTATAAAAGGTCGACTAATTCGCGCGAATATAATCGCGGGGCAAGAAGAGACATAAGCGTGTATAATACGAAAATCATTGCCAAATATCATAAATATTGCAACACAATATGTCAATCTCATCAATTTAATTAATTGAATGATTTTGATATAACAAGTACAATTCGTTTAATTGCTAACGAGCATGCTACATTATGTGCAGTATGCTCAGAGAATGAAAGCGATTCTGTCACTTGCCAATCTGGACACGATACGATAAAGTTGCGATCATTTCTCGAAGTAATTTTGATTATTTGATTGAAATAAAGACGATGCGTTACGTAAAGTTTATAATGCCGATTGTATTAAACGCGCATGCACACGCAATCGATTCGCAGCGCAAAACTCTTTAACACATCGCAATTTGTCATATAATTATATAAAATTTAATCGACAAATAGTTGTGTGAATATTAAAATTGCTATTTAGAAAGGGAATAGAGATGGTAAGATGCAAGCAAGGGTTTTCTTAGCATATGTATTAACGTGTATTAATTAATCCGCGCGGAGTCATCGCTTGGTAACCAAATCATAGTCATTCTATTATTATAGTTCAATAAAAAAATCGTAGTTTGGGAGATGCATTGACACATCTCACGGTTTATTGATGGCATGCCGAATTTCCTGACCTAAATACTCCACGCGGACTCCTCGGGCGATGACCAATAATCAAAGTCGCTCGATTCTCTGATCCAATAGAAAAGAGAGATTCGTGTCTTACTAGCGTTCTCGATTTTCTTCTCGTATCCTTCTTTATCCTCCTCGCATCCTTCTCGCGTTATCTCTAATTGTTTTGAAAAGGCACGCTCGAGCGAGCTCTGCTCGTATCCTTCTTTATCCTCTTCGCATCCTTCTCACTCTAATAAGGCATGCTCGGCGAGCACCACTCGAACTCGGCATGCAGAAAAAACCTAAACAAAATATTGTTGATACTTTTTTCGACGACCTTCAATTGTTTCGGTGTCGCACATCACATCGAAGATGTCATATAATCGTTTAGCCGCATGTCTATCTGTCATCGAGTTTCTTATCGCACGTGATTTATGTCTCAATTTATAGTTACTCACACAAATTTATTTCATACATTTTAGTTACTCACACAGACGATTATAACGTCGGTGTAGTTCCATTCATTTTCTACGAGCGTAGAAAATAAATGTATACATATACATCATTTCTCGTCCCGCGCTTATATTCGCGCGGATTTGGCCGATCTTTTTTAATTAATTTCTCATTAATTATTGCGAAGATCGCAAAACGGTAGAGGATTTTCCTACTCGGTTTAATCCGCTCTACCTGCACACAATGGGTGGGGCGACTGTTACCGGACACCCTGTATATATAAAATTTTCTCTATTTTTTGTTATAAATCTGTAACGATAAGATGTTTATGTCACAGAAGAGACAAGTCTGTAAATTTAATTTCTGACAATTTTATTCCTTCGAGATATATATTTGTGAATTTTGTGAGGAATAGAAACATAACTGAAGCACTTAAAAATTGTAAATTCAAAACACTTCAAAATAAATAGATATTCTTTCTTCTACTTAAGTCTCGATTTAATTATGAATATTCACGAGCACTATTGTTTAGAAGAAGCCACGAAAAATAAATCCATCTGCTAATCAGACTGAGATAAAACAGCGGAATATCATAAATGAAGAGACATCGAACGATCCAATAATGAAAAATAATATTCACCGAAACTCTATAACTGAAAATGATGCCCATCATTCTTTAAAGAACATCGCGAATCCTTCGCATTCGGAGCAACGACATCGGAAAATCGACGATGCGATTTCATCGAAACATGACAGCGTAATAAAACGCTTAACGCGAACGACCACGAAGAATCCTAGAAAAAAGGATTCCGATGGTCAAAGAATCGAATATTCCGAGTATTATGACAACGATAGCCCCGAAGCAATTAAAGTGCAATCGAAACGAGATGAAACGGAGATTGGAAACGACAGAATCGCCAGGCAAATCTCGAACGGCAGTTCTATCTTCAATAACAATCCGTTCGACAACCATCGTTCACAGTTCAAGCGACAATTCTCAAACGGAGATTTAATTGACGACGGGGATTTAATTTACGACGATTCGCTGAAACCTTGGGAGAGCGGTCGTTCCCTTTTCGCTCAATCAGAAGAGGATAATACTGTCGATCACGTGCCCACGTACTCTCCGATATTAATCGATCAGAAAATCAATCCAGGAAGCCTATATTATATTCCCGACGTAACTGAAGAAGATCCGACGTTTAATCAGTTTCAAATGTCGAATATCGATCGGCCTTCTAAGGGAAACATATTACTCGCCAATGGAATAGAATCTTCCACTGACACTTTTATGAATTCTGATCTCGATCTGGCGCAGATTCTTACCACCAGCGCGAATACCATCTTCGGTCAGCAACACGAAGCCGAGCAAATTCGTAGCGAAGTTCTACAGGATCAGAATAGATTGAACATTCCTCGTCTATATTCGAATTTAAGTATCGGATCAGAGATTAGAAAACCTGAGGAAGTGAGAGTGTTTTATCCCGACGCGAGAGGCCCGACAGGAGCTTCGATGAACGTACCGCACATTCTTCGTAAGGTTCCCGGTACTTTGAACATATACGTCGCTGAGAAGGATGCTGGGCCCGCGTCTGCGTTCAATGAATACGTTTATTCCGTCAATCCTGCAAGACAACCTCTGCGCAAGGTCAATGATCACGCTCCGGTTCTTTCTCAATCGATCGTCAATCGACCGGTAGAGCATATCTTGATTCCTGATCGAGAGAAAGATGCCACGTCAAATCGATACAAGAGTGATCAAAAACTAGCATTAGCCGAGGAAGTTCGTAAAGTGAAACAGGAAGCGGCTGCTCGAATTTTCCGCGAACGATACAAGAGTGACAAGAATGAAGATAAATTGGCGAACAGTGAGACACACGGCGATTTTATACCGGCGACGAAGACGACGGAAGAAACACAACGGGCGTATGTTTCTGCGACGTTAAACGAAACCAAGGAAGTCGCGAATCAGATACTAGAAAAGATTGTCGACGAACTGGAGGAGATTAAATCAGATCGAGCGACTGAGAACGAGCAAATAGAAGGTAATTACGTAATTCGAATCGACTTTACTATATTAAGCCTTAATTAGCAAGCAGACGTTTAATTAGCGAGATATTTAATATTAAAAATAATCTTCATTCTTGAGAAGTTTAATTTGAATTTTGACCAACCGGTATACTTATTAAATATTAAATTTATTCGAAACTTTTTTCAAGGAAAAATCAATTTATAAATATTTCTACCGTTATACCTAGTTCAACCATATAAAGTTCAGTAGAGCAAAGAAAACTTGCATACTGGTTTTATCTCAAATATTAAATTAGTTTAACAAAACATTTATTACAACAATATTGTCGAACATACACACACGCACGTACGCTTTGATAAATGAATTAAACTTTATTCAGGTTTACCTTGCAAGATATCGGGATCGTGGGTGACTACGCAGGGTGGAGTACGGATCGATATGAAAGTCGCTAATCGCACCATAAACGTGACTCTCGCGAGATTGTTGCCTCCGCCCGCTCATCAGGGTTTGTTGGATCTCACCTGGAATCTGACCGGATACGCGCCGTTCGCGACAGGTGGACCATTTTCCTTGCTCGCCATTGATAATCGTACAAAGTCTTTGGCGGTGTTTGCAGGTATTCGACGCCGACAATAAATAAGGTTTTTTTTAATATTATGCGCGAGGAAAATTAATGAAAAAATTTAAAAAAAAAAGATCTACGATATGATACGCAGGTGCGTGCAGAGTATGCCAAGGTATCGACACGATAGTGGGTGTCTGGTCGATCGCTCATAATCCGCAGGACTGCGGAGACTTTCAGATAGCCACGAATATTTATAACGACGTATTTCGTCGTACTAAACTATCGTCGGAGATGAAGAGAAAACACCGAGAGATCGTACGATTGCTGCAGAAAAACAGCAAGGAGAACGCAACAACAGCCTCGACCTTGACCTCGAGTAATACAGTACAGCATAATAGCACGTTGCAACGAAATAATACGTTCCAACAGAATAAAGCAGAGAAAGAAAAAATTTAGATAACAAAGGAACTCTCTTAAGGAATTAATAGAATGATAATAGATCGAGAAAAAAATTAGCACGTTGCTAAAAAAAAGATACAAAGTCTTTTATATTAGCAATAATTTATGTAAACTTAAAAAAGTGCAAGCTTTGTATTTTCTTGATTAATAATTATATCAATATTGCTCGTGTCGATATTGTATCGATATAATTTAAGAAAGTACACATTATGTAGACGATCTAAAATAAATTTTTATTTGTAAATTTGATTAAAGGTTTAATTTTGTTGTTTAATTCAGACAGAACATTGGTTTTTTGTGTATGTGTGTGTGTGCGTGAACTTTAATTAGATATAAATAATCTAGATGCTTATATAACATCCGTTTGTTATCCCAATTGGTTAATTGCTTTAACATCCGATAAACATTGTCGAATGGCATCAAAACCCGACACAACGATCTATAATAAATTTCGAGATTTAATAATCGATATTAAATAATAATTAACGAAAAGATGATCCATTTGTATACATTACCTTCAGCGTACCAATTTGTCTATTTCGATCATCCTTGATCGGCAATGACACATCTCTGCAGCCATCGCCAAGTGCGTATTTTTTTATATTAAAAATTGCGTAACTAGAAAATATATATCAGTTATCCAATATTATAAACATTATAGACTTATTACGCATACCGTTAGATTAAAAATTATTTATCATATTTGAAGAGAGAACGAGTGAATATTTTTATGCATCGCTTTCACAACAATACTGTGTAAAGACACTACAAATAAAATAAATTGCAGTACTCACCCGACCTCCTCGCATTCTTTAACTTCGGTTTCCTCAAGTAATGGTTCGCTAATGATAATAAATTTGACATTCGGACTTGTAGATTCGGCCAACATGGAGCGTAAAATATTTCTCTCTACAGAGTGTGTCTTTTCGTCTATTCGAAATTCTAAAATCACCATATTCATTCCCTTATTCCCTGCGATTAAAAAACATTTGTCCTTATATATAAATAATAGAGATTTACTTTTCTTAAAATTGTAAAACATTTCTTGACTAGCTGTCTTTGGCTTTTTCACGGAAACAGTTTCCATATCTTCGCCGCGACGTCCAAGGAAGGAATATTCCACATAAAGCAAATGTATCTCATCATCTTGCATGATAAAGCTTTCGTTCAGAAGCTGTATGCTCGCTATTTCTATGATTATCGTATCCTTTTCGAGGTGCTGAAAAAGGCAAAAATAAAAAATCAGAATTAATAATTATGCTAAATTACGCTACGCACAATGTTACGTATATTTGAAAATCGATATATTTTTGGATATATTTTTAGATATACCCTTCTACATTAGAAGTATGCTAGTGTACAACGTTACTGTAAGTTCATTAAAGATCATAAAGATGTAAAGATATCGTAAAAAATGTGACAATTAGTACTAATGATCTCAGTGCAAAATTTATCATATTTAATAAGTAAATATCAATTGAATTAAATTTTAAAAAATTATAAATTCCAGATTTAATTTTCATTAAATAATCAGACAGTGAAATGTATTCGGTAGCTTTTTTCGTATAAGTTACCGAATAAGTTTATGTTCGTAATCTAGCATCCTTCTCGCAAAGCATCTTAAATTTAACTGACAATGAACAAATATAACTAAGGAACAGTCTCGTACGCTAGTAGAAGTGTCATGCCGGTAATCCTGCACGTCCACGTTTAATGACTTAGCTCCTGCAAATATTTTTGGACGACTAGTTGAGCAAACGCTACTTTTATCGGCATATGAATGCGGAGACGTAATTAATTACTAATTATACTGTCAAAAGTCAGCAGGCTCTTCTGCCTATACCTCTCCCAGTTTTTCTCCGAGAGAACCTCGCCCATGTCGCGGGTCACGCTATTTGTTCCTTTGAGCACCGAAACGTCCTGAATACGAGCGGAATCTCGATAATTTCCAAATCGAGCGTTTCCGCAATCTTTATTAATACAATCGCGAGAGCTTTTCATAAGATTGCATAACGTATCTTACATTCTCGATTAAAGTCCTAAACTCCTTCATGCTCGATGAATCCTTCAGAGTGTCGCGTCTCTGCCTCTGTGTCTCGACGTTATTGTTATCCGTGAGTGCATCGGAATCTGGACTAATTGAAACCGTTTATGTAACTTTTGCACGTAAAGAAAAAAGATAAGTTTTGGTACAAAATGCTATTTTCCTGTAAGATTTTCTCTTGTCATATCGTCATATTTTGCAAAAAAATGGCAAATTATATTTCGTAAATAGAAGAAGGAGATAACAAAAAAGAAATCTTACCATCTTGCTGTAATCCTTTTATCCTCTTCGGATATTTGGTTCGTGCCATCGCGACGCGAAGCAAAATCTTCATTATTCGAGTTGTCGAAATAATTTTCGTCTTCCGAGTTTTCAGTCTCATATTCAAAATCTGCGATTTTAATAATCAGCAGTTTCTCTCATCGCATTTCTCAAATTTTAATCAAATATACAAATCTTAATTATGCAATTATGAAATTACTTATGTCTAATGGCGATTGGATGTGTAGTTCCTTTGACTGTTCGCGTATCATTCTATCCTTTAGATCTTGATCCTTCGGACGTGTATCTTCGAACGTCGTCACCTTGACAGAAGGATGTGGAACAAAATTTTCCTGCGGCACGTCATTCGTGTCCTTCCTTATTGAAGGCACATGGAGAGGCAGCGATGTTATGCCGCATTGCTTCTTAAAGGCTTCGACCATGTCGACGTTGCAGCTCAATCGGACCCAGAGCGATAGCTGACCGAAATTGACGCCGAAGAAGCAAGAAATGACGCTGCTCACAGGAACAATGTAATGTAACTTGTTCTGCGGATAATCCAGGATATCCTTGATGGAGACTTTCGCTCGGGCGAGCGTGTAGCTGGTGTCGTTTCGGCGAACGATGTTCACTCGAAAGATCAGGTATTCTGACAGCACGTTCTTGAAGAAGGAAGAGAGATCCGCTATGCGATACACGGAGGACGAGTTGAAGATCAGATTGGGACACTTCATTCTCGGGGTGTAAGCGGTCTTCTCGCCCCAAATGTCCCAGCTTATGTAAATATAAAGATTACATATGTCTTCTTCTTCTGGGATTTTCGCGACCTGATGATTTCAAAACGCGAGTGCAATAAAATTTGATTTTTTTCAGTCCAAAATTAAAAATGACAGACTTGTTATATATAAGATATACATATATTCTATAGAAAGTATTTTTTTTTAAATATATTTCATTTTTTATCGCGCACAATATTTTAGAATCTCTAAATTAATAATATACATATATAATTAATATGCTATATGAATTTCATTGTTTTATGTGGAAAATAGTATAGAGTGATCAACAACAATATTATAATTATTTGGTCTATACCTATAAAGTTTCTTGGCAAATTTTTGTGTCGTTTTACTCGCGATACTAACCGATGTAGAAAGTTGTAATCGCGAAATGTGAATCTCGATGAGACCTTGGCTATCGCTAATTAATAGAGGAAAGCACTCCATCGGGCACGCTGTTAATTTCATACTGTCATCTAGACATTCGATTCTACAAGGTAATTTCTGCTTCTCCTCCAGCGACAACGGATCCTTCATTTTGCGAAAGTGGCACGTTAAATTACATCTAGGCGACTTTAATCTCTTCAGTTTCTTTACAGTCTTTTCTGCCTAAACGAAAATCATTGATACATTACGCTATATTAAAATTTAACGTTTTACCAGAGGGGAACACTTTGCACCAGCTTACGCAGAAGTCTTTACTGATATCGCGGTACGACGATTTCCTGCACTTCTCGTGAATCTTAGGAAAGAGATTAACATCAAGCGCGTCTTTCATCGATGAACAGGTATCTTTCATTAAGACAGTTGCAGATTTCTTTTCACACGCGAGATTTTTGCAATCCTTGGTGTCAACGGCGGTTAGTTGAAGAGCACAACGACAATCGGATTCTAAATTTCGCGAACAGTTTTTATCATTATTGCGGGTACAATATCGCTCGTTTTTTCGCTCCCGTGGATATATTTGTCAATGCATACGATACAATCTCTGTCGATCGCTCTTATACAATTATCATTACCGAGATTTTCCGCTGCGTCTGCGCTAAGACAGTTTTGCTTAATATCACGAGTAGTTATCACAGAAAGATTGTTGTTGTTAACATCAATCAGCGGATTCTTGATCGTAGAAACTTGATGGCTCGAAAATGTTTTTTCGTCAACATTGTTAAACGACATATACTCTTGCAAAACGTCGAATAGAATCAGAAACATTTGATTTAATGTTATGTTCGGATTCTCCACGAGTCCTTTTCGTGAGCTCTCAGGATTTAATTCGTCATGAAGCAATCGAGAAGATATTTCTCCATCGCTATAATAAATATTTATGATGATATCGTGTACAATAATGTTCCAATCTTTTAGTATAGTATATAGTATAGTATAGTATAGTATATATTATATATATATAGTATAGTATATAGAGTATTATAAAACACATATAAAAATATTATATATTTATATAGTATATGTAAAAAATGTAAAAAAAGTAATCATAACAGAATATGAGGGTATATATTATATAAAACGTTATTACAATCATATATTTATTTATAAATTGAACGTATAAAACGTCCTATATATTTTTCCAGAATATTAAGAAATTGCTTTATAGCTCTTTGAACACATAAGGTTTTCTGCGATATACAAATCATTTTTTTCCCTTATAATCTATGATACAACAAATACAAGATATAAAATGTTAATATAGTTATTGAATCAAGGGAATATACAGAGAAAGTTAAAAAATAAATATATCTACTCACATAAGATATACATACAAGCACTAACACAATATCGAACATTTAACTAATCTTCTTTGTTAGATGTATAAAATATAAAAATATAGCAATAAATGCTATATTTTTTGCTTATACTTGAATTTATAAAATACATATTTGTTATTTGAGATTACAAAAAAAATTCCTATCCTAGAATTTTATAATTTTAGCTAAAGAGAATTAGATAGCATTATATGCGTCTGTTCCTATGAATGTTCTAATACTATTTATTTTAATTTCATAATTTATATAAGACATCTAATATTTTAATATCGATACTACATTATCATAAATACTGTACATTTGTAATGAGTTTGCGAAATTTTACCACTGAAGAAAATAATAACAAAAAGCTGACAATACTAAATGGTAAAGTCTCTGTCAACAATTAGAATCACCGAACAATAGCTTCTCGAGAGGTACGACTTGCCTGTGCCTCTGAGCTACATCCAAAATATCCGTATATTCTTCCTTTGATGTGATCCTCGACGCGTCCAGAGGTGTGTTAATCTGCGCCTGATCCAACAGCTTTAATATTTTTTCGCGGGATAAAACATTTGTGCCATTTGTTTCCTGACTCGTCTTCCATTCCTTCAATGGCGACTGCAACGATGCCTTCTCCTCATTTCTTTTCTCTTCACTTCTCGTCATTGTACTCTGTTCTTTTATGCTGGCAGTGATGATTATTGTCTGTATTGATTTATCCGCTAATTGCAAACTTTTTTGCGTATTGCTGACTTTCTCCAGTTGCATAATTTTGTCGTACATCTCGCAACATTTCATACATTGCTTTACGTCCGATAGTGTCATTTTTGAGGCGACAGCGTCGCACTTTCCGTTTTGCTTATGAAAAGACTATAAATATTATAAAATCAAAATCACTCAAGTACTACATACAGACACACAATTTCTAAAATATATATACAAATATACTAACCGCTACTTCCACCGTCAAGGTATCTATGTTTGTCTGCAATTCTTGAAGTTTCGCGAGCAATCGTTCATTTGTAGCTTTTAATGTTACAATGTTAGCCTGCTCGTTATTGAATGTAGTTTTCAAAGTCTGTTGGTCCTGAGCATTTTCAGAAAGTTTCTTTTTTAATTCTATATTCTCGAATTCGACTTGGCCGTATTTCGAAGTAAGCGAGATAAGCTCATTATTATGTTGTTGCAATATCTTAATTTCGCTCATAAAATCTCGTATCTGTTCATCCTTTTCGCGTAACGTGAGTTCTGAATTTTTCGCCTTTAACATATGATGGTCGATCTCGGCTATACGCGTCCTCTCTGACGTAAGAATGGCCGCGATCTCCTGATTATTTCTGAAAAAATAATAAATTTTTAAATTAGAAACAATCTACACACTCTTGGCAAAAAATATTTTTATTATATTTAAATTTTAAATATATATATATATATATATTTAAATTTTAAATATATATATATATTCAAAATTTATTATATCTGACAAGAAACGTGATTCATTAGATAAAATACATAATATTTGATCCATTTCATATATTACAAAATTTATTAAATTTAGCAATATGTTATATAATTATGTAATATGTTATATATTTGAGAAAGAGCTAATGAATATACTTCGTCGTTTGTTCAAGAGTCGTTTTCAAGTCGTTTATTTCAGTGGTCAGCGCGACGTTTTTCTCTTGGGCCGTCATTAGTTTATCATTCAGCTGCTTCATCTGTCGCCAGACTCGTATATATTCCACATTCTCCGCTACTTTCTCCCTTTGAGTATTAGCCGAAAGCGCCAGTTCTTTCTCCAACTCTGTTATACGACATGTCATATCTTTCTTCTGCGCCTCCAGTTTCTACGAAGAAAGGTTGGACGCTAGGCGGAAATTATGGCACATAACACATTAATAACAAGCAACTTTGCGTATTCGCGAGACTCTAATCACCTGGGTATAAAATCGCAAAGTAATTTATATGCGGATAGTATTTAACATTTTGCTATTTTCGATCATCCATTATTCTGTGTAAATTTATTTTACTTTATTTATATATATAAAACATAACTGCTGAATGAGAAAAATGAGGTAATGTGGAGAAAATTAAATATGTGCAAATATTTCGAGTTGTCGAAATGCTGTTTTACCTCGATTTTAAGGAGGCAATTTCGCATGTCGTTATCATCATCTCCTGCCCCAACGATACACTGACAGGACGGTACTCTCGTGCGATTATTCTCACTTCGGCACGTTCTAAAAGAAGTCGATTCAGTATTTCATTGCGCCGCGACAGTGAGTCATAGCATAGCATATATACATATCTCATAGCATGCGTGTACTTACACGAATCCGGAAGACGATGGCCTAACGAGATTACGACTGCGCGATGACGATCTACCGCTCATCGTGTGACTCAACAATTGATTTCTCATCACGGCGATTTTCTCCTTCAACTGAAACATTTAACAGAATATACTTTAAAAATATTGTTAGCTTGCAAAAAGTATTAAGTTTTATATGAATAAAAATACACTGTAACATATTTGTAGCATTAAAGAGAATTTAGAAATTATCTCACACAACACACACACACACACACACACACACACACACACACACATCTTCATATCATACTTTCATTTATATTAATTTCGTTAAAAAGTATAATATAATTTGTAATAATAATAATTTCTCTGTATAGAATATATTTACGTTTCTTAAAATAATAATATATATAATTCTTATTTATTACATTAAATTTAGTTAATAAATTATTTAGAATTTTACAATTGAGAATTGTATTAGAGAAATTTATTAGAATATATCACACAGAAATAATATGATGTAATATCAAGACAAGATTCTTCCGGACATGAAAGAATCCCGTTATCATATCGCTTTACGGAAGATTTGTCGTTATTTCGAGTCTACCTTCGTGTTTTCGAGCTCGAGAGCAGCTGTTCTGCTTTTATCGTCGGCAACATCTAACGCTAATCCGCACGATCTTGGATTACTGGCCAGTCTAATCAGCTTTGTACCGAGCCGCTTAATCTTGTCCTCCTGGCAATTCGATAATTTCTTCAGATTGCTTGCTTCATCGAGTAAACGTAAATACTTGTCCTCTAGTTGATAGCGATCGAGCTTGCAAACGAGATGACGTTCCCTAAGATCTGTCATATTTTAAATGTTACTCACACATGCACTTACACGTCATGCATATATTTGGCAAAAGTAAAACAAAAATTAAATATTATAGAGTATTATATGAAATGAAAAATAAAAACTAAAATATATATTAGAATATTTTATAGAAAATATTTGTATCTCGCGTGAAACAAACACGTAGAAGATGAGGCTATAAATCAGAGAGAAAGACACGATTAGCTATAGATTATCTAACGCAGTTTTTGTATGATAAACGTAAAAATGTATATATACATATATATGTACAAACCTATCCCACTAATAATTGTGTCGGCGCAAGAGCCTTCCTTTACGGGCAAAATGTCACGATTTGGATCGTCTGCCATTTTCAATCAGACTTCCGACATGTGTCTTAGAACTGATAAATATTTAAAACGTTGATTAGCACATACGAACGCTGAAAAATTAATGTAGAATTAATATTGCTATTTGTACATAAAATGTGTCAATGAATAGATCGCTAAACAGATGGAGAAAAAAAAGATTATAATTTGAAAAAAAATAACATATAGAAACAAATCTTTCTACAAATTAGATTGTCATTCTTTCTTCATAATCTGCATTTATATTTATATCATATCTATATTTCTCTCTCTTGTTAATTCTTTTCCTTACCAAAACGATGATTATTTTTTCAAACATTATATTTTGCACACACAAAAATAATTAAACGTATTTTATCGATTTAATCTATTCATGATTCGCGAATAAAAGAATTCGAGTAATCGACTTTGCAATTCTATGCTAATTTCGGTTTATATTATTCTCGAAATTAATTATTCTCGATAGTACCTCAAAGTGATAAGTAATTTCCCAGTATATATACAATGATACATTAATATTAATAAATAGTTTACTCTTATTAATATTTCTTATTATATATATATATTTTTTAAATGAAAATACACACAAATAATTTTTCTATCTTCTTCCGACAAAAATATTGTACTGGATAGCATTTGTGCAAATAGTATACGTGCAATAGTATAATCTTCGGAATATTAATAAAAAAGGATATAAATATTAATATTAATAGAATATTAATATAGAAAAAAGTGACAAATTAAATAAAGATATTATATCAAAGAATTATCATTATTCGTACATGCCATTAAATAATATAATGTAATATTTTCTATACACTATATTTGAGAATTATGCTGAAAATTATATACGGCGTATGTGCAAATGACAATAGTTATCGCTCGTTATCGCTTTGGCTGCCAGATTCGAGATTAAAACGCTACACACACATACATACACGTGCTATCCAGAACTGTGTTCTACCATACACTTTTGTATCTCTAAATATAAAGGACTTTTCTCCGAGAGCAAATAATATGATTCATCCTCATTCGATCTCCATCCTATATGAATCATCTTCGTAGAGCTTTAAAAGTCGTAGAAAAAATATTACAAAATAACGGAAAAAATTTAACTAAAACATTCTAACTGGAGAAAAATAGATGAGAAAAAAATTTGTTTTTTTAAAAATAAATACGAAATTAAAGACTATTTCTCAGACTCAAGAATCTTCGTTAAAATATATAAAAACATATATTGTGTAATCGGTTCAACGATATTCTTTATGCGCACTCGATAAATCACATTTTAACAAAAAGTTGCAATATATAATATCGAACATATATGTATATTCGAAGTTTCCCTATCACCGACCTGTAAAATTATTTGCGCACCCTTTCTCCGAACAACCCGAGTGCATAATCATAGGGTGTTACGCAAGAATAATCAATCCAGAAAATAAAAAAAAGAGAAAAATGAATAAAAATTATGCACACAAACATCTGTTGGCGATTAGATTAACAAGAAAAACTCGATATTTTAAATTAAATTTACTCAAGGTGCTATTACTTGGTTAATATTAATAGTATTTAGTACTACTAATAGAGTTAAAGTATATTATAAGTAAGTACTTATTTTATTAATATATATAGTGTGTATTAATATATAAGTAATTAATAATATATGCTATTAATATTAGCATATAAGTATATTTAATATAAGTATAAGTGCATATAAGTATAAGTGTTTTTAATATTAATATATAAGTATTTATGAGTGCTCTCTCTATTAATAAAAATACTTATTTATTAATAGTAAAAGTATGTTAATAACTTGATTATTAATTTTAATTTTTGTAGTTTAATTTTTGCATAATATCTAATTATATAATATATATATCAACTGTCATTAAAAGTTTTTCGAAAGCAAGTATATATATATCATCGTCATGAACAACAATACGACAGGTGGACGTTTTGAAGGGAGAGCAACGCGGCCGCGAGGAAGAAAAGTCCCCGATGTGTATAGAAACTGTTGAGATGCTTCGGGGGGAAGGAACTCGGAAAGAGAGGAAAAAAAAGAGAAAGAGAGAGAGAGCTAGCTACGACGAGAGTCGCATCGCATCACCAGGTACATACATATACGAAGCGCTGCGAGCGGCACCACGAGACGCTGAACGCTGAGCTCGCAAGGAGAAAGAGAGAGAGAAAGAGAGAGAGAAAGAGATCCAGCGCAACCAAGCACAACCTGACCTGTCCGTGACCACCGCATCGTACCCTCGCTTTTGACATCGGCGGCGGTGGCGGCGGAGTCGCGGAGTGTGCGTGCCAGTGGGAAAGGTAAGATGGCGGCGGACGGAGATGCGGCGATTCCGGACCAGGAAAAAGTGCGAATAGTCTCGGATTTTATATTGCACTCGCCGCCGGGGGAGTTCAACGAGGTGTTCAACGACGTAAGGGTTCTGCTTAACAACGACAACCTGTTGAAGGAGGGCGCGTCCGGGGCCTTCGCGCAGTACAACAAGGACCAGCTCACGCCTGTTAAGGTACCGTTGTCGTCGTCGTCGTCGTCGTTGTCGTCGTCGTCATCATCATCGTCATCTTCGTCGTCATTGTTGTCGTCGTCATCATCATCATCATCATCGTCGTTATCATCGTTGTCACACGCGACGTTCCGCGCACCGTTCTGTTTCCGCAGGCCACTCACCTCCTCTCAGAGTACAAGATCAAGGATCCGCGACTTCGCGCCCTCGACGCGTACTCTCGCTTATTCGCCCTCCTTTTTTTTCAAGTGTACCGATTCCATGATCACGGTGACTTTACTTTCTCACTTTCTCTCTCTCTCTGCCTCGTTATCGGGCCCACCGGGATTTCTACAAGTGACCTTGGCTTTGCCTCGAGGCACCGATACGCGACCGGTATCCTTCCTTGCAGTTTTCGCGCTTCACCGGTTCGAATATTTTACGTGCTGGATTATAGATTTCATGCTAGATTATAAAAATTCCATTGATCACAAGGTGATGAGAAATCATTGTAACCATTGAAACAAATAGCAAATTCTGCAACGTTCCTTAATGTATGAAGAAAATCTGTTTTTCTATCTCTTGCTTACAATGAACAGCTATTTTGATACATTTTGCTACTCAGTTAAAGTTAGTATTGCCTGTCCGGAAGCAGCGTTGCAATATCTTTTATTTTTGCTGTCAATAACTTGTGTCACAATATTAAGAATGTTAAGATTATATCTCGTGTGTTCTATCTATGTTTTCTATATCAAATCATAAAGGAGTGCAAAACTTTGAGTGCATTGAGTAGCATATATAAAAACAAGTAAAATAAATAAAATATTACAACTCTGTTCTTTTCTTCGCACACAGATAGAGGGAAGTGATCATCCAGCACTGATAACAGAACACAATGATTTGGGCTCTCAGAGGTTTTATGATGCGCGGAGTAAGCAAAGTTTCAAATATGATCACTTGAGGAAGGAGGCGCAAGATTATGAATCTTATGAACCAGATCCTATAGCGGAGCCTTGGAGGTCAGCCTTTCAGGATGAGATAACGAATTATACTCAAAGTCATTATAGACACGGCGCCTGCTCAGTTTTTGGGAAATCTATTGGAGGTAATTATTATTTTGTTCGAATGATTGCCTAAACAAATCGAGCACGCAAGTAGTAACATTAATTTTTATGCAGGAAACGTAACGTTAACGGCGTGCATAGAAGATCATCAGTTTCAACCTAAAAACTTCTGGAACGGCCGCTGGCGTTCGGTATGGACCGTAAGTTTTACTCCAAATTCAGGAAACGCCGAATTGAGAGGTAGCCTCAAAGTACAAGTACATTACTATGAAGATGGAAATGTACAATTGGTCAGTAGCAAAGAGGTGAAGGAGAGCCTGCCCATTTCCAGCGAGAAGCAAACGGCGAAAGATTTGATACGGTTTGTCGAAGAATCCGAAAACGATTATCAAACGGCAATTTCCGAGAACTATCAAACGATGTCCGACACCACCTTTAAGGCACTGCGAAGACAACTGCCGGTAATGCGAACGAAAATCGACTGGAACAAAATTGTGTCGTACAGTATTGGCAAAGAGCTTAAAAGTCAATAGAAATAGATTTTTTTATATATAATAATAATAATAATATTAAAAGAAATAATTAAAAAAAGAGAAGAAAAGCGCATTTTGCTGCATGAGTGAAGTCTGGACGTGTGATGTGCATGGGAGCAAACTATAACACTATTAAGTAATGTCTGATTAGAGAGATATTTCGACTCATGCATGCCACTCAAGGTTCCTCTCGACTCCATAATTGTATGTTACAAGAAGCAATAAAAAAAAAAAAGAAAAGGAGATTAACATTTTGTGGCGTTTTCAATTGTGTAAAAGAAATTAATTGAGATTATAATTTCTCCAAATTTTTATACACAAGTTCGGCATGAAGTAACGTAACATTGAATGGCTTGGTATAAATATGCATTATTTCTATAATTATGTTGGTTGTAAATTATAGAATCGGTATTCAACAGTGAAACCTTTGTATAAATGTTTCTTCGCTTTAATTCTAACCATCTTTCTTAAAACTATATCCATGATATTCGCATTATGCAGCATAGCGCAAGATATAATCTTTAACTTCGGATGGACATAAAAGCGATTAATAACTATCGAAGTAAAAGATATATTTACTATTTATAATGGGGTAATGTGGGAATCCTTGCTCTTATGTTAAGTGATCGAACTGAAGTTGAATTCAATGTGTTGAATAGCTTGAAATTTGTGAAACACAAATAGCGAAAATAAATTTAAGCTATAATTATATAGTTGTGAAGTAACGAGCAGATGGATGCAGTTTTTCAACTTTCACATAAAACTTGTATAAATTCCTGCAAACTTTATCAAAAATATAATAACGTCAGTGATATCTCTCTGATATTGTTCATTTATATTTTTACTTACATATTCGTTTTCTCTGTAGGAATTTATTGCAAATACAACAGAAATTGGTATACAATATTATATATTCACTGAGGTTATTATTTTATTGATAATCTTATCGCTACAACTACATCAATCTGTTCTAGCACAATTTATCTATCACTTGACAGTTCACCCTGACTCAAAGCAAAATAATTTCAATCATCTTATCATTGAATTTGCAATGCATTCTGCAATCAAATACTAAAATTTGCATAATTCATTATTTACATTTTATGAACATAATTATGGATAGCGAAAAGTCTATACGATAAATACATGATATATATAAAAAAATAAGTTTTCTTACAGATGTGGTGATGTGCAAATAAAATAGCGAAATGAATAGTTTATGTTAGGTATAAGGGAAATATCTCTTTAGACTCATTTTAAAAGGAAGACAAATCGCTTGTAATGCTTAAGACTTAGATCACTTAAAGCGAAAATTTGGGTAAAAGGACTATATGTATACATATACACTTCAATCATTAAGTTATCTCTCGATACAATATGCTGGGGCCATGGGTGATGTCAACCGCATAATATATCAAATGTAATAAAGACATTAGATGTGTCTATTTATAATTTGCCGGTACCGAACACACCGTTAAGTGTTCATTACCGCATTCAATATATATAAAGTACGAAAAACAAGGAAACATAACTCTTAACAGATATTGGTGGGCAAGGCCTACTATTTTTATCCAACTTTATATTTCACATAAAAGTATAAGTCTATATACATTTTTGTTAAAATGTATATTGTTTTATAATAAGTATGTCTATTATATATAATGGATACGTTACAAAGTTTAAATATGAACTACTGAATGAAATAAATGTTGATCATTGCGCAATTTGGTTTCTAAATCACATTAAAGTATATCAACCCCGTCGCGAAAGAATCATTCGAATTGAAAAACAGAAGCAGGAAGTCTCTTGGTGCTATCGCTTACTACACATTACACAGCCAGACATTGTATGCGAAAACGGAAACTAACAAAGTACATAATACATTGTACATTGTAGAATGTAGCCTATAGCCTGCTGGAGCCTTAATCTGTTCACTTTATGTTGGGAGAATGGGGATGGGGACAATGAAGATTGGGGTCTTGGGAGAATACTATGTACATATGTTATTTGGATGAATGAATGTGACAACCATCATTTGACTTTTAATGCAATAGGATTCGAAACATATGTGTAATATTATTTGTACTTTGTAAGTTACATCGTAATTCAATGTATTATCTTTACTGCAGCTGCGGTACAATTCTTGAAAGAGAAAACGAAAGCGGGAAAAAGAGATTCTTGCCATTGATACTTAAGGATTCAGTCAAACAAGAGTACATACGGATAAAGTACGATAAATTATTTGTTAGCATGCAAGGCGCGCAATAACAAAGTTATTCATGTAAATACAATTTCACATATGCTACTCAAGTCTCATTGTTTGTATTACGTATGTAAATTACAAAATGGAGTGCGTTGAGGTGTGTTTCGAATCTTGTCAAAACTCCATACAACATAGTTGCCTACGATATTGAAAACTAGGTATTACCTACAATCGAGTGTATCGTAACATAACAAAACGCATGTCCTTATGTAAAAATTTAAACACAGAATACATTTATCAGTTAAATTATGTATTATTGAATGTTATGATTGATTAAATAAAGTGATATTACACTTTATATTTGGATTTTTAAGTATGAAAACAATTCTTTTATGTAAAATATGATTTGCCACTGTATGTGAATATATGTATCATTTTCCATATTTCAGATGATTGATTAGTATTTCAGTGTACTTTAAATAGCTCAAAACAAAAGAATTTGATAATTTAGAAGAATTTTTAAATTTATATTTTTTATATGTAATGATTACACACATTTATTACTCCATGATATTTTTTTTAACTATATTTAGGCTCATGTCAATATCGAATTCATACTAAACTGTACTAATAAAATATGTGTAGGAAAGTATATTTTAGGAAAGAGAGCTCCAAAAAGTTTATAAAGTCTTTTACATAAATTTTTTGTATAATTTCTATATCTCTAACGAGAGCGATATATAATTACAGGAGCATATGTATCTCAAATTAATCTTTTGTTATAATGGCAAGAGAATCTAATAAATTTACATAGATTATATTCACATATTATGGCATAAAAAATTCAAAATTAAACAATTTTAATTAATGTATGTAACGTACGCTTCTCTAATACAGTTTATTTCACGATACGTAGACGGATGAGATATGTAGGCATCTTTGTTATTGTTATTGTTACGTGCGTGTTGTTTTCATGTATGCAGATCTACTTGATAAACAAACATACTACTGTGAGATACGTACATCACACACAAACGTGTCAGAATTCAGAGATCTGCGAAGAAACGGAAGAACATACCTTGAGCAAATTATGCTAGACATTATTTTACTCAATGAAAGGTGCGAAAAGTAAATATACAGGCACATGATTACACGATAAAGCATCACAAAGCCGCCTTAAGGATCGACAGAAGAACCGGGCAGACTCCGACTCCGAATAGAACTCCGAATTGACGTTGGAGACCCCGCGCGGTAACAATGCGAAACTCCGGTTTCAGAGTTACCAACACGGAAAAATAAATTCTCTCGATCTTTATGTCTAGCGGGTGCCGTACTTCGCACGTGGCGTCGCCACATGCAGTTCCCGCCATAAAGCAACGCACACGTGTACGCATCCGAATTATATCGAGACACGTGTATGTGTTTCAATATAATAGGTATAAATAGATATATAGTTTCATTAAAAATAGTATCACGCTTTTTTCTACAATTTCTAGTGAGAATTTTTACGTTCTTTGTATTAGTGGATTAATTTTGGTCATGAGGAAAATTTCCGTTTTTTTAAGATCACTTTGCATAATACTTAAGATCACGTTCCAAAGAGAGAGATACAAAATAAGGAAGGTCTATAATATTATTTATTTTTATTAAATATTTATATTTATTTTTTGGAGATAGAAACCCGGACAGCACATGTCCCTAAAAGATGTCTTAAAAAAAGACGTCCTTTAGATAATCTTTAAAATGTTTTTTGACCTTTTTTTTGTGCTGTCTGGGAAGGCAAATGTAAAATAAAACAGCGGAGAGAATGTAAAAGCAGCTGGAAATGTATAGTAAAAGTATCTTCCATTAATATCACTTATTTAGTTTTATCATATATTTAGACAGTGTTGTATCATATGTAGCATTATTTTACTCTGCAAATAAATCAAAAAAAATTCTGCATATTTTAATCTAACAATAAGTCATCAAGAAGTCAGATGTGGTATGTTGTGTGTGTATGTGTATGTGTGTGTGTGAATCTTTATATATGGAATTATTACTTCTATTTCATTATCATTTCATCAAATAATTTTTTATCATATATATAATAAGAAAGTAATGATAAACGTGATAAGCACATAAAATAGGCCCCCACGTGACGTTGCAGGTTGCAAATGATGCAAGACGATGGTAGTGTCATCTGTCATGTGCATCGGTACTATCACCGTGCTATATGATTACATCCGATTATAGCCACCCTGTTGTATATCCATCTCCGCCATCTCCGTGACTTCGACGACAACGAGCAGAATATTCTCCGCATTTATCAGTTTATCTCTGTTATCATTTTGTCTCCTGAATTAGGAGATTATCTCACGAGAAATGGCTTATAACTTTCCCGGGGTACCGGCAACCGCTATGCCACCCATGGGTGAGGCTGATTAATTCTCTAACCATCATTATTCCAGTGTGTCTGTCTTCTACAAAAGTAACAATTATTTATACAGTTTTAAAATAGAAAGCCAGACGTTAATTGGGATAGCTATAATTTCTCTACATGAGAATATTTATTTATTACAAGAGTATTAATAAAAAAAATATGTGCTTGTTTTATGACATAACAACATGCTAGGCTACTTCAGAATTGTAAGACTGAATGAATAAAAAAAAAAAAACAATGACTCAAATATATTTTTTTCGAATTTTTAGCGCTCTTAAAGCTATTAGTCAATAACAAAAACTCAGTGCTTATATATAGATATATAGATATATAGATATATGTAATAGATATTGAAAAGAATTATTTTGAGTTAAAAAATTATGCATAGATAATATTGCTGTAGATTCCAATATATTTAGGAATTGTGGGAATTAAATTAGTTAATAAGAAAAAAACTCGAACTGAAGAAAGCAGCTTAGTTATAAAGATATATCGCTGAGAGACTTAAGATGTAACTTTAAAACCAAAATGTTCATCGATACAAAATTATTTGTAAACTGGATAAGGCAATTATAAGGGAAAAAAATAAACTTTGTAAACTTTTATAACAAAATTTTATATATATGTGATTTAACAATCTAAATAAATTTAGGAATTTTGTTACATTAATCAATAAATTTAAGGCAATTTTACAATTTAAATAAATTATTAGATCACTCAAAACATCATTCTGTATTTCTAATGTTACATAATTCACAGGTATGGGACCAATAGGTCCACTGGGCCCTATAACAGGACCACAAAGCTTTATGGAGCTTGCGGGTCAAGGATTCCCACCGCTGCCACCACCACCCATACCACTGCCTGGAATGAATGACTCGCCTCTGGAATTCAGTACGAATAAAAATCAGCCGCCGATAGTACGAGAAACTTCGGACGACAGTAGCGACAGAAGAAGCGATAAGAATGATAATAGGAGAGATCGGGAGAATAGGGATAGTCGCGATACACGAGATAATAATAGAAGGTAATATTTCAATTTTATCTTTGTACTTTATTATATAAAAAGATGATAAATATAATAATTTTGAGAGTTTCACAAGCTTTACAGAATATATCTGTGAATCTAGTCATAGCTCGTATGTTATCTTGCAAAAGGTCAAGGAGCGAACGCAGCGATAGACGCGACAGAGATCGGGAAAGGAGGGAGGAGAGAAGCGAACGAGACAGAAGGGATGATCGAAGAGTCGAGGAGAGAAATAGCACGAGTTCTTCCAAGAATAATAATAATCACTCCAACAACTCGAGCAACAACGAAGTTTTATCGTCGACGAATACGAATAACACACCGAGTATCGGTACGCAGATGGAATCCGCTGGTGTCTGGGGAATGGGAGTAGGTTATCCCATGATGGGCATGGGTCCCATGGGACCGATGGCACCCATGATGGGCGAAATGACACTGGGTCCACACATGAGTCACACGCACGGCTACAATCCGATGGGTATGAGCATGATGTCGCACGATGGTAGTATGATAGGCGCTCAGATACTTGGTGCCGAGCAAATCATGACGGACGCGGCGCAAATAATGACCGCGAGCTTGCCGCCGCCACCCACAACGCCTCAAGGCACCAAAGAGATCGTACATTGTAAGAGTTGCGTGCTATTCCCACCGAATCCGAACGCTCCACCGCCCACCACGCGCGAAAGGCCACCGGGATGTAGAACAATTTTTGTCGGAGGTGAATATTATTGTGCGTCGAATATAATAATAAAATTATTCGGTATCGCGTAGATTTTTCTAATAGCTACAACGTTTTACATAGGTTTACCGGAAAACATTACCGAAACTATAATACAGGAGATATTCGAACGATGCGGGGAAATAACTACCTTGCGTCTTTCTAAGAAGAATTTCTGTCACATACGCTTCGTCTTGGAAGCCAGTGTCGATGCAGCGATCTATTTATCTGGCTACAGAGTAAGAATAGGATCTAGTGGGGAACCTGCGAACACTGGTAGACTTCATGTAGATTTCGCACAGGTTTGTTATCTGTTAAAAATTGTTATGTTCTAATTGTGTAATTGCCGATGTTATGTTAATCTAATTATATATTTGCATAATTGTTGCATAATGATTTTTAGGCTAGAGATGATCAATATGAATGGGAATGCAGACAACGACAACTGCAAAGGGAACAACGTCATAGAGAAAGAGTGGAAAAGGAGAGACAAAGACCGCCGTCGAGTCCACCTCCGGTGGTACATTACACGGACCACGAAGCTTCCAATATCTGCGAAAAAATTAAACAAGATGACACGTTTATGAAAGCAGTACAAGTGAGTAATTGTTACGATAAACAATGTTTTTTTAGTTTATAATTATATTCATAGATAATTCCTCTGTATTTCTCCATAATCCACAAATGGTTTTTTCAGGTCGTTGTGACGTGGTTAGAACGAGGAGATTGCACTAAGCGTAATGCCAATACCTTCTACTCGATGATACAATCAACGAACTCTCATGTGCGTCGACTCCTGACGGAGAAAGCTGCATATGAGGAAGAGCTGCAAAAGGCCAAGGAGATGATGAAGGGAAGAATGCAAGGACTTCTTATACAATGTACGTTTACATACTTTCTTGTTCTCTGTCTTCAAGACAGCTCCATATTATCGTACATGTTTCGTGTGCGCTAAGAAAATCCGCATTGGCTGGTAAGTTCATTTTGGCATACAAATAGGCCCGACGAGGAAATCATCTCTCCTCCTTATTTGGATATAGCAAATGCAACAAAAAAACTCGTGATTATCTCGTTCATGATAGTGTAAAAGTAATGACAGCGGTATTATTACGTTCTTCACACTGTGTGTACGACAAATCTTTGTGCCACATATCGATTTCCGATAATAAGCAGAGATTTTTCTTACGAAGGTATGTGTTATACATCGTCACGTGATAATTAAGAGTAACAACTCATGAAAGGTACATAAAGGTACTGCAGCCAATTCTAATCAGGTATCAAAATCAAATCTCGAATTTTAAGCTTGTCGATCTCGACGTATGATATTTTGAAGAACGGCTTTTACATATCAAGTGAAACGCTTGACATAAAATTATATAACTCTCGACATATACGACAAAGTACTTCTCTGTCTCGTCACACTAACTTTTGCAATCTCTCAAGTGTATCATAGCGAGTTCGTTATATATAAATTCTGTTTGTGGTCAATGCACGATTGGAGGCGACTCGGTAGGAAGGATCAAAGATAATAGGCGAGGATAAGGTGGGTGAAAAATCCTGTCTTCTCGGACTTAGGAACCAACAAAACTGACGAACAAAGGCAGTTTATCGCAAATTCTATCTCAATAGAGCCATAGTGTACTTGAAAGTTGCATGCTTGGCAATGCTAAGAAGTAAGGGTGATGGGCTGGGCATCCGTTGTTAAGAGATTATTTTGAATCGCAAGATTCAAACTACTTTTACATAATTATCTTCATCGAATTTATATACGCGTAAAATGACTGTTAAACAAGTACGAGATCAAAATATGTTGGCCATTCAAAATAATTCTTAACATCGGAAATCCAGGAATTGCAAGTCTTCAGGGGTTACATTATCCGCAGTAAGATGGAAAGGCGAACAATGAGAGCGGAATGTTTGGTGAAATCAACTACATTAGATAAAATGCGGCACAATCTACGTGAGACTCGTAGCTGTATCAATACGTATCAAAATACGCTCCCAATTAGTAAAGGTGGGAGATACTGTTCTATTCATCGAGAGGAATGTCATGATAGCTAAAACGTTTAAACATGACAAGAGTGCGCGTAAAGAGAGTACTAGAAAGCATAGACGAAACTACCAACTTTAGAGTTTGAAGCAAAAGGTATACAACGGTGGATTTGTTGTGTTTTTTTGTATGCAACATGCGACCATGTCATCAACAGTCAGTCAGATCGAACGAGTCTTTACCGCGGCCAGCCACAAGAAGGTCTGGGATCACTTCACTAAGGCGCAACGGAAGAACATCGAGATGTGGAAGAAGCAATCCTCGGTATGTACGTAATGCACTCCCACAATGCTGGTAGCGTGTCTTTTCTTCTTTCTCTTATCTATTTAACTCGAAGCAATCGCAGAGTCTTATCTGTCGCAATATGCTCCTACGCGCGTTTTGCACGATACCTCCAAACACGCTCGTTTTGCAAATTGTATTTCTAAGATACCTACAGGTAAGTGAGATAATTGAGAAAGAGTCAAATTTCCGCCTGCGAAAAAAAGAACAGACATCTCGCTTTTCTTCGTGCATTTATAATTCGATACTTTATCGTGGAATGCCGCGACAGTAAAAGGCAGATAAATCCTGTCGGCAATGCACACAACATTAAGAAAACAGCGTAAGGAACAGAAGGTAATGCGAGATTAAGTCCCGGATCGAAGAAAAGCAACCACAGACTATCAGACAGCATGGATTCGCCTCATTTTTCCGAACTGTGTTACTCGATATACAATATTTCCATTATTTCTGTACTTCAGAGCTGCATCATCTCTGCTTCATGAGTTCAGGTAAGCTCAAAGCGTTCCAAAGAGGCACAAGTCCCGGAAACGTTTAATAAAAACTGAGAAAAAATTGTATTGCATCGCGTGTCTCAACTCTGAATTACAGAAATTTACGAAACTACGTAACATATAACATAAAAAAAGAGAGATTTAATATATCATATATAAAAAAAAATTATAAAGCCAATCACATTTAGGGATGTATATTTAAATACCATTGTTTGAACGACATATATAGGAGACTACATACTCTGCATGCATTTGTGTGAAAAAGCGATGTCCGCAGATCGATGCACTTTGTAATTTTCGCTGTTCATAATGGCAGGAAATAAAAGCGGTGCAACTGGAAGATAGTCTAATTGAAGGCGAGGGTGAAATGGACGTGTCGGATTCGGAAGAGGAACCGCAACGTAAGAAAGCACGCAATCAGTCCGACGGCAACGAGGACATCGAGAGACTGCAAAGTCTCAAAGAGGAGAACGACAGTCTGAGATGCCAGCTGGAAGCATACAAAAATGAAGTGCGTATTAATATGAACAAGTGATTCCTAACCGAGAAATTTACGTAAAATTTAAATTTAAATCTCCTAGGTGGATCTCTTGAAATCGGAAACGAAAGCAGAATTAGAGGCGAAGGAGAAGCAAATGAAGATGTTGCAACAAACACTGAAGGGTATGCAGGAGCAGCTGATGCAGTCGCGTAAACAGCAGGCGCAGGACGATCAGAAGATCAAGGACTTGACCATCAAGCTAAATGCTATGAAAAAAGAGGAACCCAGGGAGAGCGAGATTATCACTCTCGACAAAGATGACGATATAAGCGAGGAACCGCGTACGCCGAAGCAGCACATTCTTGCCTCCAGCTTCATACAAGTCACTCAAAAGGATGCCAAGCTCATCGGTAAATATGTTCATAGTTTTTATGGTGAGAGAGATTGTTTCAATAACGTCAAAGACTTAAAAAGATTAAAGAAAACATCTTTTTGACGCCTTTGCAATGTTAACTATGATTTTTGTTAATAATGTACGATATATTATAGGACTCATAGCGACATTTCTACATATTCATCCGTTCGGTGCAAGCGTGGATTACCTGTGGTCTTATCTGCAAAAAATGGAGCCTGGCATTAAGCCTAACGAAGTCGAAGTTTTAATGCAGCGTTTTCCACAGGTCTTTAAACAGGAATTGTTCGGCATCGGAGCGAATATGGAAAGACGCTGGCAATTTTCAGGTTTTAACGTTTATCGCACTCATTGATTGAATCTAGACGACTGAATGTGTAAAAATTGTGAAAGTAACATTCGTCTCGTTCTTTTCTTAGCATTACCCGCAATGCGATCCGCGAGTGCAATCGAGATTTATCGGTGATAAATATATTAAAACGACGAACAGAATACGTTGTCGTGAATTAATAAAGTATCTTTATCAATTCTTATTTGAACTTATTAATTTTAAGCATAACCATAATCTACCGGATCTTAATTATATGGTTGTTAAAATTTAGCAATACCTCTTCAATATTTTAATCTTATTATTATAAAAGTTATGTCCAGTAATACATGTGACAATTTTCAAGCACAAATTATCAAATTGAATCATTAAAAAAAAATTGCATAAATTTGTTTTACCGAGATTACTGCTCGCTCTTATATTTAAAATTTTCAAATCGACGATTTTTCTATAATATTTTGGTAGGGAAGACCAAAAAAGAAAATGAGAGAAAAGAGATGTTCTCTTCTATCTCTCTTTGCCCGAACATTGGACACTTAATAATTCTGGCTTTCAGCTTTCATTAGAAGAGACTACAGATCTTTCTATATGTTCTTCAGCCCTAAAAATTTTACCCTCGTGATCTCTACTCTTAGAAAATACATATTATTGGCCATATTCAATCTGAGCAATATAGCAGAAGTCTCCTTAATATTATTTAGTCTTATCGGTTTAAAATCGTCTATGCGCGGGATGATGACCGCGGTTAGTTTGACCTCGGTACAGTAAAATTTGATTCTACCAAAATAAAAATATACACACGAAACAATGACAGAACTATTATACCTTCGCGATTCGCACCGAACATTACTTTTCGCAACTTCTTCGTCGAAAGACTCCAATGTATTAAATTCGCGATTCGCAAGAAACCTGTTAAAAATATCAATCTGTATCTTTTATTGTGCAAACGCGGCAGAACAAGTAAAATAATAATTATAAGGTAATGTATAACAGATATAAATTATGTCTGACGTTTTGTAATGACATAATCCTCTCCATTTCACATAGAAAAAACTGAACAGATATTTCTTATAACATTTTTCAGATATTACTAACAATCTATTAAATATTGACGAAATCTAAGTTTGCCAATAACAACTATAAAAATATTAAAAAATCCAGAGATACACACACACACACACACACACACACACACACATATATATATATATATATATTTAAGAAATTTTCTTTCTCTATGCACTAAAACTCTCATCGTGCTTGAATATTACAAACTCCACTGAATATTACAAGAATCCAAATTGTTCTTCTCAATGTCGCCAATCAATTTGAAGACCGAAGAAACATTATCCGCAATTAAAGAAAGAAATAACTTAAATAGGAGAGAAATACTCATGAAAGCCTCTTTAAAAAGGCTTCTCTACACATTCTCTTTGAACTTGTCCAATCTTCGTCCAATCTTTATATGGCAAAATATTACACGTTTAACATTATGGAAATGTGATATTAGTTTCTTGCCAATAGAGTTGGGTCTTTTGCCTTTCCTTAAAGCAATTAGTCTGTCGCAGAATCATCTTGCTCAATCTAAATGGACATGGCTAGAGCAAGCTACTATTAAAAAAAATTTAATTCATCTAGACATCGGTAGTAATTCTGTAAGTTGTTATATTATTTTAGTCATTAAGAAATCATGACATTAATTGGGAAAACAAATTGTCATTTTATAAAAGATTTATCTCAGTCTCTCAATTATATATTAACATTTTATTTATATTATTTATAGTTAACTAAATTACCATTACAAATTGTGCAGCTGAATTCTTTAATATGCTTAATAGCTCATGACAACAAGTTGAGACATCTACCATCACGTATCGGTTGTCTAAAAAATTTGAAATATTTGCTTTTACAGCGTAATAATTTGTTATATTTGCCGGCTACTCTGAAATATTTACGACTGAAATGCTTAGACATATCAATAAATTTATTTACTTTATTTAATCCTAATAATAATTTTAAAAACAACTTGGAAGCAACACCAACGCTCATGGAATGGTCAGCTAAGACAATCTTAAAATCTGGGTTTGTGTGGCTTGTAATTTATTTTATTTCCTGTATATATAGTTCGACATTCAGAACATGTAATATATAAGGCAGAATAATTCTGTTATTTTATAGAATACTGTATGACGCAAGCGTAATACCACGTAAACTGGTAAAATATTTGGATAAAGCTAACTATTGTTGCATTTGCAAAGAAGCCTGCATTGATAGTTATATAAAACAGCACGTCAGAATACATAAACGTACTTCAAATGTGCTAGCTAAAATGGTAATGGGCGGATCAAAAAATTGTATAAATATAGAATGTTACTTTTGTTCTGAAGTGTGTCATGGAAATAAGGATATTCTTTTTTCAACGCCTATTTGTTTTATACTTCTATTGTGACATCAGATAGATTAACATTCATTACAATGTGACTTTATAACAGAACATATGACATTGAAAGCATCTAAATTTGTTACATTCACTGACATGTATAATTATATAATAAAGTAATATTTATCTCTCAATGTCATTGATTTATAATAATTTACATTTGTGCATGTCAGTACTTACGTACAGCATATATTATTTAGATATAAAACTTAGGATCCAATAAAATTGACAAGCAAAGACAGTTTATCCCAAATTTTATTTCAATGTAGCCATAGTGTACTTGAAAGTTGCTGAGAAGTAAGGGTGACCGTTGTTAAGAGATAATTTTGAATTGCACAAGATCCAAATTATTTTAGTATAATTCTCTTTATCGAATTCATATATACATAAATTATACAATGGCTGTGTTAAAGTACGAGATCAAAATGTATTGGATTAAATGCTGTTCAAAATAATTCTTCACATCGGAAATCCAGGAACTGCAAGTCTTCTGGGATTACAATATTCGCAGTAAGATGGAAAGGCCAACAATGAGAGCGGAATGTTTGGTAAAATCAACTACATTAAATTAAATGCGACACAATTTACGTGACTCTGTGAAACTATTTGTATCAATATACGTATCAAAATACTCGCGATTAATAAAGGTGGGAGATACTGTTCTATTCATCGAGAGGAATGTCATGATAGCTAAAACGTTTAAACATGATACGAGTGCGCGTAAAGAGAGTATTAGAAAGCATAGACGAAACTCCCAATTTTAGAGTTTGAAGCAAAAGGTATACAACGATGAATTTGTTGTGTTTTTTTTGGTATGCAACATGCGACCATGTCATCAACAGTCAGTCAGATCGAACGACTCTTTACCGCGGCCAGCCACAAGAAGGTCTGGGATCACTTCACTAAGGCGCAATGGAAGAACATCGAGATGTAAATGAAGCAATCCTCGGTATGTGCGTAATGCACTCTCACAATGCTGATAGCGTGTCTTTCTTCTTTCTTTTATCTATTTAACTTGAAGCAATCTCAGAGTCTTGTCTGTTGCAATATACTCCTCCACGCGTTATGCATGAAACTTCCAAACACGCTCCTTTTGTAAATTATATTTCAAAGATATCTACAGGTAAGTGCGATAATTGAGAAAGAATCAAATTTCCGTCTGTGAAACGGAAAAGAGTCAGACATCTCGCCTTTCTTCGTGCATTTATAATTCCATAATTTATCGTGTAGCAACAATAAAAGACATATAAATCTTGTCGGCAATGCGCACAACATTAAGAAAACATGATATACATATAAACATGATCTGAGATGCCAGCTGTAAGCATACAAAAACGAAGTGCGTTTTAATATAAAAAAGTCATTCCAAGGCAAGAGATTAATGCAAAATTTAAATTTAAATCTCCTAGGTGGATCTCTTGAAATCGGAAACGAAAGTAGAGTTAGAGGTGAAGGAGAAGCACATGAAGATGCTGCAACAAACACTGAAGAGTATGCAGGAGCAGCTGATGCAGTCGCATAAACAGCAGGCGCAGGACATGATCAGAAGATCAAGGACTTGACCGTCAAGCTAAATGCTACGAAAAAAAAGGAATCATAATTTACAGGATCTTAATTATGTGGTGGTTAAAATGTAGCAGTACCACTTCATTTTAATATTATTATTATAAAAATTATGTCCAGCAATACATGTGAAAATTTTCAAGCACAAGATATCAGATAGAATCATTTTTTAAACTATCTATTGCATAAATTTGATTTACCGCAACTATTGCTCGCTCTCACATTTAAAAATTTCAAATTGAGTGATTTTCCTATTTCCATAATGTTTTGGTAGCGAAGACCAAAAAAGAAAGTAAGAGAAAAGATATATATGTTCACTTCTATCTCTGTGCACGAGATTGGACACTTAATGGTTCTAGCTTCCAGCTTTCATTAGAAAATGAGATCTTTCTATATGTTCTTCAGACCTAAAATATTACCCTCGCGATTTCCACTCGTAGAAAATATTATTGGCCATGTCGACAATGGAGCAGAAGTCTCCTCAACCTATTTAGCCTTATTGGTTTGAAATCGTCTATGTATTTGCGCGGGATGATGACCGCGGTTAATTTGACTTTGGCACAGTAAAATTTGATTCTATCAAAATAAAAATATACACACGAAACAATGACAAAGCTATCATAACTGCGAGATTCACACCGAACATTACTTTTTGCGACTTCTTCGTTGATAGAAAGACTCCAAGGTATTAAGTTCACGGTCAATCGAAAAACCTGTTAAAAATATTAATATCTTTATGTTTTATTGTGCAAACGCGGCAGAACAAGTAAAATAATAATTATAAGGTAATGTATAACAGATATAAATTAACTTCCACATTTTGCAATGACATAATCCTATCCATTCCTCATAGAAAAAAACTGAACAGATATTTTTATAACATTTTTCAGATATTACTAACAATCTATTAAATATTGACAGAGTCTAAGTTTGCCAATAACAACTATAAAAACAACAACTATAAAAATATTAAAAAACCAGAGATACACATACACACATATATATATTTCAGAAATTTTCTTTCTCTATGCACTAAATCTCTCATCGTGCTTGAATATTACAAACTCCACTGAATATTACAAGAATCCAAATTGTTCTTCTCAATGTCGCCAATCAATTTGAAGACCGAAGAAACATTATCCGCAATTAAAGAAAGAAATAACTTAAATAGGAGAGAAATACTCATGAAAGCCTCTTTAAAAAGGCTTCTCTACACATTCTCTTTGAACTTGTCCAATCTTCGTCCAATCTTTATATGGCAAAATATTACACGTTTAACATTACCGAAATGTGATATTAGTTTCTTGCCAATAGAGTTGGGTCTTTTGCCTTTCCTTAAAGCAATTAATCTGTCGCAGAATTACCTTGCTCAATCTAAATGGACATGGCTAGAGCAAGTTACTATTAAAAAAAATTTAATTTATCTAGACATTGGTGGTAATTCTGTAAGTTGTTATATAATTTTAGTCATTAAGAAATCATGACATTAATTGGGAAAACAAATTGACATTTTTTAAAAGATTTACCACCATCTCTCTCAACTTATATTAATATTTTATTTATATTATTTATAGTTAACTAAATTACCATTACAAATTGTAAAGCTGAATTCTTTAATATACTTAAGAGCTTGTGACAACAAGTTGAAACAACTACCACCACGTATTGGTTTTCTACAAAATTTGAAAGAGTTGCATTTACAACGTAATAATTTGTTAAATTTGCCAGGGACTCTGAAATATTTACAACTGCAGTACTTAGACATATCAGCGAATTTATTTTTATTTAATCCTAAAGATAATTTTATAAACAACTTGAAAACAACAATACCAACACTCATGGAATGGTCAGCTGATATAATCTTAAAATCTGGGTTTGTGGCTTGTAATTTATTTTATTTCTTGTATAGTTTGACATTCAAAACATGTAATATACAAGAATAATTCTGTTATTTTATAGAATACAGTACGACACAAGCGTAATACCACGTAAACTGGTGACATATTTGGATGAAGCTAACTATTGTTGCATTTGCAAAGAAGTCTGCATTGATAGTTATATAAAACAACACGTCAAAATACGTTATGATAATAATACATTAACTTCAAATGTGCTAGCTAAAATAATACAGGGCGAATCAGAAGATTTTATAAATATAGAATGTTACTTTTGTTCTAAAATGTGTCATACAAATAAGATCAATTTTTTTTCAATTCCTATTTTTTTTATACTCCAATTGTGACATCAGATAGATTAACATTCAATACAATATGACTTTATAACAGAATATGACATTACAAAGCATCAAAATTTGTTGCATTCACTAACACGTATAATTGTATAATAAAGTAATATTTATCTCTCAATGTCATTGATATATAATAATTCTCATTTGTGTATGTTTGTATTTACGTACAGTATATATTACTATTATAAATTGACTATTCTTACATCTTTTTATATTTTATGGTATATTTTACATTGTACTTATACAATGTAAATTATATATTTTATATATATAATTATATATACTTGCGTTATATATATATATATATATATATATATATATAATATACATATATATTAAATATAATATAAAAAAAATAATATTCAGCCGTTGTTTTTTTTTCCGTTAGGGAGAGACGAAGATACAAGATTATTATCCTCCTTCCTTTTCTTACGTACTGTGTTTCACTTTTCACATTATTCGCGAGTCTATTCTTATACTCTCTATATGTATATGTATATCTCATATATATATATATTAATCTAATCTAATCTTCTATCTTGATTTTATATGTGTAATATAAATTTTTTTCTTTATAAAATGAGTTAAACTCGATAAAATTAAAAATATTTGGATGAGGGACTGGATAAAGAAGACATGTTTATAAATATATAAATGATACATATAAATATAGAGAGTAAGAATAGACTCGCGAATAATGTGAAAAGTGAAACACAGTACATAAGAAGAGGGAGGAAGATAATAATCTTGTACCTTCGTCTCTTCCTAACGAAAAAAAAAACAGCCAGAATCGCTGTTTTTTCTTTTTTTTTATTTGAGTTTACTTCATCAAAGTATTGTTGGAATTGGTTGATCTACACATACATACATATGTCCGTGATGTTTATCATTCTCTCCCTTTTTTTCTTTCTTCCTAACAAGACATATTCCCCGAAATAAAATCCCGAAAAAATAGCCTATTCTTTCGCTATTATCAGAGCTATTACATTTTCATCTTTTCACTAGCAAATTTTTTCGCGAAAATACCAATATAGAGTGCGTTCAGAAATCCTACACGAGGGGTAAAGTAGAATTTAATTGACCAATCAGGACAAAAGGAGCAAAGGTTTCTTGATTGGTCAATTCAATATTACTCTAGATTTCCAAACGCACCCATAAAGCGAAACAATCGTTTCATATTGGTAGCCTTGTTTGAACTGCAACAAGGCGACGATCGCGTAACATGAATCGCCACTTAAGGTTATGTTAATCACAAAAGCATGCGATACTTTACCTGGAAACATCGATGTTTGTGATCGAAGATAAGGATGAATTACTACGAAGTACTCGGCTGCAACAAGGATTCCACTGACGAAGAGATCAAGCGTGCTTATCGGCGTCGCTTGCTGCAGTTTCATCCTGATAAAAGCGGCGCTACGGACAGTCATGAGTTTCACAATGTTACAGAAGCCTGGCGAATATTGGGATATCCACAGTCGAGAAAGCAATATGATGCAGCCTGCAAACAAGAAGAATTAGAAGACACGGATGGTCCCGTGTACATGCATATCTCGCCGAGCGATCTTGAGGAGTGCAACGAGGACCTGTTGTTTTATCGCTGCAGATGCGGCGATCATTACTTCGTCGAGCGAGATAATCTTCGAAAGAAGAATACTTTACTCCAAATAATGTGCGATGGTTGTACACTTACTATAATTGTTAAAACGTAGCGTAAATCAATGTAAAATTTGTAGAAAAATATGACACATCTATACTTTTGAAAATTTGTATGTTGTATAAAACTGAACAAATTAAATATTATTTGAGTGAATATCCATGTAATAAGCAAGATGATGAATTAAGAGGTATTTTCTACATTTGTATTCATGTGTAAGATAACGTCGACACTTATGTAGAAAGAGGTCAAAATCGAACATTTATTTTGTACAAAATATGTTTCTTAGCACAAGAACATGTGTACAGCTGTAATAAATTTAAAAAAAAAAAACAAAATATGTAGCAACATTTTTTTCTATTTCTTATAAAAAAAATGATACAACAGGTAACACATTCTTATAATATAAACTATTGAGCAATATACAAATAAACGACACCTAGTCTAACCTAGGTCCAATAATAAAGATGCATTTGCACAAATTGCATTATCAATAATGCTATTCATGATATGATTCAGTAGAATCCATGTAAAATTTGTCAATGCAGTGATCTAAGTCCTCTTTATGCAATTCGTGTTAAATGGAAAAGATCTGGCTAATACAAATATTCTCCCTTTAAGTTCACTCATTATTAACAAAATTCTTCAATCGAAAATAAAAATGTACTATCTTGCTTTGCAAACTTGTATTAGTTCACTGTTCTGTAAATCTGTATTGCACGTGAACGAGTGTGCTATTTTTGTATATTGCACCATGGCAGAGTGAAACATGCAACGTTGGAAAGGATATCTTTTAATCTAAATCTTCTCTATTTTAGAGCAGCTATCTCTGTAAACTGAAATTTTCTTCTCTGCTTCTCTTTTCCCACTATACATTCACTATGTGATTGTGCATAGAGTGAGACAAAGACAGCAGGAAATTTCAGAATAAAGGGCTAACTTAATCTCAATGATTCTAAAATAGAGAGGTTTCTACAATACAGACAAAAAACTGTACTGTAAAAAAAATCATATTCTTGATTTGGATTGTTTCATAATCCATTTGGCGAGAGTCTCATGCTCCTCTAGTAAATATCAATAATATAAATATCGCGGCTTGTAAACATTTATAAAAATATTTGTTTTTAACCAGATCGCGATGTTTGTACAGATAAGTAATAAAGTCTAAAGTCGCATGATCAGAGGAAATATCGAAGCTGAAACAATCAGTTTGACGCGCGAATCGATCGAATCGACAATAAATTATACAAACTTGTTTTGATGTAGACAGATGTTTGAAATTTCTCGTAAAAAAATCCGTATAGTCCCAATGATTGTGTCGAAATTGTCATCGATAGTTTTCTCGTTTGTGCTCCAGGAAGTATGAGATTCTTCGAATATAATGTCATTTTGCCTTGTAGTTTCAGTACGTCTCAGTCGTCCCATCGTTTTCAGTCTGCTAGCGTTGACAAATACTCCTAAATGCCCACATAACAAATCTGTTATATTTACAATGAATTTCGAATTAGGGATGTTCACTACTTTTACATTGTTGATGATTCCACTGAATCGTTATAACAGCGAAAATTCAGAAGTACACTGATAAGCTCCTCGGTTTTTTCCCCGTAAGTTTATGAGTCTTATAAATCTCACGTTTGTACACCACAACAACGCGTGCGCGCACCGACAAAACGATATAATTAATAATTCTTCGACAAGCACTTTAATCCACCCAGAGATCATTCGCTACATATCTCTCTCTCTCTCTCTCTCTCTCTCTCTCTCTCTCTCTCTCTCTCTCTCTCTCTCTTACTCACTCACTCTCTCATTCACTTCGGTTCCCTCCATTTCACAAAAATTTCACTCGATTTTTACGCGTACACAGTCTTATCACAATCATACCATGTAATACATGTACAGTGTAAATTAATTTTTAAAGTACTTAATTGAAAGTATGTATGTACAGAAGTCGTACAAAGGGGGCGATTGTATCCACGTAATGGAGCGCACTATTTTACCTCAACGTCGAAATCGAGGACAAGCAGTTTCGTCTCCTCGGTACCATTACGACTACCTACTGCACACACTAGTTTCGTATCACTCGCTCGAATCCTCCACACGACACCGCCGCTACCTCCGCTATCCAGAGCAACTAGATTCCTAATGAAATCACCTGTAAACACACGACAGAGATTGTGTTCTCGACAAGATCGATGCGCACTCCGATTGGAGAAATTTTAAACAAACGACTATACAAAGCAGAAATATACAAACCAGTCTTAACATCCCAGAGTTTTACTGTACCATCGTCAGAGGACGTAATCACAAAATGACTATTGAACTGAAGGCAAGTGACCGCTGACTGATGCTTGTTCGGACCGGAGAGAGTTTGAAGGCAGTGACCACTAACAATGTCCCACACTTTAACTGTAGAATCAGCATTACCCGATACTAAAATATTATTGCGCAATTCCATCCCCGAGGTGAGAGACTGATGACCCATCAGAGTGTGTCTACAAGCACCGGTTTCTACCTCCCATACTCTTATGCTCGTGTCCAACGATCCGCTAACAACGTGCACACCGTCGAACTAACGAGAAAAAAACGGTAAACGGAGGAACGACTCGTCAATGGCAAAAGGCAACAAGCGCGAACATTTAAAAAAAAAGTAAAACAATGCACTTACTTGGAGGGAATAAACGCGGTTGGTATGTCCTTGTAAAGTATGAAGGCACTCCTCGCGCTCCGGATTCCAAACTTTGACCATGTAGTCGTAGGCACCACTGACCACCAACTTCCCGTCATATTGCACACATCTGACCGCCGCTAGGTGCCCCACGAGCACATGCAAGCATTCCCCCGTGTCCACTTGCCACACTCTTAATGTCGCGTCCCTGCTACCACTGACGACCTTGTTACCGTGTAAATGCATACACCTCACCGTCGACGTGTGACCGTATAAAGTATGAATGCAACTGCCGGTCTCCGCGTTCCACACTTTCAAAGTACGATCCGTACTACCACTGATAACGATCGTGCCGGACATCTGCGAAGACCACACACCACCAGTATGTCCGACTAATGTCCGTAAGCACTGAAACATCGAGAAAATACGATATTGCACGATATGTAACATTCATCATTCTCTCTCTCTCTCTCTCTCTCTCTCTCGCTAAAAAAATAACTAAATCTTTGTAATTTGAACGCAAAATTTACGACTTAATTACCTTGCCCGTGACTTAATTACCTTGCCCGTGACGGCAGACCACACTTTGAGAGTATTGTCATCAGAACCACTAACTATCCGGTTGCCGGAAAACTGAAGGCATGTAATAACATGATCGTCGTGGCCCTTCAACACTTTCGGCGTACGGATCGGTTTTGTTCTCCAGTTCATTTTAATATTATGCTGCCGCATATAAGCTTGCTTCCATGGCGACGAGTGACTGCGGCAATTTTTGCGTTTCAGCGGTGGCAGATCCTTTAAGTCTTCTATGCCGGCCGCCTTGCACTTTTCTTTCCAAAGTAGATTGTCGTCGGCTAGAAATCGCCAGTTTCGACAGGTCTGCGCCGCCCTTAGGAGATCTTTCGGCTCTAGGAACGCCAATACCGATAGCGCTAGCTCTTTCGGCAGGAGCGATATGAAATCTCGCTGAAACTGTGGCTCTATCACCTGCATCATGTGACGCACCTGCGTAGGCTCGCATCTGTCTATTAATTCGTCTATTGCTAACATTCTTTCCGCGTTTGACCATCTCTGTAACAAGCATCATTTTTATTTTTTAAGAAAAATTTATTATTATATATTTTGTAGAGTCTTATCGATATGAACTGTCAATCAATTGTTACTATTTTAATAGAAATACACAAGCCTATTTATGCAGATACCTGAAATTGCAAAAGCCAACTACTCAGTTCTGGAGGAGGATTATCCTTGGTAGGAATGACACATCTCACATGTTTACCTTTATCGTCTAATTTTCTTGTGATCCTGTAAAAAAGGGAAGTATTAAAATTCATGTGTGTGTGTGTGTGTGTGTGTGTGACAGTATTTTACAATATAATACCTACATTGTATGAGACTTTTCCTCCGGATTAAGTTTTTTACATGGTAGACAACACTCTGTTTCACTCTTTCGCTTTCTATGAGGCTGGGCAACATCTGATGACATGCTATTATGCAACACTGGACTCTGTTCGGAGAGAACCATTTGAGATTGCGATACAGGTGATTGACCATTGTTGCTCTCAACTTCTGCTGTACATTCGGTATCGCAGAACAATCCACTGTCGCTAATCTAATGATATGATTAGTAGAGCATTAATTACTGGAACATTATCAAATTTGTATTTTAATTTTGCAATTTATTTGCAAGAAATTTAAAATAAAAGCCAAGATACACATTTCAGTCACGTTATCAATCATTACAGTGAGCATGACTGAATCACTTGCATCAAAGATCGACAAAGTTGCGTCATTCAGTCAAATAGATTAAGAACCACTTTCAATTCCCAATTAACTTAATTACATGAAAAGAAAAATTAAATTAGAAACGACGAGTTTCGTTTAGAAATCTTGCTGCAGGCAATTTTATTAGTTGAATAATCAATTAAGTTAATTGGAGTATGATTAAGATAGCCATTCCCATGTATCTTAGAAAAAGGGTGTAATAAAGAAACAAATAACCAGCTTACTTCACTCTCTCCTTCGCTACTCTCTTCATCGCCTTCATCTTCGTCATCTCCATAATCCTCAGATTCTTCATCTTGTGGCAACACTGAATGCATAGGATCCAAGGAACTGGGTCCTGGAATTCCTTCGATACCTTCGATTGGACTAGGACTGGCGCCGCCTAGTTTATTATTGTCAGATATATTGTTGGAGGATGAAGGAGGGACAGACATTACTATACACAGCAATAGTATTAGATTTATGGATATAGTAACTGCACCTAAATAAAACACAAAAGTATATTAGTACAATTTAGACATATCAAACAAATCTTCGATTTGTTTATTTACTTTCATTTGATATACAATTCTCGTATATATGTGCAATAAATCATAATTTCGACAAAACGCGCGATTCTAACGGAAATGCAGCGTGTCGCTACCTCGTTGTATCGCGAAAGATCGCGTAAAACCGCATGAAATTATCGAAAAATAAGAGAGAAAAAAAAAAGGAAACAAATTCGCTCACACACATATAACGATTAGGATATAGGTTACAATCCGTTGGATAACGATTGTCTCGCCACGAGGATTTACCCTAACCTCTTGAATCGTCCGTATCATACGCGCGTCCGCGATACGCCAACGCGTTCGTCTTGAAATATTGCAAAGAACAAAGAGCAACAAATCGGCAGCCACACCCCACATTATCCGCGCGAGAGTGGCGATGTGAATTTACGACAAGATGCGACACTGAGCAAGGGGGGCAACTTATCTATCTACTTAAAATTGGACTCTATATACTTAGGACGAACGCCGTTCCCGGTCGTCGGGGCCTTTATCGGTCGATCGACGACGTCTCCGGCGATGCGTGCCGATGTAGAGTCCCGTCCGTGTCGACGACGACGACGACGACGACGTGTTGTCTCTATCAAAGGAGCATGGCATTCGTGTCTCTCTCTCTCGCGTGCGGCGGCCGTCGTGTGTGGGCGATATCTTAGGTTAGAATCGCGAAGGGCGATACGCGGTTGTGCGCTTCGTAAACGGCGATGGCGGCGCGAGCGTTTAAGCGAGCGTCAGCAGGTTAACGAGCGACGGCGGACGTAAACGACGCGACGAACTACGTGAATCCATCGAGGGCGGCCTCCTGGCAGCGCTATCAGCCTTTACTCCGTACCTCCCGACTCCTTCACACTCGTTCGCACAGCAATACACACATACGCATCCTACATACACATTATGCATGACGTATGGCGCATGCGCGCGCGAGCAAGCCGTGTTCTCACGCGATTGTGTGCGAATTCCGCTGTACGTATTTACTTCGAAATTATAACATTGGTATTATCCGAGTATCGAATTATTATAAATATTAGCTGGATACCAAATTATTCAGATATTCGATTTATTTCGGAGTAACTAAGGAAAGTAGTTAAAGATATCTTTTCATATTGACGTTTGACGCTCATTTTTAGTGTCAAAAGATCGCCATGTGACCAAAAAATGACAAATTGGTATCTTCATTTTTAGTCACGTGAGGTCTTTTGTATGGAAAGGTATCATTATCTATTCGTTATTTGATAACAATTTTTTCTTCTCGCTGTACGATGAGATAGTCGAAATAAGTATTCAACTTAAATTAGTATTTAATAATTAATAATTTCCACATATAGCCATAATAATGTGTTTTTTTAAAGTATAGTAAAGAAAAAAAACCAACCGGATATTTATTCTGACAAGATATGAAAGATTATCATCGTGTAAGAAATATCAAAGGCTGTCAAAGATATATCAAAGTCCATCAGAAATGTCAACACGCGCGCGGCTAAAGTACAAAAAAATAAATAAATATACTGATAATTTTACTTGTAACTGCGTGATCGTTAGATAAACACCAGTATATAAAAAAACATTCATCGCATTGCGACGAATTACGAAAAATTCGGAAAATTTTAATACAAGAGTTGAATACAAAATATATTCTACCGCTAATTACAATTAACAAAAAAAAAAAATAAATAAATAAATCTTTTATATGTGACATATACATATAGCATGGAAGAGTTCAAGGAAGATTTCAAGAAAGCGGAGCAATATGGCGAAAGAATTGTGAACCTATATCGAGAGAGAGATAACGCTACCTCTTACGACTGTGTCTCTCTCTCTCTCTCTCTCTCTCTCTCTCTCTCTCTCTCTCTCTCTCTCTCTCTCTCTCTCTCTCACTCTCTCTCAGCTGACGTTTCGAACTGCGCAACTGCGTGCTCCGATATATACAGGAGTTCGGTGCATCATGACGATAACGACGACGGCGATGATGAGGATGATGCCGCGCGACGACGTCCGCCACACGCGTGCATCCCGGCACTAGTGAGATCGGCATCGGCGACGGGATACGACAACGAGTCGTTAACGGAATGACGCGAGTGCGACGTAACGATCGAGCGCAACGTGGAACTGTTGTCGCAGCTTGAATCGTATTAACATACGTACGCCGAGAAACGCATTTTCCACCCGATCCCCTACGCAGGGTCGCGCCGCTGATCCGCTGGATAAAACAATCCCGGACATAATGGCAGCTCACAAGACGGGCGGGCAGAGCGCCCGTAAGAAAGTACAGGTAACGACAGATCGACCGATTCTCTCTCTCTCTCTCTCTCTCTCTCTCTCTCTCTCTCTCTCTCTCTCTCTCTCTCTCTCTCCCCCCCCCCCCCAATAATGGGGAGGTATTTGCCGATCCTCCGGCAAGCATCGGCGCCGAGGATAATCGGCCTGATAATCGTTTACCTCCACAGGTGGAGAGTCTGTCGCGGTTAATCTGTAGGATTGTCTAAATGAGATAATCGTTAGTTTCCGGGAAAAAATCGCGCTTGTAAATTTATTGTGAAATTTAATTTCTGATTTGTTGGAACTAATTAAATGCTGATACATTCATTGACTTTATTTCTCTCAAAATATATCCGGATCAAATATCATATAGAAATTGGCTTACACATTGTTGAAGTATAATTATACTCAATGCATTGATACTGATAAAGTTAAAATTATGAATATGAGAAAAGCTATATATATTAATTCGCAATTAATTTTTCTTAAAGGTTTCTATGGTTATAAGAGATGAAGTAGAGAAGCAGCATAGAGCCGGTGTTAATTCCTTACAATATGATCCAGTTCTGCATAAGCTCTTCTCTGCTGGTAGAGACAGTATAATAAGGATATGGAATTGTAGAAATATGAAAGATCCATATAGTCAATCTATGGAACATCATACAGATTGGGTCAATGATATAGTGTTATGTTGTGGTGGCAAAAATCGTACGTACACTTCTAAGGTCTACAATATTATTATACGATTCTTAATTTCTTATGTACTAATTTTTAAATTGTCATTAACGTCTGTACAGTTATATCTGCAAGTTCTGACACAACTGTTAAGGTATGGAACGCGCATAAAGGTTTTTGTATGTCCACGTTGCGTACACACAAGGACTATGTCAAAGCATTAGCATATGCCAAAGATAGAGAACAAGTTGCTAGTGCAGGTCTAGACAAGTCAATATTTCTGTGGGATGTTAATACACTCACTGCTCTCACTGCGAGTAATAACACAGTGACAAGTATGTATTTGCGATCATACGTTCAGTGCTGTGCTTTGTCTCTTTTACATGTAATTAATATATTAAATTGCATTGTAGCATCATCCCTGAGTGGAAACAGAGATTCCATATATAGCCTTGCTATGAACCAGACTGGCACGATTATTGTGAGTGGCAGCACAGAGAAAGTTCTTCGTGTGTGGGATCCACGATTTTGCACCAAACTCATGAAACTTCGTGGTCACACAGACAATATTAAAGCGTTAGTCCTGAATAGGGATGGTACGCAGTGCTTATCGGCGAGTTCCGATGGCACTATCAAATTGTGGTCACTTGGTCAACAAAGATGCGTGCAAACATTCAGAGTTCATAAGGAAGGAGTGTGGGCGTTATTGGTAATTATACGTACAAAGTTATCGATACAATTGCTATGCAAAGTAATTAATATTTTTTTATATACTTTATTGTGTATTAAAAATCTGATGTATTTTAGGCAACGGATAATTTTAGCCATGTAATATCCGGAGGAAGGGATAAGAGAGTAGTGATGACAGAATTAAGTTACGGAGATAAATTTACTGTTATTTGTGAGGAAAAGGCACCTATACTCAAAATGGCTATGACGCCGGATCAATCTAGTATTTGGGTTGCAACCAGCGAGTCGACTATTAATAATTGGGTAAAGTTTCATACTATAGCAACAAATTCTTATAAAAAGAGAACGTATAAAAAATTATATTCTTCCTTATATATTTCAGTCCATAAGTCAAAAAGATTGGCAAGAGTTAGAATTCGGAGACTACTGTGATTCTGTCAGTAATGTATCGAGTAACATTTTGAAAAATACTGAACCAGCACAAAAGATATTAGGTGGTCCCGCCATAAGACATTATCACATATTAAATGATAAAAGACATGTTTTAACAAAAGATACAGAAGAGAATGTTGCATTATATGATGTACTAAAGGCATGTAAGGTGGAAGATTTAGGCAGAGTCGATTTCGAACAGGAGTGTAAAAAAAGAAATAAAGTGGTGTATGTTCCAAACTGGTTTAATGTTGATCTCAAAACGGGAGTATGTATTTCTTTGATGATTCAAACTGCTTTCCAGGATTGAATCCAAATTCTAAATATTCTTGATTATTGCAGATGTTAACTATACACTTAGGGCAAGACGAAAATGATTGTTTCTCTGCATGGGTTTCTGCCAAAGAGACTGGTCTAGCAGAGAATGATGCTGTAGATCAGAAAGGTGATCAACTGTTTATTCATCAATAATATTCGCGTTATTAATCTAGAGATTCAATATTTTTTCTATGTTTTAGTGAATTATGGAAACCTTTTGTTACAAGCGTTACTTGAACATTGGTGGAGACCATTGCATGCTGACGACGAGAATGAAGGTAATGGCAATGATGGAAACGGTCCCATACACACGAGAGGAGGAAATCCATACTTCTCAGTACCTAGTCATACACCTGTTATCTTCAGGTAAGCAGAGACTGTTCAAAAACATTTTATTAAATAGATTTATCATATATATATTTTTTTTTACTTTTCAGTGAAGTGGGAGGTAGAACCATCTATCGACTATTAGTTCGAGATGCTGCGGGAGAAACCGAAGGTGTCCTGTTGAACGAAACTGTACCACCGTGGGTAGTGAATATTGTTGTGGACAAGAATCTTCCACAATTCATTAAAATACCTTTCTATCTTCTTCCACATGCTTCTTCAGGTGTAAAAAGTTTGAAAAAGTACGCGTCATATTGTCCTTAAAATCATATCTCTTGACATGGTTGAATAATCTTACATGTTATTATTTTGAAGGGATCGTTTAATCGCAAATGATTTCATACAAGTGCGTAAAGTGGCGGAGCATGTTTACGATAAGGTGCTCGGTGCAGGAAGCGATTCAGGTTCGGTAGCTGGAGGTGGAAATACCGTTTCAAGTGGGTCACCGGCGGGCGATAGAACAAACACAGATTCTAATGCTGATAACTCTTCGCTGGCCGAGGAAAAAGTCGAACTGCTGTGTAACGATCAGGTCTTGGATCCTTCAATGGATTTGAGAACGGTGTGTATAAGTTCGGAAAAGCTTTTGTTATTGTTGTTGAAAAAAGATTTTACATATATTTGATTACTTTTCAGGTTAGACATTTCATCTGGAAAAGTTCGGCAGATTTAACACTTCATTATCGCCCTGTTAAATAGTTAGAATTAACTACATTGCATCGCGAGTCTTTACAGTGTGCCTGGTTTTATACCATGGTAAGATACTGCATATTCCGCTGTTTCCCATCGATTCTGAATCAAAACTGCAACAAGATTGACTCGTTTCAGAATAATGGAAAATACATAGTGGGCTACTTGCAGAATATGGTACCTTGTGCCACTTTTTCCTTAGGAAACGATCACCTGGATTTAACAAATGTTTCGTGTGACGTCGAGGCAGAAGCGAAAGAAAGCGAGGCATATTTGGAGTATTAGAATATAATACGTAAAGTTCAAAGGCAATAATGTGTGGAAGTATTAATGTATAAATTGCTCACTTTTATACACACCTGCATCCCGCGGCCAAATTCACACAATAGAGCATTACTCCCGATTAATCTGCTTGAGAACGGCATGTTTTTTGTACCTGGATATAGAATTTAAAGTGCTTGTTGTCAGCCATTTATCGTCTTCCCATGTCAGAAGTATCAATAAGAGAGCGTATAGCACAAATGCAAAAAAATAAATAAATAAATAAACAAAATAAAAAGAAAGGGGACAGACCGCATGGCCGAGAAAATTGTTTTGTTAGATCTAACAGGATCCAGGTGATCCTCACAAATGCTTCTCAAATTTTCTTTATTAATTCTACTTTAGCTAAACTTTGCTCCCATAATCAGTACATAGGATTATCTTGTTTTAGTATTGTAATAAAATTATTGAATATTTATTGAAGGCATGAGAGAAATTGTATAATGTTTTGTTACATGCATGCAAAATGTATACTCCACACCTGCCTTGTTACATTAGAGAGTGAAGAAAAAAGATATATATATATATATATATATATATATATATATATATATATATATATATGAGAGAGAGAGAAGAGAGAGGATATGTCAATTTACCATTAATCAAATTATATTTGAATAGCCAAATTAGAAGTTCAATATTTCCTATTGTTTGCGTAAAAAATAAGAGAATGTATTTGTCTGCAGTGTAATAAGATCAAATTCTGTCTTAATCAAAGTTAATAAAATATAGATTAGAAATTGAGTGTACATTAAAAGTGGAATTTTATGTATAAATTAATTAATTAATATTGAAATATATATCATTGATAATATAAATATTGAAGAATACTACAGTATTTAACAGAATTTGATCTTGGAAAAAGAGATTTATAACGAATAAATATTATGTAGTTGTTTTTATGTTAACATGTTCGATTTCTCTATAAGTTGTATATATGCGAACACGACTGTGAATAATGTCCATTAATGATAATAGGTCATATAAATAAAAATTTAACAAATCTTATTATGCGAACGATTGAAAGCCAATGACATTTGCTATTGCTGCAAACAGTTAAATTGTCGGGAAAGAAATTGTACTAGTTTTTATTAATATGGTCTATGAAATATAATATCGTTTATTAAAGTTGCGCGTGCATAGAAGCACAAATATTCTCATAAATGTAAATGTCTCATTGTCATTTTTCAAGGTACTAGATAATGTGTTTCATAACTACAACATGTTATTTATTATCAAACTTAAGTTAAATCCTGGTTTGCTCATGCTTTATATTAGAAATCATTTTCTACTGCTTATTTTTTCTTTTTTTGTGCATAGAAATATTATCAAGACATTACCAAAGAAACTTTCTCTTGACAAAAGAGAAAATACATGAATGTATGGCTGGTAGAAATTGTATTATTCTGTATAGTTAAGATTGCCTGATTTGTTATTTTTAGACGAGTTTTTTCGAAAATCATTTTGAACCAAATGAAAATTAAAACGTAATATGAAAATATAGTTTTCTCTTAAATATCCCAATATAGTGTTGCAAAAAAATGAGAACTAAAAGAGAGATAATCACCTTTGACTTACAATTACTTCAATTATTTATTGCAATGACAATTATAATACATATTATATATATAATATTGACAATCATTTTATATATACATACATATATATATATATATATATATATATATATATATATAATGATTGTTAATATAATTAATGTATTATTTAGTTCATTGCATAATTCTTTGCAAATATGCTGTATGTACATATTAGTGTTCTCTATACAGATGTTTCTTGCATAAATCGAAATTAATCATTATATATTTTTTTGAACAGATTATTTACTTTAGACACTATTTATTACCATAATGTGGAAGTAATCAAGATGTGCCTGATGATAGATTATAAGTTACAGAGGGCATTTCGATTATGACTTGTATTGATATTTAAAAACAGCCCATAGTTACAGGATATACGATTACAAAGAGAGAGAGAGTACATTATCATTTCTTGATTGCATTATCAATGATATAATACAAATCATAAGAAAAGTTACCACATTAGCATTGTGAATTTTCATCCATTATTTATTTTATAGTTTATATTTTATGTAGTTTTAATTGCATTTAATTGAATGCTGTTAGAGATGATAGATTTAATTTTTTCATTCAAAATATTATGATATTTATGCACATAAAATTGAAGTATTAATATTAGGACGTCAATAGTGTAAAAAAATCAAAATATCAATTTCTCATCTTGTTTCAACTTGTGTAAAAAAAAAAAAAAGTAGTAAGATTGGGTGCCAAATTTTATACTGAAAACAATACTCATAGCACATTGTCTTTTTCAACAGGGAGTATTTTGTTTCTCTAAACCTGCTTCATTAATGTAGTTTCTACAGTGGTATTACTTATGATGTATAAGGCTATCTAGCAAAATATGTATTAAATTTATAATTTTTTAGAACAAGATTAGACTAATATCGTCTCTGCAAAAGATTGAATGTTTGTCATATTGCTTTGTGAAATACATTTTACTGTTCTGACATGAAACTTATTAAATTTTCCAGAGCAAACGTTCAACGAGTCAAATTTTCTACAGTTTTCTACGAGTGTATGTAATGAGACGATATATTTCTATCATCCTTTAAAATACTTTTTCATATTTATCCTATTTGTAATACATTATCATTGATATTGCCTCCATTAATTATATCAATAGGCAGAATGAGAGAAATATATAAAGCTCCATATCAGAAAAAGATTAACACTTAATTTCTATATGTATTTATCGTTTATTTTATGATAATATGGCATCACTTAAGACTATGTACACTCTATAAAATAAAAAAATCAGTATTTAAATAAAGTATATAATTTAATATATACAGAACAGATTACATTTGTCTACCTGTGCAGCAATTTGAATAAAAAATTCTATTACTATTTGCTTAATAATTTCGTCAAACATAAATCTTAAACAATTCCATCGAGAATACTCTCAACGGCTTGTACGAAAGAATTACATACTTTTGTTGGTCCTGGAGTAATCGTCTTCTCATCCCCTGTTCTATATTTGCCGGTTTGTACCAATATACCTCTGATCCCAGCTGCTTGCGCACCAGCTACATCATCTCTTATATCCTAATTATAAATATACAATATTACATGAAAAATTAGAATGGTACAAAAAAAGAATGTTATTTGAAATATTACATCTCCAATCATTACAGCCTGTGCTGGATCTAAATCTCCTAAAGCTGCTTTAAAAAATTCTATGGTCGGTTTACCAACAACTTCTGCTTTTACATTGCTGGAATATTCTAAACCTTTGATAAATGCACCAGGACCTAGAGCCAGACCATCGGAACGCTTGTAATATCGTCCTTCATGAATAGCTATGAGCGACGCACCATCCAAAAGCAATCTGAAATTATACGTTTTTATATTATACTTTTATGCTTAATTTATAAGACAAAGATAAAAATATGACACGACCTGAATGCTTTGTTTAGCTCATCATAGTTGAATTTGCTCGGTGCTAAACCAATAACTACTGCATTTGGTATATCATCTGTTACTAAATCTTGAAAATCTTCCATTGCTGCTGGATCAATTAACAGCATTGGTTTCAACTGTCGAGAGATAATCAATTTCCTTGCCACAACTAAAGAACTGAAGATTTCATCCTTCCGCAAGTCAAATCCTAACTTCGTCAGACGCTCGTACAAGTAATTGCTCGACTCCTTGGTAGTGTTTGTGACAAATTTGACCGACAGGTTTGCATGTCGTAGCCTAGATTACAAGTTTAAATTCATGATTCTGAAAGACTAAAATTTACCTGATATTAAATAAACAATAATTATAGTGCTACTGAGATGTGATATATATATATATATATATATATGTACATCAATTTTTAATTGAACAAGACTTTAAAACTATCGTCATTAAAAAAATAAACTTTTTATATCATATTAGTCCTGTATAAAAAGATTTTAACTGATTTTGCAAGTCGTGAAGAAAGGAGAAAGAAAATAAATTTCCGAATTTTTTTGTCGAGAAATTTAAAATTAAATCGGGCTATTTTTAGACATTGCACTGTATCACCGGTATGTAAACTTGTATGCATGTGTGTACATATATACATATATGATATAGACGTATATTAAAAATCTAATTCGCAATTAGACATTAAAAATATAAACAACAAACAATACCTGTTTAACGCTTGCACAGCGCCTGGGACAATTGTGTTATCGATATGCAATGTTCCACTGAGGTCTATTAGCACCGTCGTAATTTGTTTCGTCATTTTTCGTTATTTTTTGATAACATTACACATTTACTTTACATTCCTTCAGAGTGAAACTGTCTCGGTAAATGTTTAGTTTAACTCGCTCATTTTATATTTTAATAAAAATACACTCGACGCCTTTTGCGTATGTAAACAAAAAGTTTGAAACGTAAAAGTCGAAAAATGACATTAGGTTAGATTTTTGGCTACTACGCATTCGCAAGATTTGTTCCTTCATCTTCCATTTTACTGACCGCTTCGTCTGCGTTCGGGGAGACGCTTGAGATGCTTCGAAGCGTTTAATTGACCAATCAGGAGAAAGAAATCTTTAATCATTTCATCCTGATTAGTCAATCAAACGCTTCGAAGCATCTTTAGTGTCTCCCTGAACGCAGCCTTATTACACATGCGCAGAAAAGGAAGCATGAAAACATCATGCCGTCTGTCGTAAGAGAGTGTATGCTCGACACATTGCACAAATAAATTGAATTAATTTGAAATTGAACGTGAAACTATGTCGCAACAAGCGAGTAAATATCTATCGAATATATAATATATCTAACAATACAAATGCATAATTCCTCTTTTTTCTCATTCGAATATTATTAATCATTACTTTTTCAGAATTGTGCACGCCACTTCCCAGGAATCTAACTAATCACATTAAGATCTGCGAAAACAGTGAGCAATATGTCGTTAATTTTTTGCAAAACTTGTTGCCACCGTCCGACTGTAAATCTATTTCAGACGAGATGCGAAAGGTATGTCTGTATGAGATAAACTGAAGGACAATTTACACAGATCGATTAACTAAAGTGTTACTCTTTCATTTTCAGACCTTTATATTTAATAAGTTCAAAATAAAGCGCAAGCGAAAGAAAGATCACAAAGGCAAATTCTTATCGGCTAGGAAAAGATTACATTTTGATTTGGGCAAAGTTGGTCACAAGAGTCAAATAAAATATTCCGATCTTTTGCCCTTAAACCAATTGTGGTTAAACTATATGCGAAGAATGCTCAGTGTCGAGTCATTTACCAGTATACCTAAAAATCCCAATAATCCAAATTGGGAAAATGTAAACCAGCAATTGATAAAAGCTGATTTTCACGGTGCTAAAATTTCAATTGGTAAATCAAAATGCCCGACTTTGGTAGGACTTACAGGGATTGTCATACAAGATACAAAAAACACTTTTAGGATTTGCGGACTGGACAATGTTATTCGAAGTAAACGGCATGCTAAGTACATTTGTAGATAATACGTGATTTTCCTATAGTAGAAACATACTATATAATGCCTATTATAACATATGTAAACTTATTCTCCTTTTTCTCTACTCTATTGCATATATTTAGTGCAACAAATTCTTTGTAAAAATTTATAATTTTTTTTCTGTATTGTCATTAACACTTTATTGAATTTTATTTTCAGCAATACCGAAAGATGTAGTTAAAATTAATATTCATTTAGACAATGGTGTAATATTAAAAGCATTTGGACGGCAACTCTCTATAAGACCTGTAGAACGAGCGGTTAAAAAATATAAAAATACAAGAATAGTTCAATTGTGATGTAAATATTTATAACATACTAATAAATACAATGCTAGACATTGTCCTCTACAGATGTATGATTGACAAATTAACAAGAGAATCTCCATAAAGAAGTTATCTCGCAAAATATTTGAAAGAATATGACAAAAATTAATCTATAGTTTATGTATGTATATAAAATTAACGACAATAATTCTTTTGCTCAAATTTGCTTAATTTCATGCAGATGTTTTAGAATTATTTATTTCCATATATCTTTCATTATTCTTCTGCAGATTATTATTATAGAATATTACAATTACAGAATTGATAATGTATATTTACTACTTACATGTTACAGTATTTATATAATATAGCATTTTATATTTATGTATAAGTCTGTATATGTGTGTGTATATATCTTTGCATGTACCTGTATGGAGAGCAAAGATGTGCTACTAAACAATAATGTATTTATATTTTGGAAGTGTCTTTTTCATCCATGTTCTGTTAAAACCACAGTAGCCAAACATGACACTGATGATGATAATTATTTTCAATCAGTACAACTATATTTGTTAATCTCTACAATTCCATTGGCTAAATTTAGATCGGAGTGAAATAGTACTGAGTCATGTTGCTTGACCTTTATTCGACATAACATTTTTATATAATATATACACAGCTGGATCACTGCAAGATCAACTGCGGAGTAGCAAAACGAAAGCTTTGAACAATAGAGATGAATAAAATGAGATGAAGAAAAAACGTCATATATCTGCTCTTTTACTGCTCTTTTACTGCTCTTTTATCTGCTCTTTTACTGCTCTATTACATAATACAAATTTTTACTTGGACATAATAATAACGCGACTATTTCGTCGTAATTATATAATTAACTTTCGTTTCGTACTTTAAAATAAAAAGACAACATATTATATAAACCATTAACGACATATCACTAAATGATATAAATTTACGCAGCAGGGCAGCTTTAGGAATGTTAAAGGAAGAATGTTAAGAATGTAAGACGTATTACAAAATTAATATCTGTTTTTCTTCGTTTTCTGCCATGTCTCATGTATTGATCTTGATGCATCAATGTAGCACTTTATACACGCAACATAAATATTTTAAAAAACATGAGTGTAGTATAACAGATATAACATGGCTTTGTCATTTTCTAGAAGTATTGCAATCTAATTTATCTTAATACTTGCACAATTTAGGCAGAGTTTGTAACAAGCTATATAATGATTAACGATTAATAATTTCAAATAAGATACTATGCACACATACTACATGAAGTCGAAACGAGTAGAAAATATTACTAAAACGTATGTACGACGTGATAGAGACGATCTCGTGAGTGTATTATACTTTGTTCCGATTCTTAAATATCTTTATATATATATCCAACTCTAATCATAACTGTCTTCACTTGCATACTTGCATAGTGAATAACAAAAGGTCGAAAGCATGATACATACGAAGATCGGGCAAAAACTCAAACTACTTTATATATTTCGATACATTAATAAGATGATAAGATCTTGCCATCAATTTCAGTATCTATAATCATTTATTTTTGTGTCGTTCGTTTACGCAAATTAAACTAACTGTAAACATGTACCTCTGTTGAAGCAAATATACACACAAGTAGATCTAGAACAATGTGTATGTACTATAGACGCCAACATATATTCTGAAATTTTTACAGATTTTCCATTTTTTTTTTTTGAAGGATCTCGTCTCGTTACAATATTGTTATAACGATACACGATCTATCCAATCTAAACTCTTGTTAAATTTTAATTTTGCGAGGACACTCTTTATTTTCATTATGATTTACCACACGCTACGACGTTTCTAAAATGTATACTTCTTACAATGAGCTGTTACAGATTTTCAAGGTAAAAAAAGAAAAGAGATTAAGTCAAAGCTGAAAGCTTCTTGACAGCTTCTAGATGAAGATATTTGAAACAAATTGAAAAAAATTTACTTGATAAAAAACACTATAATTTGAAGTTACGGAACTTGTGATTTAAAGATCTACAGTTGATTTTGTTTTATCTAGAATTCGATATTACCGAAAAAAGCTTGCTTCTCATTAATAGCCAAAAGAAAGGCACGTAGACGCACGTAGACGCACGTATATGTGTGTGAGCAAAGAGAATTGCAAAATTATATCCTACTTACACACAACGTACATACATATAATGTATACCTTTTTATACTGACTGTGCAACAATAATTAAATTCAATAGAAAAATCTCAGCATCACATTGAGGGGAAAAAAAAATCTTTTTATTCTTTTAAATAATATTGTTTTCACAAGATCTCTGATAATAGATAACGATTTAAATGAAATATAATAGTTTTGCTTGACGTCTCCCTTATAAACGACAAGAATTCACATTTAGATAGCGTGTGATAGCCTTCTAATATACTTCGTTATTATTGTTATATTTGTAATCATGATCTCTAAACGTGGCAATTTCTTCGTTTCTAATGATATTATAATTCGTATTCGCGCTTTATTGATACGATATATTAATAAGCTAACCAAACAATATATCTCATTCTACCTAAACTTTATAGAAAAGTAGACTTTGTTGATCTGTCCTGTTAAATGTATTTCACATACCGTAACCTTGATAGGCTGCGGTTGACGCGTACACTTGTGCGGGTGTACCGTATACGTTTTGAGGTGCGTAGCCGGGTGCCATCATTCCAGGCCCTGCGGTCAACATTAGCTGAGGTTCCGCTGTGGTTCCATGTCAATCATATGCAACAGAGAAAAATATCATTAATATAGAAAATACAGTACATCGTCTCCTCATGCGTGATATTTACGAGATAATTGCGAGATTACTTACGCATAATCATAGGCTTATGTTCCTGATGATCGGTTTCTTCGATACGTCGGCTTTCGGCCTCTTCTAATTTATCGACCTACATCCAATATTGAAAATTTTATGCATAATGTCAGAGGGTGTACGATGTAAAGAGTTAAATATGTATGGCTATTTTTTTTTTTTTTTTTACCTTGGTGATATATTCCCGTGCAACTTGTATGAGATACGGCATCGCGAAATGTAAAATACGATGTCTCCATGCAAGTTCCAAGATGACATCCGGATGAAGTAAATCGTAGCAATGAAACAGGCATGCTGCAAAACAATCCTTGGAACCTCTTTCTAAGAACCACTCGAGCAACTCCTCAGCAACTTCTGGATTCCGAGACTCCGCCGCGTATTCCATAGCATCCCTGTTATTGAATTAGCGATTAAAAGAGATCCATATTTATATATACATATCGTAAAAACATTCTCCGGCGGATAACCGTTGGAATAAAAATGTAATGTTACCTGAAGAGTCGATCCTTCTTGCAAAGTTCTACAGATTGCTTCCATCTATTATTTCCCTTGTACAAGTATGCGGCGATTCTCCTGAACTCGATCAATTCATGTTTCTCGAGCTGCTGAGCTAACGCGATATTATCAAAATTATCGAACGCGTCGATCGACGTTCGGAGACCCTGGTAATCCTCTTCGTCAATCAACAAGCCATTTAACGCTTCGTTGATAGCTTTGTTGTTGAGAGCCTGAACCGATCTCAAGTATGGTTTTACTAGTTGCAAATGGCCGGTTCTCGTAAAGTACGCCACTGATCTAGTATGATCCATACGCGGAGCAAGCACGAGCAGAATATCATTTAGAAGAAGGGGTTTAAATTCCACGTAGAACTGTATAGCCTTATAGTAGAGTTCGACGTTTGCGACTTTAGTAATTACGTCCTTGAAATGACCCTCTCGCCAAGCTTCCGTAGGATGTTGCATCATCGCGAGAACCGCGTTGTCATATTCCTCGTACTTGTCATACAAAAACACTAGCTCGGCCCACAGATGTGCTTGTTCCGCCGCGCGTAGCACCTAAAGTAAATAAATCGTTTTCCTTTAAGTAAGGTATAGCGAATCTATTTGGCTAACGGCTTGAAACGAAACCTACCTTCGGTATATTGACGCGCGACCAGAAGAGCTCCAAGTGTTCTCTCATTCGTTGAGGTTTGTATTTACTATAAAGAATAGCCAGCTCGGTAAACATTCCCATATGAGCCCGTTCGAGTCCTAAAGCAGCCTCGAGAAGATTAATGAGTTCTTCAAAGTGTCCACGATCCTGGTAGTAATTGATCAGATCTTCGAGCTCATCTGCGTGTACGACTATGTGCAGGCCGCACATTTGGGCTAAACGAAATTCGCCGCTGTCCACGCAAGCGAAACAAACTTCCTTCCAAGTACGTGTCGAATTGGCTTTGCGCGCGCTATCAACGGCACCTTGAAATTCCTTCAGATGAACGAGCGTTATTGCCAGTCGCGCAAAGTTCGATACATTGTTGTAGAGGAGTTTCGCGGCGTCGTACATCTTATCGTCGAAGCATCTATCGCCGATCTGTAAGAAAGAAGAATAGATTTAACGGAAATCAAATTGCTCTCGCGATACGAATGATTCTTTCTACCTTCTGTATATCAGCGTGATTCGGGCCAGATATAAATTCCTCGAGATCCGCGAGCCTATTAGTTCGCGCGTATGCATATATCAATTCGCTCTCGATAAAGGACTCGCGTGCTTTTTTACGAGCCATTTGGAGATAGCGGACCAAGTCTTCCCAATGCGAAGTCCGATGCGCGGTTTCGACTACGTCTACATACGCTGACGGATCGTCTGCTTTAATAAAGCTGTCAATTGCTTCCTTGACCAGACCCTGTTGTAATTGAGCCCTGGCAAGTTGCGACCATACTGCCGACTCGTTGCATCTACAACACGTAAAACAGTCTGTTTATGTATATTGTATAAACACCAAGAGGATATATACACATGCACACACACACATATCGTATACCTTTCTGCAAATTCATAAGCTCTGTCCAAGTTGCCGACTTGCTCAATTAGAACCTGGATAGCCGACGTGTTGACGTCAAACTTTTTGAAGATGGCGAAGGCTTCCTCGTAAAGTTCATTGTTAATGGCAATATTGGCAATATCCGGAGCATCGTAATTATCCAAGCGATTAATATACTCCATAACGCGTGTACGATCGGCCTTGATGGCCGTTAGTATCAGGAGATTCTGCAAGTTACGATGATCGCTGAACACACTGCTGTCCAGCACTATCTTCTCGAGAAGTTCTATCAGCTCGTTAGGCAGATCGGCTGTCATGAAAGCTTTGACGGTAACCGATATATCTTCGGGATCTTGCGTCTCGGACAACGCCGTCTGAACAACTTGATCGATCAAAGGTCGCTTGTACGGATTGCTCTCTAAAAGCACTTCCGCCCAAAGATCGGGGTCTCTGCGTCTCACTAGGTATCTCGCCTCGCTCTTGAACAGACTATTCTCGTTACACACGCTTATCAGCTCGCGATCACATTGACCGCGCTCGTACGCGATGCAAGCCAGATGGGGATCGCGTTTCTCGCAATACTTGCCGACGACTCTGCTGTCATAGAATTGATTCTCCTTGAGAAATCTTTCAGGATTGTTGTTGCTGTCGATGTAAATCTTGGCCAGTGCGTTGTGCGTAGCAGGCTCTACGCAACCTTCATGAACGCGAGATTCCAACCACGGTAGCAGGAGTTTCAGCCGATTTCTCTTCTCAACTTCCTCAACCAATTCGTCAGTCGAAAATTGTCCGCGCACCACCAATATCAAGTTCTTGATAATATCCTCCGAACAGTCAACGTCCAACAGACCGCCCACGACCACGGGTAAACGCGACGGATTGACTTTCTGGACATATATCTCAATATATTTCTGCAAGTTATTGCGATAGAGATAGAGAACGAGATCGTGAACGAAATCGAAGCGGTCGCATACGATTATCAAGGGCAATTGATCGGATAGCTTCGCTTCCTTCAGGAAATTTTTGACACGTTCCGGACTGTAACAGTTGCTCTCTCGGCATATGCGCTCCACCTCCTTGATCTGACCGGTCTTGCACGCTGCCTGGATATACTTGAAGTGCACTTCTTGATCCTGACTGAAGTTTACGATAGATCCTAAGAAGTAAAACAGACCTTCGTAAGACTTGAAACTCTCGAACAGATCTATCAGCGCCTTAGTCGTCAATTGCTCGTGATACTTGGTCGCGATCTGTATGCAGATTTGCAAATTCTGTCTTATGTTGGCCGTCATCATGGCCTTCAAGCATTCGAGGGAATCTTCTACGGACAAAGTCCCGAAGAAACCTACGAGCCAATCGGGAGAGAGCAAGTGCGTATGCACTACCGCTCTCTTAATGTCGTATAAATCAGTATAATGTTCGAGAGCACGTTGCAACAAGCCAGCCTTCTCGCACAATTGCGCGACATGAGCTCGATCGTAATGGGTAAACATCTGATTGCCTAATATGGCGTCAGCGACCTGCGGGGCGGACATTAAATTCATCTCTAAGAGACGGGTTTGTAAGGCACCCTCGCTCGGCCGATTGTTCTTGAGCGCGTCCAGTAGAAACGCCGTACACTGCTGCACCATGTTTTGTTCCATAAATATATCGACGATTTGATTGATGTCGGCTAATGGTTCGTCGTCTTGGACCAGCATCTGCGCGAACGCTACACCTTGATCGGGATTAATCCTCATGACATTCCGCAAGAGAAATATATAGTCGGGTGTATACGACACCTTCTTGGCGTAGAGAACGATCTTCTGAAATTGGCCGGTCTCCGCGAAGCATTGAATAACCTTGTTCGGAACGTTGGCTCTCAGGTAGACGCTAAGCGCCAATGTAGGATCCGCTTGTTTCACTAGATCCCCCAGTTCTTCGCTGCATTCCAGCTTATCTTCCTTCAGCCACTTCTCCAGCAATTGTTTACGGTTCTGAACTAGTACTGGACGACACAGTTCCAACGATTCGTACTTATTCAACTGTCCCTGATCCAAAAGAATGCCAAAATATTGTAGAAGAGGAGACGTTTGGCCCTGAGTAGTCGGAACCTGTTGAAATCGTTGAATAGTCGCTGGTGTTCGAAGTATCCCTTTAGGAGCATTAGCTGCAACTTTCGCCGCCTCCGCGTACTGACCATTCTGGAAAAGCATATTGAATTTCCTTACGAACAAGTCCTCAGCTCCCGATAAGTTGTTTCTCACGGCCATTCTTAACGCCAATTCCGAATTCTGCAACACTCCGTTGATGTATGGGATTATGTTCTCTTCGTCCACGGAAACAGATAAAACTTGACCCTTTCGATTTACTCCTATTATACCACCAGAGGCCTCGTGCGGGGCAGTGACGAAGATAGTCTCTCCCGAGATACGATTCATAAATATACAGGTCGCCGACTCGATATCGTACATATGTATATAACCGTACTTTGTGATTAAATATATGACGTCGTACTTGGAGCTAACTTGCATGGCGACGGGAAAATCATTTCCGGCCTCAGGCGGAAAGAATACGTCTACCGCTTTCTTCGGAAACGGATGGTTACCGGCGGGCGGTTGACCGACTTCGATGATATGAAGCTTCGCTCCTTGGACCGTCCTAACGGCGAAACAAAACAGATTGCTGGCTTCCGCGTTTCCTTCCATCTTGAACTGAGCAAAGGAGGCAGCGTGCCCCTCTATCGGTTGCGAGCATTTCCGTTCCACGGAGTAAAGCTGCATAGCGCCGACCACTCTATTATGCTGCGCCGAAATACCGATCAATAACAGCCACGTTTGTTTTGGATCTGTCCTGTAATTGATAATCTGGCAACCGTTTAACGACGAATGACGTTCGAACATCTTATTCGGCGTCGAATCACCCTCCATGGACCAATGATACACCGCAGTTTCCGTTACTAATGCCAATGTGTTTAGGGATATCCATTTCCAAAAGACCACATCCTCCGTCATTGTATGAGCTTTCATTTTTGACTTCATTTCAATGTTGAAAATCTGAAGTGTCTTCATAGCTAATCAAACAAAAGCAGATATTTCTCTCTTGGTAAGTTTTTTACATATTTTCTTTCTTCTAATACTTTCATTGCTATAGAAAGAATTACAAAATTCTACGTCAAGATTCTACATATTTTTAGGAAAAATCGTCAAACCGATACATTTTATTTTTCAGATTACTAAAGCAAAATTAATATCTCCGCAAGTTTTATTTTACACCGCTCTTTCTTAAATCATCAAACATTCCTACATGTGTACATACCTTTCAGAGCGATGACTTTACTAGCTGGATTCATAATTGCAGAATCTGCAGATATTGGTCTTCTGATAGGATTGGCGGAATCGTTCATATCAATAATGACTACCTGGGCAGTGTCACCAACCTTTTCTCTAACGCAAATGAATTTATCAGATTCCATAGTAAGTGTATTAAAGCTGACATTACTGGCATTAATTCCCACAGCTGTAAGCTATAAAAATAAGAAATAATAGATAAATATATAATGTTCCTTTCTTTTTCATATTCTTCGAGCTCCTACAATCATTTCTGTGCTTAAGCAAGAATATATATCGTGAACTAATAATAAGTACATAGTCAATTTTATATTGTTTATTCTTTAAAGAACTCTTTATTATCAAACTGACTTTGTTAATGTATTTTTGTTATAACGTATTTTGTATGTATAACTACTTAAAAGCAATTGAAATGTCTATTAGAAATAGTATATCAACTTATATTTTTCTCTAACAGTAAATGAGCCATATTGTAATGTCTTGATTACTGCTTGCATAAATATGCTGTTACTAATATAACCACAAAATTGCAATAAAATATCTATAAAGTCAACTTTATAATATCATAACATTCCAACAATATCGTAATATTATTTTAATAGCTATATATGTTGTTAATAAATGCATTTCTACAAATATTACATATAAAGTATTTTTTACAAGTAGAGTACGCACACAGGATTCATATTCTACAATTATTTCTTATATTTATACAAGAAAAATTAATATTAATACAAGAATTTATTTTAGGTAAAGAGGAAGAAAAAAATATTCGATAAGAAATGTAGAGTTTCGGTAAAAGAGCGGAAGCAAGGGGCGTATGCGCCGACGATAGATCCACGATAGTTTTGGACCCCCCCATCATTCTCGCCGATGAAAAGATTAGCACGTAACTCGATTTGTTCGCTTTATCCGTGATACACGTCAATTGAGCGTCCATCGGGGATGATTAACCTGTGCCACGAAATTCGCTGTGCGAGCGCAGCTGCGAACGCACGAGCCATTTAACGAGCCGAGTAATGTCATTGAATCGTACGCGAGGTGTACGAGGTCATTGCGGCTGTCAAAGTAATGTCAAGAAATTGCGTTTTCATTTTAAAGAAAGACACGCGAGTAAGCAGTCGCGATTCTCGAAACGAGAAAAAGAGATGTGCTACTCGCGAAGCCGATCGCCGAGAAAATGTCCGGTGTGCCGAGAAAGAAAGAAAGAAAGAAAGAAAGAAAAAAAAAAAAAAAAGGCTAACGTAGATCCTAGCATCGCATCAGCGATGACGAGCTCTCGTTCCTTCCGTAGCGAAAGGAGGAAACCTTGGCGAGGAGGTATGGATGACGTACCTGAAGGTGTTCTTGGAACCTTATGGGTAGTAGCTGCGTCATTTTTGCCGAAATATATTCGAAAAAATCTCCAAGAGAGAGATCTTTCAGCCGATGATACTCTTCCACGGATCGATCAGCCGATACGTCCGCAAACCTCCCGACTGGCAGTCTCTACTTACGACCTATTCCCGCTTATCGTGCGCCTTTTTTATCCCCGAGTGCTCGTGGCATCAATCATTAAAAGCGCAAAACCAACTGACTGGAGAGCGAATATTACTCGCCGCTGACACCCATCATGGCCGCCAACGCCGCCCCTCTATCTCGAAATAGTTCCCGCGTATGTGAATTTCTTGGCGGTTCTTCGTGATATAACCACACCTCGCGTCACACAGGTCACACTATAAATATATTATTGACGATCGATCGTTAATTAATACCGGTATTCCTTCTCTCTCGCGCGGACAATTATCGCCGGGACAATTTCGATCGCATTGACGCCGAACTCGACGAGCGCCTCTCGACACTAGCGGAAGAATACAGGCGCGATTTGACACGATTGGATTCAGTGGTAAATCTCGCGCATCACCCCTTCCCTTCCTCCACTCCGTCCTCTGAGCCGCAACGAATGAGACCGAAACGACGAACACGAGAGCGCGTAACGTTTTTGTTACAAAATAATTTTTTTGTTAAATATATGGTTAAATATATATACTTTTTGGATTAGGACTTTATGGAGAAATATCTATGGGAATCACAATATACATTTGAAAAAATATTCACACTACTAGATGGCAACTTTTACATCTGCCAGATTTTACACTTGATGAACGTTTGTCTATGTCAAACTTATTCATTCCTGATCAAATAAAAAAGATACGTAATATCAGATTTATAGCTAGTTATGAAATTATTTGAAAGAATTATTTGAAAGGTTTATGCTCGTTGAGATCAATAAGACCATTTGAATTAACAGAAATATACATTACATCAAATCCTTCTGCTTCTTAGGCTCTACATGAATCCAATACACATTTGTGCTCCTAGATAAGTTCAACAAGTTCATTATATCTATTAAGAAACAGGACTTATTATAAAGATGCAATTTTCTCACTGTCTGGGTCGTCACAACATGATTTTTCCTTGATTTATAGAATCTTGCTACACCTTTCACAGCTATATTATTACACTCTGTTGCACTGGATGTAAATATCACTCCCTACTTGTCTGCTCCTATGAGATCTGCAATTTGCTGTTAAAAAGAAAGTATACAAATAATTTCTTATAATTATAAGATCATAAAATACAAAAGTAAATTTTGCAAGTTAAGGCACCAACTTGGCGAGCATGCTCGACTGTTGCTTCCGACTCCTAACCATACATGCGAATTCTGGGATGTGGATTGCCATGGTACACTATCAGATACGGCATCATTTTATCTAATACCCGAGGATCCTGCGTGATAGTACGACGTCTTAGTTTTTCACATGCATATAGAATGCATCATGTGACATCAAAAGGAATTACAACTAATAATTCAGAAATGTATCAAAGACAAGCAATTTCGTCGTAATTTATTATTGTACATATATCGATGTGAAAACTCACTGGCTTTTCCAAAGAGCTGTTGTGTAATCCAAGATGTCCATACGATTTATAAAAAATCCACTTCTCATAATTGCCTGTGCTTCATTTCGCATCAGCATACCAATTATGCCGGTATAGCTGCCGTTCTTTAGCCTCTCGCCAAAATCTCAATTAGTCGTCTTCATCGGGATAAATCTGAGAAACACAATAATTTGATTTATGATTAACAAATTCCATTGCATGATTAAACATATGCATAATATAAGATATCAAACATAATTGCAGTATTTCATTATTCGATATAAAAAATATTAAAATTCGATTAAAAAAAATTCATCATAACGTACGTGAAATTGAGATAATCCGCAAGAAGATACCATAAATCACCGCAAATAACTTTCGTGTCATTGTCGTAAAACATTACCATATTTTTTTTCCTATAAACAGAAAAAAATATTACGACATGCGTTTTATAATATTATAACAATGTCATATACTTATGAAGAATTATTAAAAATTTGCGAATTTTGAAACATAGAAAAATTAAAAGAAAAATGAAGCATAGATAAAAAGAATCGCTTTCATTTACATATGTATATGAACAATGAGATAAACGTGGTATAGGTTAGAAACTATTTCGGTCTATTTCTTCACCTTATTATTGCGAATGAAACACTCGAATTATCGTATATTGCTCGGTGAGTACGATTTTAGCGAATCATACCTTTCGAATTGTTTCTTGTTAGAAACATTTGCGATAATCGTGACAATAGAGATATTATCATCATACCGTGACATATGCTAAAGCAACTCTATTGAAGACGGTAAAAAATTTCGATAAAATTCGAATACGTATTAAACGTATTAATCGTATCAAACGTCCATTTTCACGCGATTTTGTAGGAAAAACATTAATTCCAAATTCTAGATATGAATTCTGGATCTCGTATCACGTTCATTTGCATAATGACTTCAAACGATTTTGAATCTTCGCGCCAAATTATTTGGCGGCTGCTAGAAGGTTTTCGATAGATATCGTGCGAGATTCTTGAATTGATTGGCTGAAACGAAATATATCGATTCGACTGAGAACGTACCTACATCCGCCAATCACGACTGCGAAGCTTGACCAGTTCGACCAATCAGGACAAGGAAATTCTGGCGCCAACGAATTTTTCTTCCTCTTTCAGCGGGAACGTTGTGCCGTGCAGAAGCAGAAATTGCGTGCACCGTTAATATCTGTACAGGTAAGCCGACAAAGAGATAATCAAGCCAAATAGATGTGATTATTCGCAATTGTCCTTTGAATAAATTGTGAGATAATATTGTTATATTTAATATGTTTATAGCATATTTTATAGATATTGTAAGAATAAGAAAAGTGACTTTTTCGGATCAGATAATCGCGGGCCATTAAATTACTTTTATCCTAACGGTCTTCCGAATATTTGTACATTTATAGTGACGAATTCACATTTGTACATACATTTATATAATCGAGTTTACATTGTGTCAAATGTTATTCTTACTGAAAGTTTGCTGAAAAATCTTGCATAGGAATTAATAGCAGAGTATCTCATTCTGATTGAATAAAGAATCGAACGATTCCATTAGAATTAAACAAAATATTTATATTACATTTTTATATAATAAAAGCACTTATTAATATATTATTATATTGAATACGAAACAGAAAGCTAACTAGAAAATGTATTCTAATTAACAATTTTGCGTTTTTATTATTCATTTTATTGTTAGTAGAATATAATTTTTTATACAAGTTGCAACATCAAAATGGTCAATGAGAACTAACATAAACATTTATTTTACATTACTTAAATATTTCACTAGAGATTTTATTGCGTAGGATCATACCTATATCACATTTAAATTAATACCGCTTTTGCGATCATTAGAAATTCAAAATGATATCAAAATCTCTACATGGTGTATCTATATAGAAGAGAAGGAGTCTCCCTTATAAAGTAAACAAATACAATCATGAGAATATTAGATATTATTTTTATATAAACATGCACACACACACACATATATAAATTAATATAAATTTATATGATTTACAAATAATTTTTTATTTTCTTTAAGTTTTGCATATTTGCTTGTGATGTCGCAGATTTTATTAATCATCTTCAAATTTGTTTAATAATTAATGTATTTTAACTTTTATCACAACAATGATAATTAACCAACAAAATTAATATTAAAAAACATATAATAAAATATAACACATTACATTGTATAATATAAATAAATTTCAATTTTGGATAAATTTTAATTTAGTATTGGATTTAAAAAAGTATCGTAATTATTTGATTATAATAAAATAATACATATGTAAATAATTATTTTGAAAAAAATAAGAAATAAAAAAAAAGATTAAAAGATCAACACATCATGTTTTAGATACAAAATTAAAATTTTCTATGTGATAAGACATTATAATCTTGCTCCTACTTTTCTGTTCATTTCTTATTAAAATATGTATTTGCATAAGTTTATAATTTAATTATTAATGAAACAACAGGTAAACAAAATGAATGATATATTAATTAAAATAGGTGTCTTTTAACTTTTAAATAATTTCTGATTTTTCCAAAGTTGTATATTATGTTTACTCTTTTACTGTTGCAAGTTTTATTAATTATTTTCAAATTCTTTTTAACCGTTATTATCAATATATTAATTTTTAACAGTTAAAAATAATAACAATGATTATAAACTATTAATATAAGCAAAAAGAGACAATATATATAAAATATAAATATATAATATTTAATATATTACTTTTAATTACATATTTTTTAATAAATTAAATATGTATGAATTTTTGTTAAAAATCTAAATTTTTAATGGGCTTGATAGATATTCGTCTTGAAAAAATTGCACGGATTTTATTTTGATTTCGTTAAAACAAATTACAATTTTTAATCGACATAATACTTATGTTAGTAATTTTTTTCTTTTTTTGCTCCTATATACTCTCTTGTAAAATTTTGAAAGTTTTTGCTTATACTTTAAGTGTGGAATAATCTGGATAATTTTCTATTATGATAAGCAAAACATACATAAAATTACTTTAATCCATCATCAATATATATATATATATATATATCACTATGGTACCCAAATAATAATCCTGATCCTATAAAATTAATTGTTTTGAAAGAAATGATTTTTTAGATAAAATTAATTTTGTACAGATACGACAATTACTGCGGATACTATGGATGACTTGGAGATCTTCACACAAACATCATCTGGTATCGTTTATTGTCACGTCAACAATTTATTGTACAGGTTAGTGGCCTAGATCGATATATATAGTTGTTTCATTGTGATGACCCCATGCTATCTTTACTTTGTATTAAATCTATTACATATGAGTTTTCAATGTAACTACTAAGTAGCAAATATTCATAATGCAGTGCTCTAAACATCACTTTACTTTTCCTTATATAAGATTTTTTTTCTCTTTAGTTTGGGCCATTACGATTGTGTCCATATCTATTGTAGATGAGATTTATTTCCCTTCATAATGTTTTCGGCTTTCTGCAACTATATACGTTGTTTTGTCATTATCACTTTTAGCAATTTATTATATTCATAGGTAAATGAAAACGTTTGACATAAAAAAAAACGATCTTTAACGAATAGCTAACGCGCCCTACAGGCGCGTTTATCTATCTCTGAGTTAAACGCGATGATTTAAGAATAATTGTGTTTTGTATGCGACCGACCAGTGATTCTACGCAATTTTGGCAGACCGAGAATGATTTTATGTATGCAGAAAACAGCAATTGCAAGGTTTCATCTTTCTAATTTTAAAATCAAATCTTTATAAATCTTTAGACATCCTTATAAAACTCTGTCGCAAAGAAAAAATTATTGTAATTCGAAAAATATGCATTTCCGATCCTATGATCATCTGAAATATTTTGTCATTCTTAAAGTCAATAAAAAAACTGTTAAATCGATACCTGAAATAGCGAGAGATATTTCCAATGCTGTATGTACTTTATATGCACATGCACAAAAAAGAGAGTTTTTATGTCAAATGTTTTCATTTATCTATGAATATATTAAATTGCTAAAAGTGATAATGACAAAACAATTAGTTAGTTAGCGATTCTGTTATTCGTTAAACAGATAACTACATCGTTACATGTCGTTATCCGTTTAACGATTTTCAGATTTACGATTTACATTGGTACTTTGCCAATAGCTTGCACAGCATCTGTGTGAAAAAAACTTCCTTCTTTCTGTAACATTACGAAAAACATTTTAAGAAAAACTTTCTTCTTTCTGAAACATTAAGAAAAACAAATTAAAAGAGAATTATAATAGAATAAACATAATGTTAAGATCTTAACACTCACCTACAAATGGCGCCAACTTCTTCGATAGGCTGTTTAACACCAATCTCAGTATTCACCATCATTACAGAAACGAGCGATGTAGATGGTCTAATGGTTGCTTCTAATTAGTTGAGATAAATAAGACCATTTGAATTAACAGAAATATACGTTACATCATATCCTTCTGCTTCTACACGAATCCAATACACATTTGTGCTCCTAGATAAGTTCAACAAGTTCATTATATCATTATATCTATTAAGAAATAGAACTTATTATAAAGACGCAATTTTGTCACTATCTGAGTTGTCACATGATTTTTCCTTGATTTATAGAACCTTGCTACACCTTTCACAGCTATATTATTACACTCTGTCGCATTGGATGTAAATATCACTTCCTACTTGTCTGTTCCTATGAAATCTGCAATTTGCTGTTAAAAAGAAAGTATACAAATAATTTCTCATAATTATAAGATCATAAAATACAAAAGTAAATTTTGCAAGTTAAGGCACCAACTTGGCGAGCATGCTCGACTGCTGCTTCCGACTCCCAACCATACATGCGAGTTCTGGAATGTGGATTGCCATGGTACACTGTTAGATACAGCATCATTTTATCTAATACCCGAGGATCCTGCGTGATAATACGACGTCTTAGTTTTTCACATGCATATAGGTTGCATCATGTGACATCACGCTTTGAATTTACCAGCGTGGTAGTAGCTTGAGCGTCCAAATAAAAAGATCTACCCTCCGTTGGACCCTTTTTATATTCGTCCGTGATAGGAGCTACAATGTATTAATAATCGCTATTAAATATCACACTTGACGTATATAAATATGATTAAATATTGCATTGATTTTGGTACCCCAACTTACATTCATACTCGGCGACGTCTGACAAGTGCTGATCGTACGTGTGCAAATAGCGATCTTTCACGCGATGCAGTGCGGATATCAAACACCTCGTCGATCGAAACATTCTAATAGTAGACTGAAATTATTCTCATGAGGAATCATGCATTCCACGAACTCGCATGTTCTAACCTCGTGTTCTAACCAGCACCGAGCTACACTCATTTTGAAACTCCTTCATTATTGCTCTAAAATTGTAATAAGCATTAAACAATTATAATCAATGAAGAATTTCATAATCATCAATACAATTGTAATAAATTATTTATTTAATTATTAGTAATGTATTATTTATTTTATTAATTATCGTATCATGTTCATTTCCATAGTGACTTCGAACAATTTTGAATATTCGCGCCAAATTGTTTGGGGGCTAATAGAAGGTTTTCGATAGATATCGTGCGAGATTTTTGAATTGATTGGCTGAAACGAAATGTATCGATTCGACGAGTATCCGCCAATCACGACTGCGAAGCTTGACCAGCTCGACCAATCAGGACAATGAAATTCTGGCGTCAACGAATTTTTCTTCCTCTTTCAGCGGAAACGTTGTGCCGTGCAGAAGCAGAAATTGCGTGCTCCGTTAATATCTGTACAGGTAAGCCGACAAAGAGATAATCAAGCCAAATAGATGTGATTATTCGCAATAGCATTGTCTTTTGAATAAATTGTGAGATAATATTGTTATATTTAATATGTTTATAGCATATTTTATAGATATTGTAAGAATAAGAAATCAAGTGACTTTTTCGGATCGGATAATCGCGGGCCATTAGATTACTTTTATCCTAACGGTCTTCCGAGTATTTGTACATTTATAGTGACGAATTCACATTTGTACATACATTTATAATAGAGTTTACATTGTGTCTAATGTTATTCTTATCGAAAGTTTGCTTAAAAATCTTGCATAGGAATTAATAGCAGAGTATCTCATTCTGATTGAATAAAGAATTGAACGATTCTATTAGAATTAAACAAAATATTTATATTACATTTTTATATAATAAAAACACTTATTAATATATTATTATATTGAATACGAAAGAGAAAGCTAACTAAAAAATGTATTCTAATTAACAATTTTGCGTTTTTATTATTCATTTTATTGTTAGTAGAATATAATTTTTTATACAAGTTGCAACATCAAAATGGTCAATGAGAACTAACATAAACATTTATTTTACATTACTTAAATATTTCACTAGAGATTTTATTGCGTATAGGATCATACACCTATATCACATTTAAATTAATATCGCTTTTGCGATTATTAGAAATTCAAAATGATATCAAAAACTCTACATGGTGTATCTATATAGAAGAGAAGGAGTCTCCCTTATAAAGTAAACATATACAATCATGAGAATATTAGATATTATTTTTATATAAACCTGCGCGCGCGCGCGCACACACACACACACACACGCACGCGCACACACACACGCACACACACACACACACACGCACGCACGCACGCACGCACGCACGCACGCACAAATTAATATAAATTTTTATAAATTAAAAATAATTTTTGATTTTCTTGAAGTTTTGCATATATTTGCTTGTGATGTCGCAGATTTTATTAATCATCTTCAAATTTGTTTAATAATTAATATATTTTAACTTGTATCACAACAATGATAATTAACCAACAAAATTAATATTAAAAAACATATAATAAAATAAAAAACATCACATTGTATAATATAAATAAATTTCAATTTTGGATAAATTTTAATTTAATATTGAATTTAAAAAAGTGTATCGTAATTATTTGATTATAATAAAATAATACATATGTAAATAATTATTTTGAAAAAAATAAGAAATAAAAAGAAAGATTAAAAGATCAACACATCATGTTTTAAATACAAAATTAAAATTTTCTATGTGATAAAACATTAATAATCTTGCTCCTACTTTTTTGTTCATTTCTTATTAAAATATATATTTGCATAAGTTTATAATTTAATTATTAATGAAACAACAGGTAAACAAAATGAATGATATATGAATTAAAATAGGTGTTTTTTAACTTTTAAATAATTTCTGATTTTTCCAAAGTTGTATATTATGTTTACTCTTTTAATGTTGCAAGTTTTATTAATTAATTTGAAATTCTTTTAACCATTATTATCAATATTTGTCTTAAAAAAATTGCACGGATTTTATTTTGATTTCGTTAGAACAAATTACAATTTTTAATCTTCTTTTTAAGATTATTGAAACTAGATTTGCATATTACTCTATTAAAATAAAGGATTTATTTCTTGATATGCTTTCTTAATATAAGTATGATTTAATCGACATATATTTTTGTTGATCTTGAAATTCTACATAATTGTGTTCTGATTTTTATATTGTAACTTATATCATTAATTATTTTTTTATAGATATTGGCTGATGTCTGGACGTTTAATGGCTATCGCCAAAATTCGACTAAGTTCGCAGAAATTCGGTGAGTGATTGATAAATATTAATATTCTATTATCTGTGGTCTGTACATTTTGAAATGAGATATCCCAATAAAATTTCATAACATTTTTTTAATACTAAAGAGTAGATTTTACTAGAATGGTAATAATATAAATAAATTTTTTTATAATCTTTGAATAAATTTTTAAATATTTTATTGCCAAAAATATATATCACGCATATCTTAATCAACTTTAAATTTCATATATACATATTTCAGTAGGCAATGACAATTATAAGATCTATTTCGTAACACGATAGCTACATCAGCGTGTTTTTAATTCATGCTAATCATAAAAGGTCTTATTTTTGCTCTAACACGTCTTTTTAAATTACAAAATAAAGTAAAATATAATAATATTCTTCTCTCTCTTTTTTTTCTCTCTAATTTTTTTCGCGGTATCTCATTGACGTATTAAAACGTTATAATCGTTATAACGTTAAAAAGTATGTTATATTCTATACTTTTTACCTTTTTTCTGCTATTGATATTCTATATTGATCACTCCTCTCACAAATGTCATGATCGCACATGAAAGTCAAAGCCTGTGATTGTTCGGTAATTATATAAGGATAGGATGAATCAAATACATCCACTCCTAATTCGATGAGATGAAGTACAGTAACAAGTGGTTTCCAACAACCCATTGATACTCTTATTTTATCAGTAGGCAGTAAATTCTGTAAAAAATTATATAGCACCGTTATATTGAAGTATTTTAAATATTAGACAAAATTTAAAATTTATAAACTGGTATTTACAATGGTATGCTGTACTATTTGTTTAATATGTTCTATTGAAATATTCTGTGCACTTGGACCATTATTATGTAATCCATCTATAACAAATCCTGCCAAAGGTTTATCTTTTAGATAATTTATGGAATCCTCTCTGGCTTGCCAATTACAACCACCTTCTACTGGTCCTAATATTCCCTTAGATTTTAATGTATCCGAGTGCAGGCGTATATTTAAACATTGTTCTAATTAAGTTTTGCTTCGAAGAATTGCCTTTGATACTCGTTCTGCACTACTATTAATATTTGTATCTCCATCACATACAGCAACATAGAGATCTGGTTTATAAGCTTGTACAAGCTCCATATATTTATCAGCAGTAAAAACAACTCTTTCTGTTCTGGGCCAGATAGAAATAGAGTCTAATTGCTGAAAGCCAGGGTTGGTAGTATACGCAGGATCTTGTATCGATAAAAAATTTATGTATTCCTGAAACAAAATTCTTTATAAGTAGAAGTTGAAATTTTAATACATATTAATATGTCGATTAATCTTTGATTATAACTTCATACTAACAAAATCAGCGATAGAAGTGCTAAACACTTTAATAACATCTGCCATTAATATGGTAGAGGGAAGTGCATGAGACGGAGAGTAGTTGTTACTCCAACGTTATCATTTTAAAGACATCTATCGTTAAATGTGGTATACGGCCACCCTAAACATTATTTTAATATAAAAAGAATAATATAAATATTATAAAAAAGATATTATGTATTTCATACCTTTGCGTAAATTAGAAGTAGAGGTGTTTCAAAAGAAACATTAGGCATTCTTTCAAATCCACTCAGAATACCAATTCGTGCAGCACAACGTGTTACAGAAGCACCAAAAAATTTCATTGTTATTATAATTTATTTTGCTATCTAATCAATTTTTTCTTAAAAGATAATAATAAATGATGAAGCGTGTTTAATATAACCAATAAATAAATTTTGAATTTATTGGTTATTTACGGTTATTATTATATATTACGTTTATCGATTTTATTATACGTTTATATGATGATATTATTTAAAAATATAAAATTTATTAAAAAGCGACCTGACTGGCCAATACAAAAATTTCTACACGACGTTTCGGCCCTTGGGTACGGGCCCTTATCAAATGTTGCTTTCAAGCTGTCGTGTAGAAATTGTTGTATTGGCCAGTCAGATCGCTTTTTAATAAATTTTATATTTTTATTCATCACTGGCGACTTCATTTTAATTATTTGATGTTATTTAAGTTTATTATATATATTATCAAAATATAATATATATAATATATAATATAACATATCATCAAAATAAAGATTGATATAATTATATCATTAATACACTCAAAAAGTTAAATAAAAGTCAATTTTAAAATAAAAATTAATTATTTTTAATACTATTAGTAAGAATTTAACTTTTTGTTACTTTTCTAATAAAATAAAATGACTCGACTATATAGAGTATTTTGTGATTTAAAAAAAAAATCTTTTGCAATAAATACTCAATTTTTTATGAATAAATGTGAATAAGTGACTCAAATTTAAAACATATTTGAGATACATATTAATATTCCTTTGATACACCATATATTTTTATATTACGTTAGAATTAGTCTATTTTTCTTGAAAGATTTTGTATTCTATGAACTTTCTATCAATAAATTTTCACACATTTTTCATAACGTACATAAAAATTAAAATTGTACAATAAGTCACATAATTAATTTTTTACTTGGCAACAGTGTATCCATAATGTTAAATTTGTTAAAATCTTTTAGTAATATACATCTTGAGGTGTTTTGAACAAATTAGAAATTTAAAAAATCTTTAATTGCATACATTATAAATTACATCCTCTTTCAATATAGCTTAAAAATACACATTTCTATTCATAAATATTATTTATATAAATATCAAACATTGAATATCTTTAGAATAAAATTTATTGTATATCTATTATACTTACTCCATATTATTGTATAGTTTTTTCCAAATGAATAATTAAAACCTTTCAGAACTTCCAGCCATTGCAGAACTTCGAGACCTTCCAGGACTTCCTCGGCCAGGCACGTCGGCGAACGCCACTGCCAGGCACGTCGGCGAACGAACGCCACTGCCAGGTACTTCGGCGAACGCCACTGCCAGGTACGTCGGCGAACGCCACTGCCAGTCAGGTCGGCGAAAGCCACTGCTAGGCACGTCGGCGAACGAACGCCACTGCCAGGTACGTCGGCAAACGCCACTGCCAGGTACGTCGGCGAACGCCACTGCCAGGCACGTCGGCGAACGAACGCCACTGCCAGGTACGTCGGCAAACGCCACTGCCAGGTACGTCGGCGAACGCCACTGCCAGGCACGTCGGCGAACGAACGCCACTGCCAGGTACGTCGGCAAACGCCACTGCCAGGTACGTCGGCGAACGCCACTGCCAGGTACTTCGGCGAACGCCACTGCCAGGTACGTCGGCGAACGCCACTGCCAGTCAGGTCGGCGAACGCCACTGCCAGGCACGACGGCGAACGAACGCCACTGCCAGGTACTTCGGCGAACGCCACTGCCAGGTACGTCGGCGAACGCCACTGCCAGTCAGGTCGGCGAACGCCACTGCCAGGCACGTCGGCGAACGAACGCCACTGCCAGGTACGTCGGCAAACGCCACTGCCAGGTACGTCGGCGAACGCCACTGCCAGGCACGTCGGCGAACGAACGCCACTGCCAGGTACGTCGGCAAACGCCACTGCCAGGTACGTCGGCGAACGCCACTGCCAGGCACATCGGCGAACGAACGCCACTGCCAGGTACTTCGTCGAACGCCACTGCCAGGTACTTCGGCGAACGCCACTGCCAGGTACGTCGGCGAACGCCACTGCCAGGCACGTCGGCGAACGAACGCCACTGCCAGGTACTTCGTCGAACGCCACTGCCAGGTACGTCGGCAAACGCCACTGCCAGGTACTTCGGCGAACGCCACTGCCAGGTACGTCGGCAAACGCCACTGCCAGGTACGTCGGCAAACGCCACTGCCAGGTACGTCGGCAAACGCGACTGCCAGGTACGTCGGCGAACGCCACTGCCAGGCACGTCGGCGAACGAACGCCACTGCCAGGTACGTCGGCAAACGCCACTGCCAGGTACGTCGGCGAACGCCACTGCCAGGCACGTCGGCGAACGAACGCCACTGCCAGGTACGTCGGCAAACGCCACTGCCAGGTACGTCGGCGAACGCCACTGCCAGGCACATCGGCGAACGAACGCCACTGCCAGGTACTTCGTCGAACGCCACTGCCAGGTACTTCGGCGAACGCCACTGCCAGGTACGTCGGCGAACGCCACTGCCAGGCACGTCGGCGAACGAACGCCACTGCCAGGTACTTCGGCGAACGCCACTGCCAGGTACGTCGGCAAACGCCACTGCCAGGTACGTCGGCGAACGCCACTGCCAGGCACATCGGCGAACGAACGCCACTGCCAGGTACTTCGTCGAACGCCACTGCCAGGTACTTCGGCGAACGCCACTGCCAGGTACGTCGGCGAACGCCACTGCCAGGCACGTCGGCGAACGAACGCCACTGCCAGGTACTTCGGCGAACGCCACTGCCAGGTACGTCGGCAAACGCCACTGCCAGGTACTTCGGCGAACGCCACTGCCAGGTACGTCGGCAAACGCCACTGCCAGGTACGTCGGCAAACGCCACTGCCAGGTACGTCGGCAAACGCGACTGCCAGGTACGTCGGCAAACGCCACTGCCAGGTACGTCGGCAAACGCTACTGCCAGGTACGTCGGCGAACGCCACTGCCAGGCACGTCGGCGAACGAACGCCACTGCCAGGTACTTCGGCGAACGCCACTGCCAGGTACTTCGGCGAACGCCACTGCCAGGTACGTCGGCGAACGCCACTGCCAGGCACGTCGGCGAACGAACGCCACTGCCAGGTACTTCGGCGAACGCCACTGCCAGGTACGTCGGCAAACGCTACTGCCAGGCACGTCGGCGAACGAACGCCACTGCCAGGTACGTCGGCGAACGCCACTGCCAGGCACATCGGCGAACGAACGCCACTGCCAGGTACTTCGTCGAACGCCACTGCCAGGTACTTCGGCGAACGCCACTGCCAGGTACGTCGGCGAACGCCACTGCCAGGCACGTCGGCGAACGAACGCCACTGCCAGGTACTTCGGCGAACGCCACTGCCAGGTACGTCGGCAAACGCCACTGCCAGGTACGTCGGCGAACGCCACTGCCAGGCACATCGGCGAACGAACGCCACTGCCAGGTACTTCGTCGAACGCCACTGCCAGGTACTTCGGCGAACGCCACTGCCAGGTACGTCGGCGAACGCCACTGCCAGGCACGTCGGCGAACGAACGCCACTGCCAGGTACTTCGGCGAACGCCACTGCCAGGTACGTCGGCAAACGCCACTGCCAGGTACTTCGGCGAACGCCACTGCCAGGTACGTCGGCAAACGCCACTGCCAGATACGTCGGCAAACGCCACTGCCAGGTACGTCGGCAAACGCGACTGCCAGGTACGTCGGCGAACGCCACTGCCAGGCACGTCGGCGAACGAACGCCACTGCCAGGTACGTCGGCAAACGCCACTGCCAGGTACGTCGGCGAACGCCACTGCCAGGCACGTCGGCGAACGAACGCCACTGCCAGGTACGTCGGCAAACGCCACTGCCAGGTACGTCGGCGAACGCCACTGCCAGGCACATCGGCGAACGAACGCCACTGCCAGGTACTTCGTCGAACGCCACTGCCAGGTACTTCGGCGAACGCCACTGCCAGGTACGTCGGCGAACGCCACTGCCAGGCACGTCGGCGAACGAACGCCACTGCCAGGTACTTCGGCGAACGCCACTGCCAGGTACGTCGGCAAACGCCACTGCCAGGTACGTCGGCGAACGCCACTGCCAGGCACATCGGCGAACGAACGCCACTGCCAGGTACTTCGTCGAACGCCACTGCCAGGTACTTCGGCGAACGCCACTGCCAGGTACGTCGGCGAACGCCACTGCCAGGCACGTCGGCGAACGAACGCCACTGCCAGGTACTTCGTCGAACGCCACTGCCAGGTACGTCGGCAAACGCCACTGCCAGGTACTTCGGCGAACGCCACTGCCAGGTACGTCGGCAAACGCCACTGCCAGGTACGTCGGCAAACGCCACTGCCAGGTACGTCGGCAAACGCGACTGCCAGGTACGTCGGCGAACGCCACTGCCAGGCACGTCGGCGAACGAACGCCACTGCCAGGTACGTCGGCAAACGCCACTGCCAGGTACGTCGGCGAACGCCACTGCCAGGCACGTCGGCGAACGAACGCCACTGCCAGGTACGTCGGCAAACGCCACTGCCAGGTACGTCGGCGAACGCCACTGCCAGGCACATCGGCGAACGAACGCCACTGCCAGGTACTTCGTCGAACGCCACTGCCAGGTACTTCGGCGAACGCCACTGCCAGGTACGTCGGCGAACGCCACTGCCAGGCACGTCGGCGAACGAACGCCACTGCCAGGTACTTCGGCGAACGCCACTGCCAGGTACGTCGGCAAACGCCACTGCCAGGTACGTCGGCGAACGCCACTGCCAGGCACATCGGCGAACGAACGCCACTGCCAGGTACTTCGTCGAACGCCACTGCCAGGTACTTCGGCGAACGCCACTGCCAGGTACGTCGGCGAACGCCACTGCCAGGCACGTCGGCGAACGAACGCCACTGCCAGGTACTTCGGCGAACGCCACTGCCAGGTACGTCGGCAAACGCCACTGCCAGGTACTTCGGCGAACGCCACTGCCAGGTACGTCGGCAAACGCCACTGCCAGGTACGTCGGCAAACGCCACTGCCAGGTACGTCGGCAAACGCGACTGCCAGGTACGTCGGCAAACGCCACTGCCAGGTACGTCGGCAAACGCTACTGCCAGGTACGTCGGCGAACGCCACTGCCAGGCACGTCGGCGAACGAACGCCACTGCCAGGTACTTCGGCGAACGCCACTGCCAGGTACTTCGGCGAACGCCACTGCCAGGTACGTCGGCGAACGCCACTGCCAGGCACGTCGGCGAACGAACGCCACTGCCAGGTACTTCGGCGAACGCCACTGCCAGGTACGTCGGCAAACGCTACTGCCAGGCACGTCGGCGAACGAACGCCACTGCCAGGTACGTCGGCGAACGCCACTGCCAGGCACATCGGCGAACGAACGCCACTGCCAGGTACTTCGTCGAACGCCACTGCCAGGTACTTCGGCGAACGCCACTGCCAGGTACGTCGGCGAACGCCACTGCCAGGCACGTCGGCGAACGAACGCCACTGCCAGGTACTTCGGCGAACGCCACTGCCAGGTACGTCGGCAAACGCCACTGCCAGGTACGTCGGCGAACGCCACTGCCAGGCACATCGGCGAACGAACGCCACTGCCAGGTACTTCGTCGAACGCCACTGCCAGGTACTTCGGCGAACGCCACTGCCAGGTACGTCGGCGAACGCCACTGCCAGGCACGTCGGCGAACGAACGCCACTGCCAGGTACTTCGGCGAACGCCACTGCCAGGTACGTCGGCAAACGCCACTGCCAGGTACTTCGGCGAACGCCACTGCCAGGTACGTCGGCAAACGCCACTGCCAGATACGTCGGCAAACGCCACTGCCAGGTACGTCGGCAAACGCGACTGCCAGGTACGTCGGCGAACGCCACTGCCAGGCACGTCGGCGAACGAACGCCACTGCCAGGTACGTCGGCAAACGCCACTGCCAGGTACGTCGGCGAACGCCACTGCCAGGCACGTCGGCGAACGAACGCCACTGCCAGGTACGTCGGCAAACGCCACTGCCAGGTACGTCGGCGAACGCCACTGCCAGGCACATCGGCGAACGAACGCCACTGCCAGGTACTTCGTCGAACGCCACTGCCAGGTACTTCGGCGAACGCCACTGCCAGGTACGTCGGCGAACGCCACTGCCAGGCACGTCGGCGAACGAACGCCACTGCCAGGTACTTCGGCGAACGCCACTGCCAGGTACGTCGGCAAACGCCACTGCCAGGTACGTCGGCGAACGCCACTGCCAGGCACATCGGCGAACGAACGCCACTGCCAGGTACTTCGTCGAACGCCACTGCCAGGTACTTCGGCGAACGCCACTGCCAGGTACGTCGGCGAACGCCACTGCCAGGCACGTCGGCGAACGAACGCCACTGCCAGGTACTTCGGCGAACGCCACTGCCAGGTACGTCGGCAAACGCCACTGCCAGGTACTTCGGCGAACGCCACTGCCAGGTACGTCGGCAAACGCCACTGCCAGGTACGTCGGCAAACGCCACTGCCAGGTACGTCGGCAAACGCGACTGCCAGGTACGTCGGCAAACGCCACTGCCAGGTACGTCGGCAAACGCTACTGCCAGGTACGTCGGCGAACGCCACTGCCAGGCACGTCGGCGAACGAACGCCACTGCCAGGTACTTCGGCGAACGCCACTGCCAGGTACGTCGGCAAACGCTACTGCCAGGCACGTCGGCGAACGAACGCCACTGCCAGGTACGTCGGCGAACGCCACTGCCAGGCACGTCGGCGAACGAACGCCACTGCCAGGTACTTCGGCGAACGCCACTGCCAGGTACGTCGGCAAACGCCACTGCCAGGTACTTCGGCGAACGCCACTGCCAGGTACGTCGGCAAACGCCACTGCCAGGTACGTCGGCAAACGCCACTGCCAGGTACGTCGGCAAACGCGACTGCCAGGTACGTCGGCAAACGCCACTGCCAGGTACGTCGGCAAACGCTACTGCCAGGTACGTCGGCGAACGCCACTGCCAGGCACGTCGGCGAACGAACGCCACTGCCAGGTACTTCGGCGAACGCCACTGCCAGGTACTTCGGCGAACGCCACTGCCAGGTACGTCGGCGAACGCCGCTGCCAGGCACGTCGGCGAACGAACGCCACTGCCAGGTACTTCGGCGAACGCCACTGCCAGGTACGTCGGCAAACGCTACTGCCAGGTACGTCGGCGAACGCCACTGCCAGGCACGTAGGCGAACGAACGCCACTGCCAGGCACGTCGGCGAACGAACGCCACTGCCAGGTACTTCGGCGAACGCCACTGCCAGGTATGTCGGCAAACGCCACTGCCAGGTACTTCGGCGAACGCCACTGCCAGGTACGTCGGCAAACGCCACTGCCAGGTACGTCGGCAAACGCCACTGCCAGGTACGTCGGCAAACGCTACTGCCAGGTACGTCGGCGAACGCCACTGCCAGTCAGGTCGGCGAACGCCACTGCCAGGCACGTCGGCGAACGAACGCCACTGCCAGGTACTTCGGCGAACGCCACTGCCAGGTACGTCGGCGAACGCCACTGCCAGGCACGTCGGCGAACGAACGCCACTGCCAGGTACTTCGGCGAACGCCACCGCCAGGTACGTCGGCAAACGCCACTGCCAGGTACGTCGGCAAACGCTACTGCCAGGTACGTCGGCGAACGCCACTGCCAGGCACGTCGGCGAACGAACGCCACTGCCAGGTACTTCGGGGAACGCCACTGCCAGGTACGTCGGCAAACGCCACTGCCAGGTACGTCGGCAAAGGCCACTGCCAGTCAGGTCGGCGAACGCCACTGCCAGTCAGGTCGGCGAACGCCACTGCCAGTCAGGTCGGCGAACGCCACTGCCAGGCACGTCGGCGAACGAACGCCACTGCCAGGTACTTCGGCGAACGCCACTGCCAGGTACGTCGGCAAACGCCACTGCCAGGTACGTCGGCGAACGCCACTGCCAGGTACGTCGGCGAACGCCACTGCCAGTCAGGTCGGCGAACGCCACTGCCAGGCACGTCGGCGAACGAACGCCACTGCCAGGTACTTCGGCGAACGCCACTGCCAGGTACGTCGGCGAACGCCACTGCCAGTCACGTCGGCGAACGCCACTGCCAGTCAGGTCGGCGAACGCCACTGCCAGGCACGTCGGCGAACGCCACTGCCAGGTACGTCGGCGAACGCCACTGCCAGGCACGTCGGCGAACGCTACTGCCAGGCACGTCGGCGAACGCCATTGCCTGGCACGCGGCACGGGGGGAGGTTTTAGTGCGGTGAAAGTCCCACACTACCCGGCGGTACGGGCCGTCAGGTGTGCATTAGCATTTCCTCCTCCCTCGTAAAACAAAAAAAAAAAAAAAAAATGGTACGAGCACCGCCATTGTACATGTTCGGGCACCGCCATTGCCAGTTATTGACATAGGTTGAGTAGGAGTCCACCGTTGGCTCACCGTGGAAGCACCCTTAGGAGCACCCTAAGGAGCACCTTATCCCATATTTATCCTAATTTTTTGTAGCTCATCCATCCATATTGATTAATAACTTGACTTTACATCAGTTAAAGTAAAGTTATAATAAAATTATGTGAGATCAAAAGATATTTCGCGGATGTTTCATCGCGGAGAATTTTTTATACAGATTGTCTTAAAGCTGATTAATGCCCTTTCCATATGGGATGGTACAGTTGGTTGTACAGCTATATTTTCGCCAAGTGAAACTAAACCTATATTACAAATATCCCATTAGTTGTAAACTAAACCTATATGAAACTAAACCTATATTATAAATATCCCATTTGTATGAAATATGATAATAAATTTCACAATGTTTACCTTCCATGCGCAAGTCTTTCAAACGTTGCTCCAATTTTTTAATTTCTGGATTTGATTCAGAAACATCTACATTAGAAACATCTACATTGTCTTTATTCAATAGTTCTGCTAATTCTTTTTCCAACTCGGCATCCGAGTATGTGAGAGTCAATGTCTCAGATAAAATTGCGTGTATTTCTTGTTTCCTTTCTAAAATCTAGTCAATGAATAATAGATATTAATGTATCTTTTTTGTTACAATCACTTACTAAATATGTATAATAATGCATAATAATTTCTTACCTCATTAATATCGTCATTAATAATGTCTCTAACATCGTATTCCATTAAACCATTTTGTCCTATTTTCTTCAATACATCAGATGCAGTCTTGTAAGCAGACAATACAGCAGAATTAGAATGTGCATTTTCAATATTGGTGATTAGAGTGCGTAGGTTTGCAAGAGCTTGTGCACACTTTTCTATGGTTTTTTCCATTTCAATCTTTCTTCTTAAGCATGTTTTTGCCATCTGACGCAGTTCTTTCGCCAAATACGATTTTGCTTCATTGATAATATTAAGTTTCTCTTGCTCCATAAGTTCTATCTCTTTGATCAGCTCATTTTCTTGCTTCATCAGTTTATATGTGCCTTCTTCGACTTCTAATTTCATTTACTTTCTGTAGTAATTTTAACCAGTAATTCACTGCTTGAATTGAAATTTTTTCTGAAAACAACCTTTTTTCTATGCCTTAACCATTCCAATACTAATCTCACTGTATCCTCTGAAATCTGTTTCTTAGTTTTGCTCTTGCAATATTGTACTACTTCAGAGATTGGGAATAAAACATTGTTCTTTTTAATGTCAGCAATGGAAAGAATATCACCCAATTCCCGAACAATTCGCAAGTGTATGTATCTCACTTCTGTGTTATTTGTATTCTGGCCTACTATATAATTCTTTACTTTGGAGAAAGACCAGTTAATTGTTTTTTTTTTTTATAAATATATCAATTGACCATGCTGTCCATGTTTCGCATGGTTCTTGTAAAAAATCAGTCTCTTGAATTATTTCATTATTTCTGGAAAATTTTAATAAAATATATATATATATATATATATATATATATATATTAAGATATGACAACATTAAAGAGCGCATATCAAATTAAATAATATATCTGATTTATATAGACAATAACACATATACACGAATAATTATCTTTATTATAATAAAGACAATCATTGACTAATAATAACTAAAGTAGAAATATTTAATTAATTTACTGCATATTATATTTAATAGACTATAATACCTGAGAAGCTCTTCAATCACAGTAACCGGACAAAGAGGTGTGCAACCTCTTCTTTTAAAAGCTTCATTTAAATCGATGATAGAAAAACTGCATCGCATAGTATATTTCAGCCATTCATATATCAAATTATGCCAGAATTTGTATTTAGAAGTCCAATCTTGTGGATTAGCTGATTTACCGCGAAACGGTGAAAACAATGCACTCATTCTCTCTTCTTGATTCCAACATTCTGGTAGTTTTTTTGCTGGTAGCAGAAGATTGCCACTGGTGTTTTTATTGACCATCTTATTGTCAATGCTGATTTCGTTCATGAAGTCAATTATATAAAATCTCTTATAGTCTGCTTCTCAAGTTAGGTTATAAATATTGCTTGGCTATAATAAAGGCGTTTTATCTTCGCATATGCAAATCTTTTTTCAGCTTGCTTTTCATTTTCGTTAAACTGAATGGCGAGATTTGTGCTACAAATAAACAAAAATATACATATGCGTGAGAAACATTAAAGTGAGATTGTAAATTTGATAAATTGATTAATGTCATGTAGAGATACTAGATGTCGATAAGACATTTTTATCGACAGTTTAAATGTGACTTTTACCATCCGTAGTTTCGACTTATAATTCTCTCTTTAGTTACAATATTTGCCGACAAAGCGTTGGCGTATAAATCATAAATCTATGGATGTCGAATGTTATATTTGGTTAGTAATGAGACTAGACGAATTAAACAATGAATGAAACGTTAACGTGCATAGAGATTGAAGAAAGAAAGAAAGCTGCTAAGAAAGGAGGGAGGACACAGTTTAATCGAGTTTTAAATGAATGTAGGGACATATTGAAATTCATGGGTATTGCTTGTGTACAGAGCCATGGTGAAGCAGAAGCTATATGTGCATATTGAAATGAGGATGAGGTACATTTATAACTTAATTTTCTTTGATAAACAAATTACTGATTATCTTAATTATAAAGAAGAAATATATTTTTAGCTTGTAGATGGATGTATAAGTCAAGACAGTGATTGCTTCTTATATGGCGCAAAAGGTGTAGTATACAGAAACTTTTGTACAAGTAGTCAAGGAAATCGTGGGGCTACAGCTGGTTCTGTAGATATCTACAATATGGAAAAGATAGAAAAGACATTGAATATAAGACCAAATAAAATGATAGCATTGGCTTTATTGTGCGGCTGTGACTATAATGAAGGAGTGAATGGTGCTGGAAAAGAGGCTGCTTTAAAATTTTTCAAGACTGTAGACGATGAAAATGTTTTACAAAGGTTAGAATATTAGATGCATCTAAAGATTATATATTAATCAAATTTATCAAATTATTGTAACTAAATTGTTTTTATTTCCTCTCTTTTCAGGATTAAAGATTGGAGAACTGGCACAAGTTTAGATAGAATTGAGTCAGATTTATTAAATTCTGATTTATGTACAGCATGTGGTCATCAAGGAAAACTACAAAAACAAAAAATCGGGTTGTGCTGATTGTGGTACTGTTGGAAAGTGTAATGATGACTTCAGGTAAATTATTAGTGCATTACGTATCTTTGAGTTGTATATTGTACTTAATAATTAAATATATTGTACTTTAATGTACATAGAGAAAAGAGAATACTGATGATAAATAAAATATCATTGAGGAAAAAGGCACATTATGGTGAAAATTTCCCAAATCAGGAATTAATAGAATTTCTTATTAAAAAAAGATTCAGTTCCAACTAAATTGGATATAGAATGGAAGCAACCTCAAGTCAATCAATTTGTTGTAAATATATTGTTACATATATATTATAACATGTTACAAAATAATTTTTTTGTTAAATATATGGTTAAATATATATAATTTTTTGTATTAGGACTTTATGGAGAAATATCTATGTTGGGAACCACAATATGCATTTGAAAAAATATTCACACTAACTACTAGATGGCAACTTTTACATCTGCCAGATTTTTTACACTTGATGAACGTTTGTCTATGTCAAACTTATTCATTCCTGATCAAATAAAAAAGATACGTAATATCAGATCTATAGCTAGTTATGAAATTATTTGGAAGAAGGAACATAGTGCAGTAGAAATGTTAAAAGAATACGAAGAGCAAATAAAGTCGAATGATAATAGAATGATGTAGAAGACAGTTTACTAACGAGTATTGAGCCACAAGACTTGGTTTTAAAATGTTACCCGGAATTAGTTGGGTCTTTTGAGAACATAGCAATAACACCGAAAAGATCGAAGCAGGAAAATACTTTGAGTAAAGTAAATAAATTAGAAATAAAGAATGTGCCTGAAAACGTTGCGACGGACATAAAACAAATAAAATGTAGACCACAATTCGAAAGAGTTATGGAGATGGATAAGATAGATTCAAAATTGAATAATACGATTGATAGGATATTTAATGAACTTTCTCCCGATGATTTCACGAGCGAAAATGAAGATAATGATTTAAATGTGACAAATATAATAGACTATACATGTAAAAAACGAATCTTTCAATTTAGTGTAAGAAATTTGCAATCTATGGAATCTACCAACCAAGAAAATGCAGAAAATTGTCCAGAATATAAAATTGACGAATTAAAATCTTTGACATTCAAGGAAAAATATGTTTATGCTGAGGATGAAAAACAGAAATTAGATCTTGATGAATTTGGTGATATAAGTGAATTGTATGTTCCAATTAATCAAAGGATATAGAAAGAAGAAAGCAAGAAGCTTTTACAGATATGCAATCAAATAGAAAAGTCTAGTTTTGCTTTCGAAAATATTATGGACGAAACCGATAATGAAAGTATACATTTAAACACGTAATATTATATAAAATGATATTATATACTTCGGTTTTAGAAAGTTATATTTATCAAATAATAGAAAGTTCTACAATATATATAAAAATAGTTTTGTATTATATTTGTCAAATTCAGGTTTTTAAAATATAAATAAAGATACAACAATGATCAATAAAGATCAACATATCACAATACATGACAATGACACATGGGTCATATTATGCATTATTAGGTCAACTTTTAAATATATTATATCGTTATTTTATTTTTTAGAATTATAGTTAAAGAGATCACATTCCATTAAAGTAAATATTTTAATTATTTGAATTGTATTAAAAGAATACAGTTTCTCTTACTCAAAATATATATTATATAATCGCGATATATGTGTGTAATTTAGATCATATAAGAGAATCTAAGATTTATGAACATTTTTGATATCTAGTATATGCTTATCATATTTTGTAAAAGTTTGTACATTTATAAATTATGTAAGAACTTTTTATTTTTATGTATGCAACAAATCTTTTTTGTTACTTTATAAAATAACCATAAAATGAGAGAGATATTTTATTTTTTTTATATATTCTTCTATGACATTAGATTATTTCAACTATGTGTACGAAGAAGCGACAAAGTGAAATAAGAGAGGAGAAGGAGGCCTGGGGTGGCATCAGGCAACGGCGGAGCAACCATGAGGTGAATAATTTATTATTTATTTATTATTATTCCGTGATTTATATCAAATTTATCCAAATAAATAATTTTTGCACAGTGTAATTTAATACATTGTATTTATCTATAATGAGAGCAAGAGTTTGGATAAAAAACTTTCAATGTGCCTCTCTCATTAACTTCTTAGTTTTACTTTGTTTATTTTGCACTATTTTTCTATGATTAAGATATTTTTTACAATCGAGAACATATATGAGCATATTTTATATATATTTATGAATGATCATATATATATAGACTTTTTTACCGGGTATTTAATTCACTAGATAATTGCAAATAAATATTTATCTTTTAGAATCATTACTTTGGATCGGAAGAAATATCTCGCATTGAGAGGATTTTTTATTATACCTATATAATTTATCGTGACTAATCAATTTTAATCGCCATCACGATTTGCGGAATGTTGCCGTGCTTCGACTATTGTATTTAAAGACACAATATATTATCACGAAACTCTAATGAACACATTAAAGACAAGGTCAATTTTGTGTTGTAATTTTTCAACACAAATGCAATATAAATTAATAATTGCGTATATACAGCGGCAAAATCTTCAACTCGTAAAAAGCGTTAAATATATAATCTATTAAAAAAGCACAGATTATGATACATCTTATTGTAACTTCAATTACTCGATGCTAGTTTCTTAAACAATAAATATAAATCCTAAGGTTTATGCTCGTTGAGATCAATAAGACCATTTGAATTAACAGAAATATACGTTACATCAAATCCTTCTGCTTCCAAGGCTCTACACGAATCCAATACACATTTCAGCTCCTAGATAAGTTCAACAAGTTCATTATATCTATTAAGAAATAGGACTTATTATAAGGACGCAAATTTCTCACTATCTGGGTCGTCATAACATGATTTTTCCTTGATTTATAGAACCTTGCTACACCTTTCACAGCTATATTATTACACTCTGTCGCACTGGATGTAAATATCACTTCCTACTTGTCTGTTCCTATGAAATCTGCAATTTGCTGTTGAAAAGAAAGTACACAAATAATTTCTCATAATTATAAGATCATAAAATACAAAAGTAAATTTTGCAAGTTAAGGCACCAACTTGGCGAGCATGCTCGACTGCTGCTTCCGACTCCCAACCATACATGCGAGTTCTGGAATGTGGATTGCCATGGTACACTGTTAAATACAGCATCATTTTATCTAATACCCGAGGATCCTGCGTGATAGTACGACGTCTTAGTTTTTCACATGCATATAGATTGCATCATGTGACATCACGCTTTGAATTTACCAGCGTGGTAGTAGCTTGAGCGTCCAAATAAAAAGATCTACCCTCCGTTGGACCCTTTTTATATTCGTCCGTGATAGGAGCTACAATGTATTAATAATCGCTATTAAATATCACACTTGACGTATATAAATATGATTAAATATTGCATTGATTTTGGTACCCCAACTTACATTCATACTCGGCGACGTCTGACAAGTGCTGATCGTACGTGTGCAAATAGCGATCTTTCACGCGATGCAGTGCGGATATCAAACACCTCGTCGATCGAAACATTCTAATAGTAGACTGAAATTATTCTCATGAGGAATCATGCATTCCACGAACTCGCATGTTCTAACCTCGTGTTCTAACCAGCACCGAGCTACACTCATTTTGAAACTCCTTCATTATTGCTCTAAAATTGTAATAAGATATACGCATTAAACAATTATAATCAATGAAGAATTTCATAATCATGAATACAATTGTAATAAATTATTTATTTAATTATTAGTAATTATTTATTTTATTAATTATCATATCACGTTCATTTGCATAGTGACTTCAAACGATTTTGAATCTTCGCGCCAAATTGTTTGAGGACTGCTAGAAGGTTTTCGATAGATATCGTGCGAGATCTTTGAATTGATTGGCTGAAACGAAATATATCGATTCGACGATCCGCCAATCACGACTGCGAAGCTTGACCAGCTCGACCAATCAGGACAAGGAAATTCTGGCGCCAACGAATTTTTCTTCCTCTTTCAGCGGAAACGTTGTGCCGTGCAGAAGCAGAAATTGCGTGCTCCGTTAATATCTGTACAGGTAAGCCGACAAAGAGATAATCAAGCCAAATAGATGTGATTATTCGCAATAGCATTGTCTTTTGAATAAATTGTGAGATAATATTGTTATATTTAATATGTTTATAGCATATTTTATAGATATTGTAAGAATAAGAAATCAAGTGACTTTTTCGGATCAGATAATCGCGGGCCATTAGATTACTTTTATCCTAACGGTCTTCCGAGTATTTGCACATTTATAGTGACGAATTCAAATTTGTACATACATTTATATAATCGAGTTTACATTGTGTCAAATGTTATTCTTATTGAAAGTTTGCTTAAAAATCTTGCATAGGAATTAATAGCAGAGTATCTCATTCTGATTGAATAAAGAATCGAACGATTCTATTAGAATTAAACAAAATATTTATATTACATTTTTATATAATAAAAACACTTATTAATATATTATTATATTGAATATGAAAGAGAAAGCTTAACTAAAAAATGTATTCTAATTAACAATTTTGCGTTTTTATTATTCATTTTATTGTTAGTAGAATATAATTTTTTACACAAGTTGCAACATCAAAATGAGAACTAACATAAACATTTATTTTACATTACTTAAATATTTCACTAGAGATTTTATTGCGTAGGATCATATATCTATATCACATTTAAATTAATATCGCTTTTGCGATCATTAGAAATTCAAAATGATACCAAAACTCTACATGGTGTATCTGTATAGAAGAGAGAGAGAAGGACTCTCCCTTATAAATTAAACAAATACAATCATGAGAATATTAGATATTATTTTTATATAAACATGCACACACACACACACACACACACACACACACACACACACACATTAATATAAATTTATATAATTTACAAATAATTTTTTATTTTCTTGAAGTTTTGCATATGTGCTTGTGATGTCGCAGATTTTATTAATCATCTTCAAATTTGTTTAATAATTAATGTATTTTAACTTTTATCACAACAATGATAATTAACCAACAAAATTAATATTAAAAAACATATAATAAAATAAAAAACATTACATTGTATAATATAAATAAATTTCAATTTTGGATAAATTTTAATTTAGTATTGGATTTAAAAAAGTATCGTAATTATTTGATTATAATAAAATAATACATATGTAAATAATTATTTTGAAAAAAATAAGAAATAAAAAAAAAGATTAAACACATCATGTTTTAAATACAAAATTAAAATTTTCAATGTGATAAGACATTATAATCTTGCTCCTACTTTTCTGTTCATTTCTTATTAAAATATGTATTTGCATAAGTTTATAATTTAATTATTAATGAAACAACAGGTAAACAAAATGAATGATATATTAATTAAAATAGGTGTCTTTTAACTTTTAAATAATTTCTGATTTTTCCAAAGTTGTATATTATGTTTACTCTTTTAATGTTGCAAGTTTTATTAATTATTTTCAAATTCTTTTTAACCATTATTATCAATATATTAATTTTTAACAGTTAAAAATAATAACAATGATTATAAACTATTAATATAAGCAAAAAGAGACAATATATATAAATTATAAATATATAATATTTAATATATTACTTTTAATTACATATTTTTTAATAAATTAAATATGTATGAATTTTTGTTAAAAATCTAAATTTTTAATGGGTTTGATAGATATTCGTCTTGAAAAAATTGCACGGATTTTATTTTGATTTCGTTAAAACAAATTACAATTTTTAATCGACATAATACTTATGTTAGTAATTTTTTTCTTTTTTTTGCTCCTATATACTCTCTTGTAAAATTTTGAAAGTTTTTGCTTATACTTTAAGTGTGGAATAATCTGGATAATTTTCTATTATGATAAGCAAAACATACATAAAATTACTTTAATCCATCATCAATATATATATCATTATGGTACCCAAATAATAATCCTGATCCTATAAAATTAATTGTTTTGAAAGAAATGATTTTTGACATAAAATTAATTTATTAACAGATACGACAATTACTGCGGATACTATGGATGACTTGGAGATCTTCACACAAACATCATCTGGTATCGTTTATTGTCACGTCAACAATTTATTGTACAGGTTAGTGGCCTAGATCGATATATATAGTTGTTTCATTGTGATGTACCCCATGCTATCTTTACTTTGTATTAAATCTATTACATATGAGTTTTCAATGTAACTACTAAGTAGCAAACATTCATAATGCAGTGCTCTAAACATCACTTTACTTTTCCTTATATAAGATTTTTTTTCTCTTTAGTTTGGGCCATTTCGATTGTGTCCATATCTATTGTAGATGAGATTTATTTCCCTTCATAATGTTTTCGGCTTTCTGCAACTGTATACGTTGTTTTGTCATTATCACTTTTAGCAATTTATTATATTCATAGGTAAATGAAAACGTTTGACATAAAAAAAAACGATCTGTAACGAATAGCTAACGCGCCCTACAGGCGCGTTTATCTATCTCTGAGTTAAACGCGATGATTTAAGAATAATTGTGTTTTGTATGCGACCGACCAGTGATTCTACGCAATTTTGGCAGACCAAGAATGATTTTATGTATGCAGAAAACAGCAATTGCAAGGTTTCATCTTTCTAATTTTAAAATCAAATTTTTATAAATCTTTAGACGTCCTTATAAAACTCTGTCGCAAAGAAAAAATTATTGTAATTCGAAAAATATGCATTTCCGATCCTATGATCATCTGAAATATTTTGTCATTCTTAAAGTCAATAAAAAAACTGTTAAATCGATACCTGAAATAGCGAGAGATATTTCCAATGCTGTATGTACTTTATATGCACATGCACAAAAAAGAGAGTTTTTATGTCAAATGTTTTCATTTATCTATGAATATATTAAATTGCTAAAAGTGATAATGACAAAACAATTAGTTAGTTAGCGATTCTGTTACTCGTTAAACAGATAACTACATCGTTACATGTCGTTATCCGTTTAACGATTTTCAGATTTACGATTTACATTGGTACTTTGCCAATAGCTTGCACAGCATCTGTGTGAAAAAAACTTCCTTCTTTCTGTAACATTTGGAAAAACATTTTAAGAAAAACTTTCTTCTTTCTGAAACATTAAGAAAAACAAATTAAAAGAGAATTATAATAGAATAAACATAATGTTAAGGTCTTAACACTCACCTACAAATGGCGCCAACTTCTTCGATAGGCTGTTTAACACCAATCTCAGTATTCACCATCATTACAGAAACGAGCGATGTACATGGACTAATGGTTGCTTCTAATTAGTTGAGATAAATAAGACCATTTGAATTAACAGAAATATACGTTACATCATATCCTTCTGCTTCTACACGAATCCAATACACATTTGTGCTCCTAGATAAATTCAACAAGTTCATTATATCTATTAAGAAATAGGACTTATTATAAAGACGCAATTTTCTCACTATCTGAGTTGTCACATGATTTTTCCTTGATTTATAGAACCTTGCTACACCTTTCACAGCTATATTATTACACTCTGTCGCACTGGATGTAAATATCACTTCCTACTTATCTGTTCCTATGAAATCTGCAATTTTCTGTTAAAAAGAAAGTATACAAATAATTTCTCATAATTATAAGATCATAAAATACAAAAGTAAATTTTACAAGTTAAGGCACCAACTTGGCGAGCATGCTCGACTGCTGCTTCCGACTCCTAATCATACATGCGAGTTCTGGAATGTGGATTGCCATGGTATACTGTTAGATACAGCATCATTTTATCTAATACCCGAGGATCCTGCGTGATAGTACGACGTCTTAGTTTTTCACATGCATATAGATTGCATCATGTGACATCACGCTTTGAATTTACCAGCGTGGTAGTAGCTTGAGCGTCCAAATAAAAAGATCTACCCTCCGTTGGACCCTTTTTATATTCGTCCGTGATAGGAGCTACAATGTATTAATAATCGCTATTAAATATTACACTTGACGTATATAAATATGATTAAATATTGCATTGATTTTGGTACCCCAACTTACATTCATACTCGGCGACGTCTGACAAGTGCTGATCGTACGTGTGCAAATAGCGATCTTTCACGCGATGCAGTGCGGATATCAAACACCTCGTCGATCGAAACATAATAGTAGACTGAAATTATTCTCATGAGGAATCATGCATTCCACGAACTCGCATGTTCTAACCTCGTGTTCTAACCAGCACCGAGCTACACTCAGTTTGAAACTCCATTATTGCTCTATAATTTTAATAAGATATACGCATTAAACAATTATAATCAATGAAGAATTTCATAATCATCAATACAATTGTAATAAATTATTTATTTAATTATTAGTAATGTATTATTTATTTTATTAATTATCGTATCACGTTCATTTCCATAGTGACTTCGAACAATTTTGAATATTCGCGCCAAATTGTTTGGGGGCTAATAGAAGGTTTTCGATAGATATCGTGCGAGATTTTTGAATTGATTGGCTGAAACGAAATATATCGATTCGACGAGTATCCGCCAATCACGACTGCGAAGCTTGACCAGCTCGACCAATCAGGACAATGAAATTCTGGCGTCAACGAATTTTTCTTCCTCTTTCAGCGGAAACGTTGTGCCATGCAGAAGCAGAAATTGCGTGCTCCGTTAATATCTGTACAGGTAAGCCGACAAAGAGATAATCAAGCCAAATAGATGTGATTATTCGCAATACCATTGTCTTTTGAATAAATTGTGAGGTAATATTGTTATATTTAATATGTTTATAGCATATTTTATAGATATTGTAAGAATAAGAAATCAAGTGACTTTTTCGGATCAGATAATCGCGGGCCATTAGATTACTTTTATCCTAACGGTCTTCCGAGTATTTGTACATTTATAGTGACGAATTCACATTTGTACATACATTTATATAATCGAGTTTACATTGTGTCTAATGTTATTCTTATCGAAAGTTTGCTTAAAAATCTTGCATAGGAATTAATAGCAGAGTATCTCATTCTGATTGAATAAAGAATCGAACGATTCTATTAGAATTAAACAAAATATTTATATTACATTTTTATATAATAAAAACACTTATTAATATATTATTATATTAAATACGAAAGAGAAAGCTAACTAAAAAATGTATTTTAATTAACAATTTTGCGTTTTTATTATTCATTTTATTGTTAGTAGAATATAATTTTTTATACAAGTTGCAACATCAAAATGGTCAATGAGAACTAACATAAACATTTATTTTACATTACTTAAATATTTCACTAGAGATTTTATTGCGTAGGATCATATATCTATATCATATTTAAATTAATATCGCTTTTGCGATCATTAGAAATTAAAAATGATATCAAAACTCTACATGGTGTATCTGTATAGAAGAGAGAGAGAAGGACTCTCCCTTATAAATTAAACAAATACAATCATGAGAATATTAGATATTATTTTTATATAAACATGCACGCGCGCGCGCACACACACACACACACGCACACGCACGCACGCACGCACGCACGCACGCACGCACAAATTAATATAAATTTTTATAAATTAAAAATAATTTTTGATTTTCTTGAAGTTTTGCATATATTTGCTTGTGATGTCGCAGATTTTATTAATCATCTTCAAATTTGTTTAATAATTAATATATTTTAACTTGTATCACAACAATGATAATTAACCAACAAAATTAATATTAAAAAACATATAATAAAATAAAAAACATCACATTGTATAATATAAATAAATTTCAATTTTGGATAAATTTTAATTTAGTATTGGATTTAAAAAAGTGTATCGTAATTATTTGATTATAATAAAATAATACATATGTAAATAATTATTTTGAAAAAAATAAGAAATAAAAAGAAAGATTAAAAGATCAACACATCATGTTTTAAATACAAAATTAAAATTTTCTATGTGATAAAACATTAATAATCTTGCTCCTACTTTTTTGTTCATTTCTTATTAAAATATATATTTGCATAAGTTTATAATTTAATTATTAATGAAACAACAAGTAAACAAAATGAATGATATATGAATTAAAATAGGTGTTTTTTAACTTTTAAATAATTTCTGATTTTTCCAAAGTTGTATATTATGTTTACTCTTTTAATGTTGCAAGTTTTATTAATTATTTTCAAATTCTTTTAACCATTATTATCAATATTTGTCTTAAAAAAATTGCACGGATTTTATTTTGATTTCGTTAGAACAAATTACAATTTTTAATCTTCTTTTTAAGAATATTGAAACTAGATTTGCATATTACTCTATTAAAATAAAGGATTTATTTCTTGATATGCTTTCTTAATATAAGTATGATTTAATCGACATATATTTTTGTTGATCTTGAAATTCTACATAATTGTGTTCTGATTTTTATATTGTAACTTATATCATTAATTATTTTTTTATAGATATTGGCTGATGTTTGGACGTTTAATGGCTATCGCCAAAATTCGACTAAGTTCGCAGAAATTCGGTGAGTGATTGATAAATATTAATATTCTATTATCTGTGGTCTGTACATTTTGAAATGAGATATCCCAATAAAATTTCATAACATTTTTTTAATACTAAAGAGTAGATTTTACTAGAATGGTAATAATATAAATAAATTTTTTTATAATCTTTGAATAAATTTTTAAATATTTTATTGCCAAAAATATATATCACGCATATCTTAATCAACTTTAAATTTCATATATACATATTTCAGTAGGCAATGACAATTATAAGATCTATTTCGTAACACGATAGCTACATCAGCGTGTTTTTAATTCATGCTAATCATAAAAGGTCTTATTTTTGCTCTAACACGTCTTTTTAAATTACAAAATAAAGTAAAATATAATAATATTCTTCTCTCTCTTTTTTTTCTCTCTAATTTTTTTCGCGGTATCTCATTGACGTATTAAAACGTTATAATCGTTATAACGTTAAAAAGTATGTTATATTCTATACTTTTTACCTTTTTTCTGCTATTGATATTCTATATTGATCACTCCTCTCACAAATGTCATGATCGCACATGAAAGTCAAAGCCTGTGATTGTTCGGTAATTATATAAGGATAGGATGAATCAAATACATCCACTCCTAATTCGATGAGATGAAGTACAGTAACAAGTGGTTTCCAACAACCCATTGATACTCTTATTTTATCAGTAGGCAGTAAATTCTGTAAAAAATTATATAGCACCGTTATATTGAAGTATTTTAAATATTAGACAAAATTTAAAATTTATAAACTGGTATTTACAATGGTATGCTGTACTATTTGTTTAATATGTTCTATTGAAATATTCTGTGCACTTGGACCATTATTATGTAATCCATCTATAACAAATCCTGCCAAAGGTTTATCTTTTAGATAATTTATGGAATCCTCTCTGGCTTGCCAATTACAACCACCTTCTACTGGTCCTAATATTCCCTTAGATTTTAATGTATCCGAGTGCAGGCGTATATTTAAACATTGTTCTAATTAAGTTTTGCTTCGAAGAATTGCCTTTGATACTCGTTCTGCACTACTATTAATATTTGTATCTCCATCACATACAGCAACATAGAGATCTGGTTTATAAGCTTGTACAAGCTCCATATATTTATCAGCAGTAAAAACAACTCTTTCTGTTCTGGGCCAGATAGAAATAGAGTCTAATTGCTGAAAGCCAGGGTTGGTAGTATACGCAGGATCTTGTATCGATAAAAAATTTATGTATTCCTGAAACAAAATTCTTTATAAGTAGAAGTTGAAATTTTAATACATATTAATATGTCGATTAATCTTTGATTATAACTTCATACTAACAAAATCAGCGATAGAAGTGCTAAACACTTTAATAACATCTGCCATTAATATGGTAGAGGGAAGTGCATGAGACGGAGAGTAGTTGTTACTCCAACGTTATCATTTTAAAGACATCTATCGTTAAATGTGGTATACGGCCACCCTAAACATTATTTTAATATAAAAAGAATAATATAAATATTATAAAAAAGATATTATGTATTTCATACCTTTGCGTAAATAAGAAGTAGAGGTGTTTCAAAAGAAACATTAGGCATTCTTTCAAATCCACTCAGAATACCAATTCGTGCAGCACAACGTGTTACAGAAGCACCAAAAAATTTCATTGTTATTATAATTTATTTTGCTATCTAATCAATTTTTTCTTAAAAGATAATAATAAATGATGAAGCGTGTTTAATATAACCAATAAATAAATTTTGAATTTATTGGTTATTTACGGTTATTATTATATATTACGTTTATCGATTTTATTATACGTTTATATGATGATATTATTTAAAAATATAAAATTTATTAAAAAGCGACCTGACTGGCCAATACAAAAATTTCTACACGACGTTTCGGCCCTTGGGTACGGGCTCTTATCAGATGTTGCTTTCAAGCTGTCGTGTAGAAATTGTTGTATTGGCCAGTCAGATCGCTTTTTAATAAATTTTATATTTTTATTCATCACTGGCGACTTCATTTTAATTATTTGATGTTATTTAAGTTTATTATATATATTATCAAAATATAATATATATAATATATAATATAACATATCATCAAAATAAAGATTGATATAATTATATCATTAATACACTCAAAAAGTTAAATAAAAGTCAATTTTAAAATAAAAATTAATTATTTTTAATACTATTAGTAAGAATTTAACTTTTTGTTACTTTTCTAATAAAATAAAATGACTCGACTATATAGAGTATTTTGTGTTTTAAAAAAAAAATCTTTTGCAATAAATACTCAATTTTTTATGAATAAATGTGAATAAGTGACTCAAATTTAAAACATATTTGAGATACATATTAATATTCCTTTGATACACCATATATTTTTATATTACGTTAGAATTATTCTATTTTTCTTGAAAGATTTTGTATTCTATGAACTTTCTATCAATAAATTTTCACACATTTTTCATAACGTACATAAAAATTAAAATTGTACAATAAGTCACATAATTAATTTTTTACTTGGCACCAGTGTTTCCATAATGTTAAATTTGTTAAAATCTTTTAGTAATATACATCTTGAGGTGTTTTGAACAAATTAGAAATTTAAAAAATCTTTAATTGCATACATTATAAATTACATCCTCTTTCAATATAGCTTAAAAATACACATTTCTATTCATAAATATTATTTATATAAATATCAAACATTGAATATCTTTAGAATAAAATTTATTGTATATCTATTATACTTACTCCATATTATTGTATAGTTTTTCCAAATGAATAATTAAAACCTTTCAAAACTTCCAGCCATTGCAGAACTTCGAGACCTTCCAGGACTTCCTCGGCCAGGCACGGGCTTCGCCCACTGCCAGGCACGTCGGCGAACGCCACTGCCAGTCAGGTCGGCGAACGCCACTGCCAGGCACGTCGGCGAACGAACGCCACTGCCAGGTACGTCGGCAAACGCCACTTCCAGGTACGTCGGCGAACGCCACTGCCAGGTACGTTGGCGAACGCCACTGCCAGTCAGGTCGGCGAACGCCACTGCCAGGCACGTCGGCGAACGAACGCCACTGCCAGGTACGTCGGCAAACGCCACTGCCAGGTACGTCGGCGAACGCCACTGCCAGTCAGGTCGGCGAACGCCACTGCCAGGCACGTCGGCGAACGAACGCCACTGCCAGGTACTTCGGCGAACGCCACTGCCAGGTACGTCGGCAAACGCCACTGCCAGGTACTTCGGCGAACGCCACTGCCAGGCACGTCGGCGAACGAACGCCACTGCCAGGTACTTCGGCGAACGCCACTGCCAGGTACGTCGGCAAACGCCACTGCCAGGTACTTCGGCGAACGCCACTGCCAGGCACGTCGGCGAACGAACGCCACCGCCAGGTACGTCGGCAAACGCCACTGCCAGGTACGTCGGCAAACGCTACTGCCAGGTACGTCGGCAAACGCCACTGCCAGGTACGTCGGCAAACGCCACTGCCAGGTACGTCGGCGAACGCCACTGCCAGTCAGGTCGGCGAACGCCACTGCCAGGCACGTCGGCGAACGAGCGCCACTGCCAGGTACTTCGGCGAACGCCACTGCCAGGTACGTCGGCAAACGCCACTGCCAGGTACTTCGGCGAACGCCACTGCCAGGCACGTCGGCGAACGAACGCCACTGCCAGGTACTTCGGCGAACGCCACTGCCAGGTACGTCGGCAAACGCCACTGCCAGGTACTTCGGCGAACGCCACTGCCAGGCACGTCGGCGAACGAACGCCACCGCCAGGTACGTCGGCAAACGCCACTGCCAGGTACGTCGGCAAACGCTACTGCCAGGTACGTCGGCAAACGCCACTGCCAGGTACGTCGGCAAACGCCACTGCCAGGTACGTCGGCGAACGCCACTGCCAGTCAGGTCGGCGAACGCCACTGCCAGTCAGGTCGGCGAACGCCACTGCCAGGCACGTCGGCGAACGAACGCCACTGCCAGGTACTTCGGCGAACGCCGGCCAGGTACGTCGGCGAACGCCACTGCCAGGCACGTCGGCGAACGAACGCCACTGCCAGGTACTTCGGCGAACGCCACCGCCAGGTACGTCGGCAAACGCCACTGCCAGGTACGTCGGCAAACGCTACTGCCAGGTACGTCGGCGAACGCCACTGCCAGGCACGTCGGCGAACGAACGCCACTGCCAGGTACGTCGGCAAACGCCACTGCCAGGTACGTCGGCAAACGCTACTGCCAGGTACGTCGGCGAACGCCACTGCCAGGCACGTCGGCGAACGCCACTGCCAGGTACGTCGGCGAACGCCACTGCCAGGCACGTCGGCGAACGCCACTGCCAGGCACGTCGGCGAACGAACGCCACTGCCAGGTACTTCGGCGAACGCCACTGCCAGGTACGTCGGCGAACGCCACTGCCAGGCACGTCGGCGAACGAACGCCACTGCCAGGTACTTCGGCGAACGCCACTGCCAGGTACGTCGGCAAACGCCACTGCCAGGTACGTCGGCAAACGCCACTGCCAGGTACGTCGGCAAACGCTACTGCCAGGTACGTCGGCGAACGCCACTGCCAGTCAGGTCGGCGAACGCCACTGCCAGGCACGTCGGCGAACGAACGCCACTGCCAGGTACTTCGGCGAACGCCACTGCCAGGTACGTCGGCGAACGCCACTGCCAGGTACGTCGGCAAACGCTACTGCCAGGTACGTCGGCGAACGCCACTGCCAGTCAGGTCGGCGAACGCCACTGCCAGGCACGTCGGCGAACGAGCGCCACTGCCAGGTACTTCGGCGAACGCCACTGCCAGGTACGTCGGCAAACGCCACTGCCAGGTACTTCGGCGAACGCCACTGCCAGGCACGTCGGCGAACGAACGCCACTGCCAGGTACTTCGGCGAACGCCACTGCCAGGTACGTCGGCAAACGCCACTGCCAGGTACTTCGGCGAACGCCACTGCCAGGCACGTCGGCGAACGAACGCCACCGCCAGGTACGTCGGCAAACGCCACTGCCAGGTACGTCGGCAAACGCTACTGCCAGGTACGTCGGCAAACGCCACTGCCAGGTACGTCGGCAAACGCCACTGCCAGGTACGTCGGCGAACGCCACTGCCAGTCAGGTCGGCGAACGCCACTGCCAGTCAGGTCGGCGAACGCCACTGCCAGGCACGTCGGCGAACGAACGCCACTGCCAGGTACTTCGGCGAACGCCGGCCAGGTACGTCGGCGAACGCCACTGCCAGGCACGTCGGCGAACGAACGCCACTGCCAGGTACTTCGGCGAACGCCACCGCCAGGTACGTCGGCAAACGCCACTGCCAGGTACGTCGGCAAACGCTACTGCCAGGTACGTCGGCGAACGCCACTGCCAGGCACGTCGGCGAACGCCACTGCCAGGTACGTCGGCGAACGCCACTGCCAGGCACGTCGGCGAACGCCACTGCCAGGCACGTCGGCGAACGAACGCCACTGCCAGGTACTTCGGCGAACGCCACTGCCAGGTACGTCGGCGAACGCCACTGCCAGGCACGTCGGCGAACGAACGCCACTGCCAGGTACTTCGGCGAACGCCACTGCCAGGTACGTCGGCAAACGCCACTGCCAGGTACGTCGGCAAACGCCACTGCCAGGTACGTCGGCAAACGCTACTGCCAGGTACGTCGGCGAACGCCACTGCCAGTCAGGTCGGCGAACGCCACTGCCAGGCACGTCGGCGAACGAACGCCACTGCCAGGTACTTCGGCGAACGCCACTGCCAGGTACGTCGGCGAACGCCACTGCCAGGTACGTCGGCAAACGCTACTGCCAGGTACGTCGGCGAACGCCACTGCCAGTCAGGTCGGCGAACGCCACTGCCAGGCACGTCGGCGAACGAACGCCACTGCCAGGTACTTCGGCGAACGCCACTGCCAGGTACGTCGGCGAACGCCACTGCCAGGCACGTCGGCGAACGAACGCCACTGCCAGGTACTTCGGCGAACGCCACTGCCAGGTACGTCGGCGAACGCCACTGCCAGGTACGTCGGCAAACGCTACTGCCAGGTACGTCGGCGAACGCCACTGCCAGTGAGGTCGGCGAACGCCACTGCCAGGCACGTCGGCGAACGAACGCCACTGCCAAATACTTCGGCGAACGCCACTGCCAGGTACGTCGGCGAACGCCACTGCCAGGCACGTCGGCGAACGAACGCCACTGCCAGGTACTTCGGCGAACGCCACCGCCAGGTACGTCGGCAAACGCTACTGCCAGGTACGTCGGCGAACGCCACTGCCAGGCACGTCGGCGAACGAACGCCACTGCCAGGTACTTCGGCGAACGCCACTGCCAGGTACGTCGGCAAACGCCACTGCCAGGTACGTCGGCAAACGCCACTGCCAGGTACGTCGGCGAACGCCACTGCCAGGTACGTCGGCGAACGCCACTGCCAGGTACGTCGGCGAACGCCACTGCCAGTCAGGTCGGCGAACGCCACTGCAAGGCACGTCGGCGAACGAACGCCACTGCCAGGTACTTCGGCGAACGCCACTGCCAGGTACGTCGGCGAACGCCACTGCCAGTCAGGTCGGCGAACGCCACTGCCAGGTACTTCGGCGAACGCCACTGCCAGGTACGTCGGCGAACGAACGCCACTGCCAGGTACTTCGGCGAACGCCACTGCCAGGTACTTCGGCGAACGCCACTGCCAGGTACGTCGGCAAACGCCACTGCCAGGTACGTCGGCAAACGCTACTGCCAGGTACGTCGGCGAACGCCACTGCCAGTCAGGTCGGCGAACGCCACTGCCAGGCACGTCGGCGAACGAACGCCACTGCCAGGTACTTCGGCGAACGCCACTGCCAGGTACGTCGGCGAACGCCACTGCCAGGTACGTCGGCAAACGCTACTGCCAGGTACGTCGGCGAACGCCACTGCCAGTGAGGTCGGCGAACGCCACTGCCAGGCACGTCGGCGAACGAACGCCACTGCCAGGTACTTCGGCGAACGCCACTGCCAGGTACGTCGGCGAACGCCACTGCCAGGCACGTCGGCGAACGAACGCCACTGCCAGGTACTTCGGCGAACGCCACCGCCAGGTACGTCGGCAAACGCCACTGCCAGGTACGTCGGCAAACGCTACTGCCAGGTACGTCGGCGAACGCCACTGCCAGGCACGTCGGCGAACGAACGCCACTGCCAGGTACTTCGGCGAACGCCACTGCCAGGTACGTCGGCAAACGCCACTGCCAGGTACGTCGGCAAACGCCACTGCTAGGTACGTCGGCGAACGCCACTGCCAGGTACGTCGGCGAACGCCACTGCCAGTCAGGTCGGCGAACGCCACTGCAAGGCACGTCGGCGAACGAACGCCACTGCCAGGTACTTCGGCGAACGCCACTGCCAGGTACGTCGGCGAACGCCACTGCCAGTCACGTCGGCGAACGCCACTGCCAGTCAGGTCGGCGAACGCCACTGCCAGGCACGTCGGCGAACGAGCGCCACTGCCAGGTACTTCGGCGAACGCCACTGCCAGGTACGTCGGCGAACGCCACTGCCAGGCACGTCGGCGAACGAACGCCACTGCCAGGTACTTCGGCGAACGCCACTGCCAGGTACGTCGGCAAACGCCACTGCCAGGTACGTCGGCAAACGCCACTGCCAGGTACGTCGGCGAACGCCACTGCCAGTCAGGTCGGCGAACGCCACTGCCAGGCACGTCGGCGAACGAACGCCACTGCCAGGTACTTCGGCGAACGCCACTGCCAGGTACGTCGGCGAACGCCACTGCCAGTCAGGTCGGCGAACGCCACTGCCAGTCAGGTCGGCGAACGCCACTGTCAGGCACGTCGGCGAACGCCACTGCCAGGTACGTCGGCGAACGCCACTGCCAGGCACGTCGGCGAACGAACGCCACTGCCAGGTACTTCGGCGAACGCCACCGCCAGGTACGTCGGCAAACGCCACTGCCAGGTACGTCAGCAAACGCTACTGCCAGGTACGTCGGCGAACGCCACTGCCAGGCACGTCGGCGAACGAACGCCACTGCCAGGTACTTCGGCGAACGCCACTGCCAGGTACGTCGGCAAACGCCACTGCCAGGTACGTCGGCAAACGCCACTGCCAGGTACGTCGGCGAACGCCACTGCCAGGTACGTCGGCGAACGCCACTGCCAGTCAGGTCGGCGAACGCCACTGCCAGGCACGTCGGCGAACGAACGCCACTGCCAGGTACTTCGGCGAACGCCACTGCCAGGTACGTCGGCGAACGCCACTGCCAGTCACGTCGGCGAACGCCACTGCCAGTCAGGTCGGCGAACGCCACTGCCAGGCACGTCGGCGAACGCCACTGCCAGGTACGTCGGCGAACGCCACTGCCAGGCACGTCGGCGAACGCTACTGCCAGGCACGTCGGCGAACGCCATTGCCTGGCACGGGGGGAGGTTTTAGTGCGGTGAAAGTCCCACACTACCCGGCGGTACGGGCCGTCAGGTGTGCATTAGCATTTCCTCCTCCCTCGTAAAAAAAAAAAAAAAAAAAAAAAAATGGTACGAGCACCGCCATTGTACATGTTCGGGCACCGCCATTGCCAGTTATTGACATAGGTTGAGTAGGAGTCCACCGTTGGCTCACCGTGGAAGCACCCTTAGGAGCACCCTAAGGAGCACCTTATCCCATATTTATCCTAATTTTTTGTAGCTCATCCATCCATATTGATTAATAACTTGACTTTACATCAGTTAAAGTAAAGTTATAATAAAATTATGTGAGATCAAAAGATATTTCGCGGATGTTTCATCGCGGAGAATTTTTTATACAGATTGTCTTAAAGCTGATTAATGCCCTTTCCATATGGGATGGTACAGTTGGTTGTACAGCTATATTTTCGCCAAGTGAAACTAAACCTATATTACAAATATCCCATTAGTTGTAAACTAAACCTATATGAAACTAAACCTATATTATAAATATCCCATTTGTATGAAATATGATAATAAATTTCACAATGTTTACCTTCCATGCGCAAGTCTTTCAAACGTTGCTCCAATTTTTTAATTTCTGGATTTGATTCAGAAACATCTACATTAGAAACATCTACATTGTCTTTATTCAATAGTTCTGCTAATTCTTTTTCCAACTCGGCATCCGAGTATGTGAGAGTCAATGTCTCAGATAAAATTGCGTGTATTTCTTGTTTCCTTTCTAAAATCTAGTCAATGAATAATAGATATTAATGTATCTTTTTTGTTACAATCACTTACTAAATATGTATAATAATGCATAATAATTTCTTACCTCATTAATATCGTCATTAATAATGTCTCTAACATCGTATTCCATTAAACCATTTTGTCCTATTTTCTTCAATACATCAGATGCAGTCTTGTAAGCAGACAATACAGCAGAATTAGAATGTGCATTTTCAATATTGGTGATTAGAGTGCGTAGGTTTGCAAGAGCTTGTGCACACTTTCAATACTAATCTCACTGTATCCTCTGAAATCTGTTTCTTAGTTTTGCTCTTGCAATATTGTACTACTTCAGAGATTGGGAATAAAACATTGTTCTTTTTAATGTCAGCGATGGAAAGAATAATATCATCCAATTCCCGAACAATTCGCAAGTGTATGTATCTCACTTCTGTGTTATTTGTATTCTGGCCTACTATATAATTCTTTACTTTGGAGAAAGACCAGTTAATTGTTTTTTTTTTTTTATAAATATATCAATTGACCATGCTGTCCATGTTTCGCATGGTTCTTGTAAAAAATCAGTCTCTTGAATTATTTCATTATTTCTGGAAAATTTTAATAAAATATATATATATTAAGATATGACAACATTAAAGAGCGCATATCAAATTAAATAATATTTCTGATTTATATAGACAATAACACATATACACGAATAATTATCTTTATTATAATAAAGACAATCATTGACTAATAATAACTAAAGTAGAAATATTTAATTAATTTATTGCATATTATATTTAATAGACTATAATACCTGAGAAGCTCTTCAATCACAGTAACCGGACAAAGAGGTGTGCAACCTCTTCTTTTAAAAGCTTCATTTAAATCGATGATAGAAAAACTGCATCGCATAGTATATTTCAGCCATTCATATATCAAATTATGCCAGAATTTGTATTTAGAAGTCCAATCTTGTGGATTAGCTGATTTACCGCGAAACGGTGAAAACAATGCACTCATTCTCTCTTCTTGATTCCAACATTCTGGTAGTTTTTTTGCTGGTAGCAGAAGATTGCCACTGGTGTTTTTATTGACCATCTTATTGTCAATGCTGATTTCGTTCATGAAGTCAATTATATAAAATCTCTTATAGTCTGCTTCTCAAGTTAGGTTATAAATATTGCTTGGCTATAATAAAGGCGTTTTATCTTCGCATATGCAAATCTTTTTTCAGCTTGCTTTTCATTTTCGTTAAACTGAATGGCGAGATTTGTGCTACAAATAAACAAAAATATACATATGCGTGAGAAACATTAAAGTGAGATTGTAAATTTGATAAATTGATTAATGTCATGTAGAGATACTAGATGTCGATAAGACATTTTTATCGACAGTTTAAATGTGACTTTTACCATCCGTAGTTTCGACTTATAATTCTCTCTTTAGTTACAATATTTGCCGACAAAGCGTTGGCGTATAAATCATAAATCTATGGATGTCGAATGTTATATTTGGTTAGTAATGAGACTAGACGAATTAAACAATGAATGAAACGTTAACGTGCATAGAGATTGAAGAAAGAAAGAAAGCTGCTAAGAAAGGAGGGATGACACAGTTTAATCGAGTTTTAAATGAATGTAGGGAAATGTTGAAATTCATGGGTATTGCTTGTGTTCAGAGCCATGGTGAAGCAGAAGCTATATGTGCATATTGAAATGAGGATGAGGTACATTTATAACTTAATTTTCTTTGATAAACAAATTACTGATTATCTTAATTATAAAGAAGAAATATATTTTTAGCTTGTAGATGGATGTATAAATCAAGACAGTGATTGCTTCTTATATGGCGCAAAAGGTGTAGTATACAGAAACTTTTGTACAAGTAGTCAAGGAAATCGTGGAGCTACAGCTGGTTCTGTAGATGTCTACAATATGGAAAAGATAGAAAAGACATTGAATATAAGACCAAATAAAATGATAGCATTGGCTTTATTGTGCGGCTGTGACTATAATGAGGGAGTGAATGGTGCTGGAAAAGAGGCTGCTTTAAAATTTTTCAAGACTGTAGACGATGAAAATGTTTTACAAAGGTTAGAATATTAGATGCATCTAAAGATTATATATTAATCAAATTTATCAAATTATTGTAACTAAGTTGTTTTTATTTCCTCTCTTTTCAGGATTCAAGATTGGAGAACTGACACAAGTTTAGATAGAATTGAGTCAGATTTATTAAATTCTGATTTATGTACAGCATGTGGTCATCAAGGAAAACTACAAAAACAAAAAATCGGGTTGTGCTGATTGTGGTACTGTTGGAAAGTGTAATGATGACTTCAGGTAAATTATTAGTGCATTACGTATCTTTGAGTTGTATATTGTACTTAATAATTAAATATATTGTATTTTAATGTACATAGAGAAAAGAGAATACTGATGATAAATGAAATATCATTGAGGAAAAAGGCACTTTATGGTGAAAATTTCCCAAATCAGGAATTAATAGAAGAATTTCTTATTAAAAAAGATTCAGTTCCAACTAAATTGGATATAGAATGGAAGCAACCTCAAGTCAATTTGTTGTAAATATATTGTTAAATATATAAATGTTTCATACACAGTAGATTGGAGAGAAATCTTTTTTTCCCCCTCTCTCTAAATTAGATTTTCTTCCGTGTATCCTAAAGGTTATCATCATTGCATTAAATTTCATGTATTTTATCGCATTACTATTCGTAATTAAAAAGATAGGAAGGATAATCTAAGGGAAGACACATAGAAATTAAATTTTCAATTTACAATATGCTTTATTTTCCAGCAGCAGTATTAATTTTGTTTAATTTGTATATTTTATACAACATTTCGTTTATACCACTGCCACAGAATGTAGCATGTTTTCTTTTGACAATAAAAAAAAAGGTGTTTTTAGTCAAACAGGCCAAAACCCATGTCGTCGTCTTCCGATTCAGATTCTTCCTTAGCAGGTTTCTTCTCTTCTGTTAAAATAAAAATTATTTGTATTATAAAACGTAAATATGTAAGTGTAATACTATAGTAAGTGTAAAGTGCAAGACTACTATTTGCATTAATACAAATGATAGTATTAGACTTTTAAAATTAGCACATAAATAAAATGTACCTTTCTTTTCTTCAACAGGAGCTGCTGCACCGCTGGCAGGAGCTGCAGCGGCACCTGCAACAGCTGCTCCACCAACTGGCATGGATGATAATTTTTCCCTGCCTAAAATCACACAGTCATATGCAGTTTGTCTCATAGAAAAATAACATATACATTCTTTTAAGATAGTTTTTGCAAAAAATACGTCAATATACCCTTGGCGATCAATTCATCGATGCTCTTTCCATTCAATTCTGAAATAACTTTTTTCAGTTTTTCAGTATCCGTTTCAATTCCGACCGATGATAAAATCTTTTCAATGTCATTTTGGCTTGGCGAGGCTTTGCCTCCCAAAACAGCCAACATATAAGCGGCCACGTAACGCATTCTGCAAAACGTATTTCTATCAAAATACTAATAGACTTGTATAACATAATTATTCTAAATGCTAATTATGTTCAGTAAAAAATATAACATCACTATCATTCAATCGAAAGATGGTATATGAATCATCATGAAAGAATAAATTCTAAATGTGTATCTAATATTACCAAGTGTTACAATATATTTTTTTTATATAAAGTAGCATTCGCGCAAGGCGTGATAATTGATATATTTCATATTTTATATACACAAATATATGTATGCTACGATATACATTTATACCCCTATGACATAACCTATTGTATCCGGCGTGTGTGTGAGAAATCGAATTTTCTATATCAAACGTTATCGTTTTTCAGAAAAATATAGAGAAAAAAAAGTAGAAAACAACGATCAAATGTTACTTTGCATATATTTATACGCGCTATTTTTCGTCGCATGAATGCGACGCAACTGAAGGCATCCAACGATAAAGAGAATTATAAAATGCAATCGGCCAAATACGTCAATTATTTTAATTCATCAATGTTCGAATAATTCAAAGTAGGAAATATTATTTTCTTATATAAAATCGGATCTACTAAAGACGTACCTTTAAGTCTTACGACACGAAACGTGGACTTCGCTGATAGAGCAAATATACAACGTGCACGAGTTGGCACCGGAAGAACCAACCACTGATGACGATAATATAAGAACAAGAAACTGGGAAAAATTTGTCAACGAAGAAGGGTGCACTTTATCCTAGTGTTACAGATCGGCTTCGAAGCGTTTGATTGGACGAACGGAACGAAAATTTCACGCGTGTCGCGCATGCGCGAAAAATGGCGTCCATCTAATAACACTGCTTCGTCTATTCTATAAGTTTTATATGTTTTATGATCACAGTAATTTCTCGCGTGGTCGTCGACGAATGGACGAACTTGGTGACCATGTGCATGTGTTTATATTGAAAAATGTAATATTTGTTTAAATGTTTAATAAAATATATATTTATCGGCAGAACTCACGTTTTATGTTGTGACGATTTATTAAAGGTATGTATAACAGATCGAAGAGTTTAATATTTCATGAAGAACATGTTTTATTTTGAATTATTCAAATATCGATGTTTAATATTTCATAAATAATATGTTTTATTCTGAATTATTCAAATAGCGAAATACTTAACGTATTCGCTGTCTATTTCGTATTTCATAATTCATCATATCGTTCGGTGCTTTCGGAACATTGTGCGAAAATGACGTGTATAAGTGTACACAAAATAATACAAATGTTTTTTTACTTTTTTCTTTATGTATTTTCTTGAAAGTAGTATAAAACATTTGATATATAATCGAACTCAATGTCGTCGCCGAATAGGTTATATCTAGATATAAATATATTGACTTTTATCTGTATACATAAAATATGAATATATCACACTCTGCGCGAATGATACTACTTTATATATGTAGAAAACAAACATATCTTGATACTTGGTGTACATCTTTTACAATTGGACATATTTTTAGAAGTTTATTCTTGTATTAAGTGTCTGTTTCAAAAGGCAAAACATCGTCAAATCAAAATGATATTGATAAGTTCATCGATCTTTGTTTTTATGTATGACTATTTACTTGAATTTATAAAAACAACATACATTCATTTATGTTGTGTTTTTATAAATTTTCTACATATTGTTGTGTTACTTAAGCCAAGGACAAATTATTGTTTATGCCAGAGCAGCTGCTACAGGTATTGCAACTCCTGCCAGTTCCTATTCCAAGCATTCAAAATGTTAACTAAAGTGCATTTTATATTTCTGTCAACGTATTTTATTAAGTGTTCTTTACATCTAATCTAATCTTTTTTTTTTAATTTTTAACTTTAGATTGTATCTTGTCTTCTCTCTATAATGGTTTGATAATTGTGATTTTTTTTCTTCCTTAATTGTGGCTATTTGCTCCGATGATTTCATAGATTTCCATTCTTGATCTATTAACAATTTTTTTGCATTAAAGAATAATGTGTCCTTTTCTACACAAATTTTTTTGAGATTTTTGTTATATTCAAATTTCGAGTAACTTCTTGTCTTTTGACTTATTTACTTTCACAGTTGATGCATCTCATATCTTTTTCACGCCTTCTGTAGTTCTCCTCTGCACATATCATATATTTAACATGTTTTCCCTTTTTTTACAGAACTGTTTCCAGGAGGCCAAATTTGTGAGTTATAGGATTGTATATCATTTTGTATATATAGTCTTATACCATTTGTTGTAAGAATATTATGTAATTATATTTTGTTCTAATTCTAACTAAATATTCTGTGGTTATAATTATAGATGTGTGGTAAATATAGAGTTCACATTAATTATGCCTATGAGAGGCCATTAGATAATGTATTGAGAATGTATTGTTCAGATTATATGTACAAAAAAAGGAATATTTAAAATGTAAAAAATAATACGTTACATAGATAGAGAAAGATTTATCAGTTTACCTTTCTTTCAGATATTCTTTGTGTTATGGGACTAATTATAATAAAATCTTTGAAGATTTATCTTGGCAGTGAATTTTGACACCACACCTCTCCCCGTTCCACACATATATATAAAGAAAAGAAAGCTTTTGTATATATCAACCAAGTAGAAAATTATGTATTTGTTTTAATATCTTATGTACAATATTACAAAGATATAGATTATCAATCAATATCTTAACTACTTAGATATCCTAACCATTGTTCATGTTTAATGCCATCGTAATATTATTGATAATACTTAATATTTAATGTATAATTATTTAAATATATGTAACTATCATAAACTAATATACTCTAAGGTTGGTATTAAACCAAATGTCAAATAAATGCACACGTAACATTCAAATATTATTAGAATAATTGCATTTCTTTTTTTGAAGTGTTTCTTTTTATAAATTATATACGAAAATGTAACAAAAATGCAATATATAAAATCTACAGAAACTAATATTATTGAAGTGTGTTGTAACAGACTTAAAAATTCCGTAAGTAAAAATATTGTATTCTATGAAAACAATAGTCAGAAAGATATATTAATCTAAGAGATAACATTAAACCTATTGTTCCATGTTTAATAGGTAATGCTGAGAATTAAACGTAGCATTATATGTATTTTGAGTACTGTTAGTGCATCAGTTATGAACTATATATATACATATATAATAAATCAATGCCTTTGAAAAAGACTATCTTAAATAATCACACATTGATTGTAATCGTATTTGTAGATGTGATACTGTAGTATTGTATAATTTAAATTGAATCTTTCATTCAAGACACACAAATTCATTGCTCTTTTTAATATAATCATTTCAGTTATCATATTCGTTCACTAATTAATTGGCTTGGCTTGAATTCTAGAAAACTAGCAAATCACTATATTTTATTTAGTTGTTTAGTACTTTTATAAATATGTAAGAGAGCGCAGAATATACACAAAGTTTTCTAGGACAAATTACACAGCAAGTTTAATATTTCAACAATATTTCTATTCAATTTACTAACAAAAATTTCGACGAGGTATTGTCAAAATAAATATTAACAGTATTCAAAATACATATAATGTTCAATTCCCTTATATGGTTTACTTTCTTATCCGTGAAAAAAATATCATCCAGTAGATCTTACTCTAGTTTATATGTACATTATTTTATTGTCACTATCTCTGTGTGTGTATGGATCTCTAGTTTTCAGAGAAATTCAATTTATCCTCTTCGTCGAATATCGATCCATCATCAGATAATTCGTGTTCTTCGTTCATCAAAATATACTTTGCTTGCGCGTTACAGTCACGTTCCTTTTTATGCGATTTTTTAATAGAAATCGTATGCAACAGTTTGATGAAATTCGTCGCGTTCGAATTATTTGGAGGTGTTGTATTCAGTTCTGATTTTTTTATGGTGTTTACGTCAATACTGTCTCTTGCTCGGCTCGTAGATGGTTGAGGATCGTCGTAAATAATTTCCTCACAGCATTTGCTCTCCTCCTTCTCTTCTTCATCACGCGTATTACTGCACATTCCCGTTTTAACACAATCAATGTCAACATCCATATGTTGTAAGGAAGTATGTTGTTTCAACATACTTGTAAAATTGACAGTTTCAGTTTCTTCAACATACGATTCTTTCTTCGACGAAACTGGTCTTTTGCATATGCTGCGACTATTCTTGTCTTTCTTATGCGATTTTTTAATAGAATCTATATTACAAAGTAGTTCTGTCGTCGACATATTTATCGGAGTTGATCTACCATTTTCGTCTTTCAGATCTGCAACATCCGCTGGTCCATTGCTCGAAACAGATGCATCAGTCTCAAGTATTTTAAAGCTAGCATATGTAAGATCTTCGTTTTCTCGCGGTTTTTTCAAACAACGTGCGACTGGCGTCATACATCTGGAACAATCGATTTCCTTTGATGTCGTTTGTGCAGGTTCATCTTTTTCCTGCGACATTCCGTCTGCACAAACACAATTTGTAACTGTAAACCGGCTTGTCGGTATTACTTTTCTGGCAGGAGTATAAATTTTAAATTCATCATTTGTGTTGTTACATCTCAACGATGGCGATTTGGAAGAATATAACAACTTGCATACATCGGTTTCAAAGGACACGTTCATTGATTTTTTCTTCTTTTTGGGTGATACATCAAGAGATTCATTTAACTCGAGTGAGTCATTCCCATGTAAAATTTTGCTAGTATACCTTTCTTCGTATCTATTATCTTGTAATGAAGTGTCATCATATCTTTTACGATACTCATGATATTTATGGCATTTGGCGAGACCGGAAATTCTCTTGCTGCACTTGTCTTTTTTGTGTGACTTTTTAACTGATTTAAATTCAGATAGTAAGAGTCTGCTTGAATTTATGTTTTCAGGTGTGCTCGGCCGATCGGCATTCTGTGAACTTAAGCTGTCGCAAGTTGCGACAGCTGCCTCATTTTTAACATCTTTACACTGTTCATTAAAAGTATCTTGAGCTGATACTTCAAATTGTGCTGTTTCTATATTCTGGTAGAGAATTTTGGCTTTTAATTTAGTTTTTCTATTTTCATGTTTAATCTTTTTATGCGATTTTTTAATCGATTCTGTGAATACATGTTCTAAAATATTTATATTATTTTCAGGTGTAGCCGCTCCATTACAATCTTGAGAAACAGTTGAATTGGGTTCTGGAGATACCATTCTGTTTCCATCCATCACGTTAACATTACAAGTATTTAACGATCTTTTTTGCGAGGATGGCCGAAATATATCCTTATCACAGATGTTTTCTGCGGAATGGTCTTCTTTTTTATCGTCATAATTTGTGAAATGTGTACTATCTCCCTGTTGCATATTTTCTTCACACCTTTCACAATCACTCGAATCAATGTTGTGTATTTTATCATCTTCCATTTCATCCAATCTGTTTTTCAAAAAATTCTTTTCCCTTGATGTGACTTTTTGCTGTGCACCATGCTCCAAAACTAATTCAGTCTCAGAAAGTTCATCGTCTGAATCATAAAAAAGTGTTTTCTTAACACTTTTGTTTTTTCTCTGAGATTCTTTTACGAAAGTCCCACTGCAACTAGCAATTGCAGATATATCTGTTGCTATTGATTCCAACATACTTGTATGTGTGTCTTCGTTTGTTGCAGGAACATTTTTCTGCTGTGTAAATGATCGTTCTTCATGACCATGCAGTTTCTCCTGTTAGAATAGAAATGTTAATGCATCGATTACAAAATTATAAATATATAATGTCTTAGAATTAATAGAAAGCAGAAACATGGATTATTTCTAAAATTTGGAATTTTTCCTTACAGAATAAAAATTTCCAAAAGCTTATTTTTCAAATATTTTCTAAAATATTTTCCAAATTTCAATGTTTGACATTGACAATAATTAAGACTTATCTAAAGTGAGGAATATATATAGAAGTATTAATTTTCATAAAGGCCTTTTTAGTAACTTGTATAAAAAATTATTAATTGGATTTATTTTTGCTAACAAAAACAGATCATTACTTCTTTTTATGAATTACAAGATTGCATGTGTCAATTCATTACCGCTCATGATGACAATATAATAATTATGAAAAAATATATATTATGTTATGTTTGTGTGTAATTGTAAAGATACATATTGTGAAATGTTGCTCAATATATCGATTTCTGAGAAGAAATTATAAAATATTTACATTTATATATGTAATTTTATCAAGGTGATAATTAAATGTATGAAGTTGTAACGATACATATATATATTCACACAAAATAGTTTAAAGATGAAAAAATGGAAGAGAAAAGAAAACTGCAATATTGCATGAATTATATACCTTTTTATGACTCTTTTTGATAGCACTCATACTTTCTGGGATTAAATTCATCATGTTGTCAGGTGTATGTGACCTATTATGTGCATCCTGATTGAATTCCTGGAATAAATTCCTGGGTGTACTCGCAACTATAACACAGCCGGGTATTTCTGATCTATTCTCCCGCCTAAAGGAATGTAAATCAGGTGTTTGTGATGTGTGTAGAATGTTGTCGATTCTTTCTTTGAGATTGGTTCGGAGCGACGATGTAGAACAAGATAATCCTGATTCGTTTGCATTTTCTTCTGTATTAATCCTCCTATTGCTCGACATTTTGGAAATTTTTCGATTTTGCTGAGGTGTTTGATTTTGATTTTCATCAATTGACTCCAAAGATGCCAACATGCTACTGGTGGCAGAATCATTCGAACTTGAATCGAGCCTCAAGGGTTTGTCTAACATGGGTGACGATGTGTCAGTAATTGAATCAGCAGGAGAACTCGTATCAAAATTACTTGTCTTCTGTGGACTTGGAGAATCAAAATTCAATGATTTTTTTATATCCATGTTTCCTTGATAAAACGAATCACGATTGAAACTAAGTGCTCTCATTATTTTAGCTGATCTGGATAAGTCTCGCAAGTCTGACTTGGCTGCATCATAAGAATCATTGTCTAAATTTGAACTTGGATATCTTAACAAATTATCCTTCCTTGGACTAATAACATCAAAATTCAAGGATCTATTCATTTTATGACGAAATAAACTTGTACTTTTTAGTGGAACTGATTTACTGAGCACTCTGGGTGATCTAAATCGTCGTTTCAAAAAGAATCTATTTTTATCCAATGGACTCAAATTTATAAACAATTTATGTTCCGATTCTGGATTCATTTTATTATCCTTATTGTTGCTATTTGTTTTTGCTAATAACTAGTTCTCCCTCTATTCTATGATCATCTCTATCCTTTATTCAGTGTATATGTGATGCATTTATGTCATATATAAGCGTAATAAAGACATGTATACATATATATACATATAATTATATATATGTACATATAAATATATAATTATATCTTGTGGAGGATTATTGCGATAATCTTTTTATGAAGATTGTATATGCATATTCCTTTTTTTTTGAAGATTTCTGGAATAAACAAAAATTATTTATGAAAAGCGATGCATTAATTATTTTTGCTGCCTAACTATAATCAAATAATAATCTAACAACTTTATATTAAAATGATAAAAGACATTTTAGATTGCAATATATTTTTATATAATTAAATGATTTAAGTTCCTATAATGTAATTATAACAGTACTATTTGTTATGTGTCTACTGTTCCGTTCGTTAGTCTGCAAAATTTCTAAGATAATGCTTGAAAAATTTTAATAGAAAACAATTCGCATGTATACCAAGAGTTAGCACACGTTGCGAGTATGTGTGTACGCGTACACATTAAGAAAGGAAGAGATGGATAAAGATGTAAAAAAAAAGAGACAGGAAAAGGCATAAGAGAAAGAGAGAGGAAGAGAGAAATGTAAATCAGAATAATGTGAAGAGAAATGAAATATTACGAAAAATACGGCACATTCAAAAATATTTGCTTACGATTTTGACCGCATATGTAAGATCGGTTCTTCATCATCAATGGCTGCAGAGAAGTAAAATCCAGTTAACGAATTACTCTCATAAATCACTCAAACGAGCGTCCTCGTTGTTTCACTCAACTGTGAAACGAATATCGTGAAATTTGAATATCAATGTATGCAACGCAAGGTAATCTTCTTGCAATCAATTACGAAAACACACAAGGAATTAATTAGGATCACAATGTACGCAACGTAGCTCCTTCCTACACGATCCTGTACGATCCTTGCACGTATCCTGTGATAGAATAGCGGCGAATGGGTCAAATTCCGCGCATGCGCAAGCATAGAATCACCAGCGAGCACCAATCAGAACAAAGAAACTATGCATCTCTAATCCAAGTGGGTCGCATCCATTGGATTAAAATAAGGAGTGCGCAATCTATATATGTCATTACATCTATGGTTATAGTACGCGTGACGAATTTTTGTTACTAGACGCAAATCGATTATCGATTGGTCGGTTCCGACAAGAAGAGCGCATATGTTCGTTTGTAGATGCGCGCCGCCCATCTATAATATCGGTTAATTTCCACGACCGAGAAACTCGATTTTATCCTGAGGATTCTGCATTTCTCCTCGGTTTTTCAGCGTTTGTGCTTTGTTCCTTTCGGTAATCTTCGGCGACCGATAGAGTCCTTCTGCGCGATAGAGAGAGGGATCGCGCACCACGTCTGATATTCGGACGGGTGTAGTCCGTTGTGGGAAACACCGCCCTGGGAAACAAATTAAGTGCACCCAGACACGGGTTTCGCATTGGTGTGAACGTTAGTTCTGCGGGTGACGCCGGCCGCCTTGGAGAGCCTCGGAGTCTCGAAATCTCCTAAGGCCCCCCACAAGGCATAGTACGCGCGACCAAGGTAAGAGGCCCTACGATGACACTCTCAGCACGGGCAGGATACCGAAATGCGATCTATGCCTCGCAAAAGAGAGAGAGAAAAAAAAAAAACGCCACGACTATCACTATCTCCATCTCGCACTCTCGATCGCAGTAGTATCGACGCGACGTCGTCATCGTCGTCGTTATCGTCTGCTTAACCTCTTCTATGCTCTCTGTCTCTCTCTTTTTCTGTTTGAAGATAATATCTATATTAGCTGTCGTTTCATTCACGATTAACGAGGAAGAGGAATTGTCTGCTTACAAGCACGCTAGTCGTGCCTTTCACACACATTTTATATATTTTTCAAGTTAAAAATGAGAATTTACAACATATACTATGTAGAGTCTCTTTAATGCGGTGTAACTTGATTTAACAAATTATATTCCTTTCTGTTGATTATTAATTAAATATTGTTACTGCAATCATTACTGTTGAGATTCTATTGTTGTTTTATAGCAATGGTGCGCACTCTTTTCATATTTTAAAAGCAATTAAATGAAATGCCATGTGCAAACATGATGACATTTTCATGAAAATATTTTCATATTTGCACATGGCAAAATTTAATTCCAATTGAAGTATAATACAAGAAGAAGGTATTGAAATATATAATTATATATAAATATGAAATATATAATTATATATAAATTCATAGTGTATTCTTTTTAAAAGCAACAAAATGTTTACAGTCTATAATATTTATTGAATTATATTTTGCCAAAGATAATAATTAGAACGACACTACTGGGATGCGCCATTATTGCACTAAAGCTTTCTTCATATTCTCTCTTTGTTCTTCAACTTGTCCCAAGTCCTTTCCTGTTCTCTTTCTTTCTCCATAGGCCCAAAAGATATTCTTTCAGGTTGAAAGTTCGTTCGCTATAGTTTCTAGTGCAGTACAAAAAACGGTTCGTGATTTATCGGTACTTTCTTAGTTTGTGTTGTGTTCAAGTTGAAAGTTTAACACTATAAAAAGTTCCGCGCAAGAAAATCCGACAAAAAAAAAACAGTATGTATTGTATATGTGATAAACAAAGTTCTCAAAGTTTAAGTAATAAAGTATAAAAGTTTTTGATAAAAGAAAAGTTGTCAAAAGTTGTGACATAAAAAGTATGTTCGACACAATATGGATCGCGCGCGTTGTGCCATCAAGAGCGAATACTTCACAGGCTCTGATTGACACAGGTAAGCCCTGCGATGCTAATGATGCAGATTTTTCAGTGCTACACTCGGTCGGTGAAACGCCTAAAAAAGAAAAAAAGTATTAACTTATCAAGTAAGAGAGACATTTGTGAATGGGTTATATTTAAAGATTGAATCAAGACATTCCCGTTCCCGTTTGTCTAAAGTTGTCTGCCGCCTTTTAATAAACTTCATTCCTTTACAGGCTGAAATAGTTTCAACAACTATGTCCGACTCTGGTACAGAGAGCACTTCCTCGGAGGGTTATGACGGAGATAGGAATCGACTTACTATCACGGATGAGGTAACATCGTCACGCTATTCGCATCATTCCTCGGGATCCGAACGACGAAGGTCTCCGGCGAGTTCTATCACCTCTGGGGGAAAGTCACCTCCTGGTTCGCCATTATCGGGCGCGGAATCGAAATCGCCGAGATCCACTCCGTTATCACCGAAATCGCAACAATCCGGGATAATGTCTCCAAGTGAAGAGGGTTCTCCAAGATCGTTGCGTAGTTTATCGAAATCTCCACCGCCAATGTCACCGTCACCCCTGTCGCCAACATATCGCCAACCCGCATCGCCAACATATCGCCCATTCGAGTCACCAAAATCTCATCATTCGGGAAACAACTGTCTCGAGTCACCTCGATCGGACCGTAGCTCATCCCGATCTGCTATACAGGACAACGGATCATGTCTTTCTCCTCCGAACGATTCCAAATCTATGCGCTTTGAAGACGCCGAATCGAAAGCATCTGATCTCGAAGTGGATGCACAAAGATCCGCTGATAACTCGTTAAAATCATATTCATACAAAAATAGTGAATCCAGACAAAGTTCACCAAAATCGCCCAGATCGGGTCCCAGTTCTGTGAAGTCCTTGATATCGGCGAGGAGTTCACCAAAGTCGTTCAAATCCGGTCCAGCGTCTCCCATGGATGATCAAGAATCGGATAAACATTCGCCGGCGCATTCAGGTCCTCGTTCTCCCGAAGAAGAAGATGAGGAGAAGAACGGTTCATTTAACGAATTGGACGGCGAACAAATCTCGGATGGGGACATCGAGGACGAACCAGAGCTCATGTCTAAATCTAAACCTACACCTATTACTCATGGCGAGGATTTATCGGATGTGTCGGATCTCGAAAGCATAGATGGTCCTGAGGAATCTATTGAACAGAACACAGAAATAGATAAGCCTCAAGAACAGGATAGGAAACAAGAAATTGTTCATGATGAAGAAAATACAGAAAAAGAAGATAAAACTGTACCGGTTGGCTTGACGGAGGAAAGTGAACAACTAGACTTTGAAGCTGATGGTCAATGGAAAGACGAACGTGATGAAGGTAAATTATCAGAATTTAAAGAGTTTCAAATCAAATTTATATTTCAAAATTCTAGATACATATTTGAACATTATATTAATTATGTTTGCGAAACATTGTTATATTAAAGAAAGATCACATTAAGTGATCTTCACTAAAATTATCACTAAAATTACAATTACTGTAATTGATAAAATTATAGGTGAAACTGAAGTTTCAAGTACAAAAGAGATTAAAGAGAATACGGAAAAAGATAGAGATAAAGACAAAGACAAGGCAAAGCCAAAGGAATTCAATGAAACGAATGATAAGGAAGAGGGAGAAGAGGGTGAGAAAGAGGAATCTGAATTGGAGGAAGGAGAACTTAGCGATGGGGATGATGCACGACCAGAGGAAACTGAGCCGAGACCCGTGTGTCGTTTCTATAATCGCGGACAGTGTACATGGGGTGTTAGCTGTAGATTTTTGCATCCAGGTGTGACGGATAAAGGTAACTACACTATGTTCGATATGGTGAGGCCTATGGCATATCCGCCACACGCTGCCGCGCCACACGAATATAGACCGCACATCGACAGACCGAATATTCGATCGTTACCCGGTTATGGTGCTCCTGCACATGCACCTAAAGTGGAAGAAGCGCCAACTGAATCTGCCTGGGAGCGTGGTCTGCGTCATGCTAAGGAAGTAAGTTATACAAAATAAAATTATTATACAAAGTATTATATGTATAATTTTTTTGTTGATGTTGATTAGTAATTTTATAAATAATTATAGTAACATCTTCCGAGCAAGTTTTTTAAACGAAATTTTATTTCTTCTAATTATCTAGATGATGCGTAAAGCGAATAAACGCAAGGAATCGGACATGGACTTTGAAGAGAAGAAAATGAACTTGAGTTTAGGACAGGATGAGCTGGATAGAGAAGCGGGATATTACGTAAGACCGGCTAGTCCCGAGCCGCCGGTTGAAAGATGGCCACAACGCGAAGTACCACAACGCAGAGTACCATCGTCCAGACCTACGCCAGACAGATATGTGGACGATCCTGAGGGATATTATCCTCCTCCGACTGTATCAACCGATTATTATAGGTGAGACGAACAGAAACGATATCAATCGTATGACTTTAAGTTCTTTTAAGAGAAGAAAATTATTTTAATAATAATGTATATTATCATATACAATAATTACTCGATCAGACCTGTTGTCTATTTTTACCTTTATTTTCATTTACTAGGAGAGTGCACTATAAAGATTCTCGTGAGTATCGAGATCGTATCGATTATCACGCGATTCCACGCGGCACGACATCGGCTTCTCCACCACCGCACACCCGCGATCGAGAAAGGGAACGAGATCGTGAGCGCGACAGAGAGCGAGATTATTATGAGAAGTATGAGAAGAAACATAAACGGCCATCACGGGAAGTTATCGTAGAACGTATCCCGCCGACTAAACCATGGCGGGAAGAGGAACCACCACCTGTCGAAAGAGGCAGAGGCGACGAATGGGCGGATCCGTGGATGCGACGCAAGTCTCCGAGCACCGTGCGTCGCAACACGTCATCGCGCAGATCTCGCCGGCAATCGTACTCTTCGGGCTCTTCTTATTCCTCAACGAGGTATTATTCGTACTTATTTGCGATTGATCACTCGCGCCTAAATATTAGCATTAAAGAAAAAGAAGAAGAGCACTCTAAAACTGTTCAAAAAATCGTTATTTGTTAAAGAGAAAAATAATCGAGAAAGATATCGAGAATACATTTCATAATATTTTTTTATATTTGTTATACAGGGTGTCACAAAAAAGTGGTTTAAACATTTGCAGATTTATAATACTCACTAAACTGAATGAAAAATGCTTAATTAAAGACGACATAAGTTTGAAAATCAATATCTTCAGAGTAAACCAGCATTTTCTATTTCGATAGTGTAAATTACTATCTCTCTATTCGTGTCTATTATCACTTATGATATGAAAACTAAGGATTATTTTATCGTATTACTTCTATTCAATATGGTTAGAGTAACTATTAAGTGATTGGAAATAAGTTAAGAATTTTTTTAAAGAGAGTATGAAATCTTTTGAAAGAATATGATGATACAAAATGATGTCAAGTGTATATTGACATATAAGAATGACACAGATCTATTAGAACAATTTAAAATAATAAAATGACAAAATATATATATATATATATATATATATATATAATTCCATATAATAATTTATGATAATTTTTTGTTTTTGTATTGTAATTAACAAATGCAGAAGAGGGGGACAACTTACATCAAAATGGAAAATTGCTGTGGAAATATTGATTTATACAAACTATAAATTTACAAATCTTTGAATCACTTTTTCGTAACATCCTGTGTATAAGAAAAATGTACAAGATTATAATCTTTTTAGTTCTAGCCGTAGCTCGAGCCGTACTAGCTACAGTTCTTACGACTCCCTATCCAGGTCCCGTTCACCATCACCTCCTTCTAGAACCCGTTCTGCCGGCAAAAGCAAAACTACTGTTATTACTTCACCACCCTCCAATCCTCCAGCTGTTACCGCAGCTGCACCTCAACGAGGCGCCATGCTAATGAATCCCCCAGCTCCATCTCCTCGCCCACCCAAAGGCTCTATCTCTCCTACAACGGGTACTCTGCATCGACGGGCCGGATTGAATCCACCCGCTCCAAGCCCAGTCACCTCTCATCAGCGTCATCATGAAAAAGCCAGAGAGCAAAAAGCCGCTATGGCTGCGGCTGCCGTGGCCAAAATCATTAAAAGTCGCTCCAGATCTAGGTAAGCAAAGTTAATTCTTAATTCATAAATTTAATATTTAAATTTACGAATTATAAAAAAATTATAAAAAAATTATAAAAAAATTTAATTCGATGTTATTACAAATTAGCATTATAACTAGTTCAATTAATGAATTTATTTTTATAACGTGTGCCTTTTTTCTTAATTTCTATTGCATCTATTATCCACCGTGAAGACAAAGAGAAAGAATCGGGAGAAAAGCACATTCTAAATCGTTTCACAGTAGTTCTGGATCGGAAAGCAGCGGAAGCAGCAGTGATTCGAGCGAATCGAGTTACTCGTCATCCTCCAGCGAGGCACGTAGAAGGAAAGGCTCGACACCGCCGATAGCACGCAAAGATTCCAAAGGCATCGACGCTTTGAAGTTGAGCGGTGCGAAGCAACAGATTAAACTCACGCTGAAACCTGCGAGCAATACCACAGCGGTAAAAAAGATCGATCGTAGTGCGCTTATGGCAGGTAAAAAACGGCCTCTCGAGTCGCCGCCATTGATTGATAGCAAGGCGCAAGTAGCCGCGGCGGCGGCTAAAGCCGCCAAGAAGGTGAGCTCGCGTCGCGAGGAATTGTTGAAGCAACTAAAAGCCGTGGAAGACGCGATCGCGCGTAAAAGATCAAAGGTTTAAAGTCGAACGATGAATCTTCAGATAAATACATACGTATTAAACGTTTTCTAGACACATCGTGTAATTAGTATCACCGTCATCATCATCATCGCAGAATAACGAGATACGCAAAGTATATTAGATTATGATGGTATATACAAGCAAAAACATGTTCTCATTTTTACAAAATACAGAATAGAACTTCATTATTCATATTTTATTTCTTTACTAGAATTCTTTCTTTTGTTCTGTTTTTTCTTAAATAAACATGTAAACATAAATAGTGCTGTACAGTCTCGCCCTGATTTTTGTTTTAATAACAGCTAAATGATTATTTTTGCGTAAAATTTAAAACAAAAGAAATACATCGCGCAGTTTATATTATGTCTATGATGCATACCATAAAAGTACGAAACATCTTGATTCTTGTACACATGTGTACACATGATACATAATTTATTATACTAAATATCAGTTAATTTTGAATTCCGTTGATGTATATGCGCGTGAAGAGTCCGTACAATCGCGATAAATCGTAATATTTCTGAAAAGGCAAGTTAACGAAGTGACATCAAACGATTGTAGAGTTCTCAGATTACAATCGATTTTTGCCTCGGTTATAAAATCACAAATTTTCCTTTTTTTATTCCTCCGTGAATGGACGAGTCTCGCATATTTGCCTATAATGCCGAAAGTCGAACCAGCCGACTTGATAAAATATCACTCCATCTCGCTATCATTTCTGTCGCATTTTCATTCGCGGCAAACTGCCACGAACAGTTTCTGTACGTGGCGCGCAGCGATTGTAAGATTACAGCAACGATCTTATAACCGAAGAATACTATAATATATAAATTATCACATGTTTGTATAAATATTTATTCTATACTTCACTTTTGTTCTAACATAAAAAAAAGTATAGTATTAAAACCATCACAAGTGGATTGTCGAAGATTCCCATGTTGCCAAATGTGAGAATTATTTTGCAATTGTAAACTCATATGGAATATCTGTAATGAATGTTGCACTTTGTTACAAGAGATTACAATATTGAATATAGAAAGCGCTAATAAATCAATTTTCCATGAAGCAGACATTTGTTAGAATCAGAGAAACGTGATGCTATAATTTTCCATTAATGGACATGAGATAGATTAATGGGTAAAGGATAAATATTTGGCGTAACAAAAACAGCATTTTTGTTCCATTGTTATAAGACAGATTTTTTGTTATTTTTAAGACAAAACTAGCGAGATTATGTGATAGCATAATCTAGAATGTGTAAAAATATATTTTCTTTTAATGAACTAGAGAAACGTCGATGAGAACTCGGATGTGTAAATGACTAATGACCTGCGATATTAGACAATCTTCCGTTCAACGGAAGAAGACAATTCCAAAAATAATAGAGAATATACTGTCTCTACTCTCTCTTTTCCGTAAATGCAGCGATTATATCACGCGCGAGGAAGGAAGATTTCATAATGGAAACCGTATATATTTTGTACTTTTCTTCCGTATATACATATATAAATATAGTATGATAAACTACACTAATTTCATGCCGAGCAGCCTGTTAACTTAAGGAACAAACACTTTGTTAACAACAGACTTTATTAAATATAAGTTACAAAACAAATCCAGAAGAGAGTATTATCGAAGACACCGATTCTCTCTTTGGTTCTAAACAGATTAAGTTAACGCCTTTTTTTTAACAATCCATATAGAAGCGCCGATAAAATAGACGCATGCTGCCATTTATTATCCTATAATTATAAACGCCGTATAACTTAAAAGCATCTAATTTAAGCCGTCCCGTTTAGATGAGCTTGATTGACTCACATCTCAACATTGAAGATATCTTAACGCATGTGCACGTTTTGTCGTATAAAATCCGAGGTTTAAGTACTTGTGCATAGAGAGACAAAGCAATGAAAATAAATATATATATATATATATATATATATATATGCATACATACATATATATATATATATATATATATATATATAATGCATACATGTGTGTGTGTGTGTGTGTGGATGTGTGTATCAATCAGAATCTTTAGGTGAAATTATCTTATTTGTTACGTTCGATCTTTGTACTTAAACCTAAAAGAGGGGCACCGAACATTCGGATATTTATTTAAATACTGTATATCATATACCGTGCACATCTTGTGTCCCGTCGCGTGTCGGTGTAACATTTAAATCGTCAAGTAGAGAAAAATGAAAATTTTACGTGAAACATACGACTGTATATAGTGTACGATTGTTAACGTCATAAGCGTTATCCAGATATGATTTCAAATGCCGAGTCCTTGCATAAGAGATAATCCACTCTGCATCATCGTTGAAACGTTCATGTATCAAAAGTCTCTCTAAACATACGCGAAAAAAAGAACACATTCTGTTACAACCTCGACGTAGGCGCGTCGACATCCGATAGTCTGTTTGTTGAATTCGAGTCCGCCGCGGTTTCTTGCATCGTTCTGATCGGCATTCCCATGAACTTTGATTGATTGATGCCGTTCAAAGTGCTACGTCTCGCCCTGGCGCTGAGTTCCGGGCTCGTTTTTACCTCATTGTACTTGAAGAGACCGTCGCCGGGTGCCGGCAGACCGATCTTGGGCAGCTTGTACCACCATCTATACGTGACGTACCACGTAATGACCGCGGCCACGCCGCCGAGGAATTTCTCGATCATGATGTGATAGTAGAGCATCGTCGACACCAGCATAATGTCCCACAACAGCTGTTGCAACGTCATCGCCACGAAGAGGCCGCGCAGATACGGCGTGAGCGCCCGATGCGCCTTCTTCAGGAACTCGAGATCTCCGTCGGAGAGATTACGCAGCGGGCCGCGACTCGTCTCGGTCGGCGTGGCTCGCGTGTGCTCCTCGCGCATTATCAGATCCTTGATACCCTCCCATCCTACCAGGGAGGCGCCTTCCTCCGCGAGGATCAGACTGGAGTAGATCAGGATGAACGTGTGGCCGGATATGTCGAAACCGCTCCAGAATCTACCCGACTTCAGGCACCTCGTCTTCGAGTACATGATCTGAATGTCGCGGGTGTACAGACACCTGCCGTAAGTGGTCTCGATGTAGTTGAACAGTTTCGTCCAAGCGAGCCAGGCGACGGTGGCGACGACGACACGGGCCAGGTGTCTCAGCAGGATCGGCCTACGACCGCAGCCCAGCGTGTGCGCCGTCAGGGCGACCCAGGGTACGATCACAGAGAGCAGCCAGCCCCAGCCCCACTTGACGAAGTACTGATTCAGGGCATTGTCGGACCTGGAGAAGTAAGTACGTGGCATCGCGACGAAGTCCGCGATCAGCGAGATGATGAATATCGTGCCGCCGTAGATCGCGACCTTGAGCCGAGTGTCGAACAGCAGCGACTTCTTGCACAGGTGTAGCAGCATGGTGATGAGAACGAGGCCGATGGAGCTCGGCGCAGTGGTCGGTCGGGTGCCGCCGCGGTCCTCCTGCTGAGTGGCGCTCGGCCGGAAATTCATCCGATTCGAGCGTATACCGCTGTTGGTGGTCCCGGCGTTTCCGGGCGACGTGTGGATGCTCCGTCGCTTGCCCGTCGCCATCGCCGCTTCGTCAGATCCCTGAATTCTCGTAGGTTATCGACGCGCGCGATACCCGATGTCGCCTAAAGGCATTGCACCAGGTTAATCTTTTAGGTTAGACATAGGCGCAATCACTTGCGCCTAGGAGGTGCTGGAAGATGTCCAATACGGCGCTGCCTGTTCCTCAAAAATCTTGCTCGTAGCCTCAAGATAAGACGTGCTTCGTCATCCACTATTTGACCCGCTCCCCTCTTTTTTACTCCGCATTACTATGCGTGTCATGGATGTTCTTTGCCCCCGGATGCCTGTTCTGGGTTTTTATTCATGTACAGGATGTAAAAGTCTATGACGTTTCGCGCTCGTTCACATTGTCACGATGACACGCTGTCATGCTGCATGATCGACCGAATCGACAGAGGTTATCGACCGTTGCACGCGAGCCGTCAACTGCATACCGACCGTGCGTGAACACGAGCTTCCAAAGTTCGCCGCTAGATGGCGCGTCAAGTCCCGTTATCGGCGGCGCGCCAATGTGGCCACCGGCGGCGTCCCGATCAGTTCACAATGGTCGATCGTTTCGAGACGCGGCTAGTGCGTTGTGGTCACTTTAAGTGAGTGTGTCCTCTGTCGAGAGTAACGCGCGCAAACTTTTCTCCGTTCTGTAAGTAACGTCGACGCGAACGCGACTCGTCTTCGTGCGCTTCAAGGACGTCGAGCGCCAAGAGCTCGACAGACGAGAGAGAGTGAGAGGGGAGGAACGCTTGACACACCGAGACGCGCGCGCGGAGCGGAGACTCGCGTCGAGAACGATCGCGTGCGTAGATCGGTCGAGTTTTTACGACGCTTCGTTTGGGAGCCGAGCGTAGTTAGAGGAGAAGACGCCAAAAAACAGTGACAAAACGCAACGATTTGTGCGACAATTCCCGAAAGAGGTGAAGCAATCGGTGGACGAAGAGGTGAAGAAGGAGCGGAGTAAAGAGCAGTAACAGGTGGAACGGTAATAACAATACATACACTCGCACACAGTACGTTGTTCGGTTCTCGCGACGTGTCGCGGCCGCCTTCGCGTCGTCGAAGCGTGCTATCGAGCTACCCGGGGGATTATTCTGCTTGTATATGCGTGTGTACGTGAGCACACACGTACGCACACAAATCGTGGCTCTTTCATCCTCGGCTCTTACTCCGGTTTACGTACACTCGTACGACTCTCTACGAGTTGACACGACCTCCTTGACGTGAAGCGACGCGACGCGCATCTAGTCGATAACCGTGTTAATTCGACGTGTACGTTCCCGTCCCTCGTTTCGTCTTTCTCTTTCTCACTTGGCGTGCGTGAGAACAACGCGGGGCGTAGCTCGCGCGAGTAATACTTGAATGGACGAAACTTTTTCACGATCTCTCGTATTCGATCGACGCCAAAAAGAAAAATCAGACGAAGAACAATTTCGATAAACATTCTTGCGTAAGTCTGCATCATTGCGTACCAGTTGCATAAATGAGAATTGCTTGCAGCGCTTTGTTGTTTACATTGTAATTTTGTTATTAGGCTAATTAGAAGCAATTAAGTCGCTTTCGTTTTCTTGCATGACGCATTGCATGCATATAATGATAATGATTAATACAACGCGCGAATATATATTATTGTAATAAAATTTTATATTAATCTAAGAGAGATGACTGATATATATATATATATATTACCATTATAATACTCCTGAAATATTTTTTCATAGGGCTTAACATAAGGTTGATCAATTTTCCCGCCGAGCCGTTTATTATTAATACGCGACGAACGGAACGCCGTGGAACGACGTGAAATTTTTGCCAAATCGATGGCATTCTACGCGACATTCGTTATGGCGTCGCGTCCGCCAAGCTCCGTCTTTTTCACAGCAAATCCCTGTTAAATTTGACATTTCCCGTTTTCATCTTGGTGAGTGACAGCGATATTATGTGCGCGCGAATAATCGACGTTCCTCCACCCACACGCGTGGCGTTTAAGCAAACGCGATGCATTCCTCTTCGCGACGTTCACGCGACGTGTGATCGCCGATGTCTTCCTTTAATCGAAATAAATGTTCTTTCGTTTAATAAAATTGTGAGTCGCGCGGCTTCAATTTATATCTCAAATCGCGCGATATCTAAAATAAGTGTGTTTTGCATTAGAATTGAGCTCGATACACGTATATTTCACGGTAATTTCACATTATCTCTGAGATATATCGCATGCGCGCGGTATTCAGTATTAATACCCTCGCCAATAAGAGGAAAAATGACTCGCGTCAACGTATAAATATTGATTCATAATGAGATGATTCATATCTATAATACGATATAAAGTTATAACTGGAAGTGAATTTTAAAAAGGAGATTACAAATGATTAGTGCATTTAATAATGTGTCACCGAGAGTGTGTGATGATACATAATTGCGACGAATTTAATGTTCCAGGATGCTCGTCGTATTTAACAAAAAGTTTAAAATTTCGATTAATTCTGAATTTTATACATGTTAAACAATACTCATGAAAATCTCTTTTTTTTACACTAATGATAAATTTTGGATCAGAAAATATTTTTACAAGTAATAATAATAACGTGTATTGAAGGGGATAAAGATATGTATAACGTGAGTAACACACACACACACACACACACACACACACACACACACACACACACACACACACACACACACACACACGGCATAATGTAATCGTTCTACGACGCAATACTTGCCGCATTACACTAACAATAAATAGGAATATTTTCACTCATTTTTTTCGAGTAGGTGGATTTAATGACCACGTGTATACGGCCTCGCCTCGCGCTATTCGCGCAAACTGTCACTATCTATTTCCAGTCGGGATGACCTCACGCCGTGTGAGATTAAGTAATTCTCTCCTGCAGTATGCGCTTCGACTGACATAATACCGCGGTCTGTAACCCGAGTGCCTCTTTGGATTCCAACCGGAAGCATCTTACGATCGAGCGGGGACGGCACGTTTCTTCTCGCAGCTCTCGCCGTCTGTCACTCGCCCACGTGAAGCTCTCCGCGTTCTCAAATCGAGGGTCGCGAAAAAAAAAAATGAAGTGTATAATATCGCTGCGTCCTCTCTTTTACATCCTCTCTTCGTCGTAGTAATAATAATAATTTTCGGAAATAATTTCGATGGAATGTCAACTGGGAGTTTCGGGGAACCAGACGCGCGCGCATCGATCATCCGCCGTTATCATCGACGCAAACGCGTTTACGCCTTTTACGCCTGCACGATAGCTCCTCGTAATCGATCCGCGCGGCGTTTTCATTTTCGCATCCTTCAGTGTCGATCGCGGTTCCATATCTCCGACACGGCGTCCTCTCGCCAGGACGTTAATTGAACGTTTAATCACGGGAAGTGCGACAAATCGCTTATTCAGGTATAGAGCGTGCGCGCCGGTGTATATACAGGGTCGATCGATTAGCGGTTACGAGAGTACGTGATGCGAGAAGTCAACAGCGAGCAATTAATACAATTTAAATCACAATTTAAATCACAATTTTTTATATCATTAACGTTATTATATTTATAGGAATTGTACGAATTTAATATCTCCGACATGAAAAGAAAATGTGAGATTCGATGGAAAATTGAATCTCGGTGAACATATTTACGGTGAAGTGATTGGAATAATGTGTCACGCCGTAGAGCATGTATGTGTACACAATGCTCCGGTCGTACGATCGATTTTTACTCCGGTTATAAAGATCGCGAGTTATTTTTCTCCGCTTGTGGAGCGAGCGAATCTCAAAGCCCTTATCTGTGATCTGTGAAAGTCGAAGTAACTGATTTCATAAAATGTCGCTCTATCTTGCTCGCTGTTATTCTTGTCTCATTCTCGTTCTCGACCTTTGAAACAAAATTAATTAATGAGATCATGGTCGGTCCTCAGAGCTAAATCTTATAACCGGAGAACGCTGTAATTCGTCATCGATAGACATATGTATAAGCGAGCGAGATAGTCTCTGATAGTCGTAAATAAAGTTGCTATCGATTAATAGATGGAAATATGTACGAGGATACGTTATTACAACGAGATTGTACTAATTGTAAGTCGTGCATTTAATTCTAAACAAATTTGTTTGAGAATATATAAAAAGCGCTACGTGAAATAGTAAAATAATATTAGAGCTTGCTGTTTTGCGTCTTGAAAATATCTTCGATCAGTTGTATCACATATCTTTAGTATTTTCTGACAGAAAAAATTTTACATCTTGAAAAGATGATATTTTATGGCTATTCTAAGATGCATATGTTGATTGCGCTCCTTATTTTTCATAAATTTTTAATTTAATTTTTAATTTAATATTTTCAAATTATATCATTAAAGTAAATATTTTCAGATTCGAATCAAAATAAAAGTCAAAGTTTTAATTAAATATTTTTATTGATGATTGTTCACAATTTTTTAGTTTATATTCAAATTCCATTATTTCAGATAGTTTGTCAAGTTTCGCGTGATATTTTTTTCGAAAATATAAATGGTTCAAAAAGGCTAGAGTGCTTTTTTACGCATTTGAATATACAAACATACATATTTTAAGAGACACGCTTCGCGTTTATACATATGTATGTAAGTGCACGCGTTTGTATATCTATGGCATGATTTCCCCCTTCTCTTCACACACACATATCAATGTGTTATCGATGGGTCTTTGTATTATTTATTTATATTAAGGTCCATATATCTCTCTTTCTCACCCTTCATTCGTATGGTTCAATCAATGCTCAATGGTCGATTGATCCACTTATTGTTAGACGCGCCCTTGCAAAGAATCGCCATCATCGTCTCACGATATCGAGTCAGATGGCAACTTATAAAGCAGTGACGCAAACATGCAACGCTACTGCATTTGTTGTGTTACAGTTTTAGAGTAACCGGAGATGATGGATCAAGGCTTCCCGGGGCAGCACACCACCACGACCACCGTGACGACCAGCACTACGACCACTCAGCCTAACATACGGTTCGATCCGTCATACGCGAGGACATTGCCTGGCATTCTAAAAATCGTGCAAGTGGTAAGTCCATGCATTTCTTTTTCCAGAAAGAAGTTTTTAAATAAACTTAATAAAAGAATACATACGCGGCGTGAGTCAATATTCTATATTATTCTTGAAGGTGGGACCGCTTGCTAGTGCCTCAAATATCATTTCAATACAATATTCTGATAAATTAATTATCAAAGTGAAAATTTATACTGATCAATTTGAAAGATACTACAAAAAATTCAGATAATTAAGATAAATCTTTCTTTAATGCCATAAATCTTGAAAAATATATCTACAAATTTTTTTATTTGGAAATATTAAATGAGAGATAGCGCGTGAGTCGAAATTATATGAGAGAAATTACGAAATTCATAAAAGATTTAAAGGAAGGTGCACGTTTTCTCTATTAAATGTACAAAGTATGTATATAAACGTGCGTTTATATCTCGTTAGTTAGGATTATGACGGTATAAACATCTCGGTTGCGTCACAGACTACAATGGATTCTTAAATCTCATGTCGGTTGCAAGAGCCGTGAGACTTTATACCTGCGCATAGCGCATAGGATCGGCACAGCTGGGCAACACAGAATGTCCTGCATGATAATCGCGTTGGGCTCTTCTTTCAGGTGCTAAATCTCTTGGGATTTATATGCATAACGGTGTCGAGTCAGAGCAGTCACAGCCGGGGGGGATGGTTCAATACCGTAGCCATGGGTGGTTTCTGGTTCACGGGGATCCTGCTCGTTCTCTACTTGTTCCACATTATCGAGAAGTTCTCCAAGATTCCGTGGCTTAAGATTGTAAGTAACCGGTGGTCGTCGCAGCAGCTACGCTGCTATTAATGCTGATTGATATCCTCCGGTCGCAAGATTTTCTATTTTGTTCGCGTAGAGAGGTATGCCGCCTAAGAGATAAATGTAAATATAAATAAATAGGCGGCCGGGGAGAGCGGCTCTTATATACGTTCGATAACACCGTTGTGACGCGGACACACGCATGTAATATTCGTGATACGCGGGAACCAGGGAGTGAAAGCCTGTTAGAAAGTTTCTACGCAGGAATCTAAAAATCGATCTGTGTCATTTCGACTTTTATACTCACGGGTGAACGATCGATCGTGAGCGACGTATTGAAGACAGCCATCGTTTGTGATCGGGGTCAAGTAATTATTCAACAATCAGATTATTCTTTTTTTTTTTTTTTAAGAGCGCACACACACGCGCGTTACGTAGCATTACGTGACGCGTCTCATAATGCCGCGTAACGTCTCTTCCCCGAATCGGCAGATTGCGCGTTTGCATCGTTACGCGAATTCAGCCACGTCCGAAATACAGTTTTACGATCTTTGTTCTTATCGGTTCTTATCGAGAATGTTATCCACATACGTCTAACTTGTACGCAATATTTTCAGGAATTCATATTCTGTACGATATGGACAGTTTTCTACCTATTGGCCGCTTCTCTCGCAGCTGACTACGCGCGTTACACCGAGGCCTTCGGTGTTGGAGCGGTATATAAGAATTCTATACATATATATTATTATTATTATTATTGTCTTACATAAATAATACAAATGTTGAAAAGATGTCGCTAGAAACATGTCCATTTTTTTTGACACAAAGAGAAAAATATAAATTATTGTGTAAAAAGTAAAAACGATATTAAGAATGAATGCGAATCTAGTAGACATCTTTTCGAGTTTCGTATTGTTTAGGATACTTCTTGATTGTTTTCAGAGAGTAATATATAGACTTTCTTATATACCGAGATATATATTTCCCGCAGTTTTTCGGATTTTGCGCGATGGTGGCATACGGTTACGACGCTTGGCTGAAGTTCAAAGCGGCGAAGAGCGGCGCGTTGGCGCAGGGTCAGCGTACGCCGAAAGAAGTGTCCACCGTCAACAGTCCGGCGTATTAAAGTACAAGGAAGGGGGGGGGGGAAGGGTCCCGAGGTAGATGGACCACCGGTCGATCGATTGGACTGATCGATCGATCGATACATATCGTTACCTTTGTACGGGGCCAGCTCGTTTGTAACTCCGGCGTGTTCTTTCTTTCTCGCGCGGAATCTCAACGCGGCACGCTTTGCGCGTGCTTCTCTCGTCTCGACGCTTTTTCCGTTCGATCGCACGTGTGCGTCGCGTGTGTCGGTGCGTGTGTACATTCGTTTATTTACACCCGCGCACGTACACTCGACTTTCCTTTCGTCTATTTTTTTTGTACTTGTAACAAGGCAATAATCTACACTACGCTGTAGCGTATCGTTGACTTATATTCTAACACGAAGAGGCGATGCGCTCATATATGCATTATCCTCCATCAAACAACGATTGTTAATATTTTGTAATAATGTTTGCCGCATCTTCGCTTTCGATCGATTTTATTCGATGTTATTTATGCGACGATATATGTGTACATACATATATACATATATATATATATATATATATATATATATAAAACACATACATAGATCTATATATATGTATGTACACATATATATACGTTGTTGAAACTATATCTTAAATCATTGTTGAAACTGAGATAACGCTTCACGCATCATAGTACAGCGAGGCTCGGACGCGATATCGTGCCGGTGCGACTGTTAGATCTATTTTAATCCTTTCGGTCCTTGTTTGCAACTGGTCCGACCAATCTTGTGTTCGATTGTTGTGTGCGATTGTTTTCTGCGGAATAATGTTTATATTAAGGAAAAGAGTTTTCGGTTTCGTCGATCTCCAAGAATTTAACAAAGAAACAGTTAAATATATATATATATATATATATATATATATATATATATTTACTGTATTATTATATATTTATATAATATTGTTTGCGCTTGCAAACAAGGACAGAGCATGTAGAAACTGAAATACCGAAACACAGTTTTCCCCTTTCTTCGTCGTATGTAGGCTTCTTAGACTGTCATAGATCCTTTAGATTGTTCGATATTGCGCTTTGCAAATCCCTAAGGGATCAAAAGTTACGATTGCGCAAATTGTACAGGAAAGAAAATCAAGAGAATAATGTAGTGTGATCACACATTACACACACACACACACACACACATATATATATATATATATATACATACATATATACAGATACATTATTTAACTCTCGAGTCAGTTTATTGGCTCGCGATGAACATAATCACCATATATTCGTCATCATATCGGATCATCGTATCGTATTACTCGATACGCGTAATCTCGCGTGATGACGCTCACGAGATTCTTTATGCCAAGGACACAAATAATTTGTTACGGTTTACCGAAGAGTATCGCACTCTTTCCATCGCGCGTAAGCTCTATATATTTACTATTTTTGTTATCTTTACTCAAGATTGAACCTATACAGGTACACATTTCACGGTATACACCGATATCAATGTCTAGTTAAAGAGATCTGGCGAATATTACTATAGATATTACTATGCATAATGAGATGCTCGACGAAATAAAACTTCAACATCGGTAAGTGTATTCAACAAAATAAATTATTGATTGTTGTTTCCCGAATATGAAATTCGGTTCGCTACCGATGCCCTTTCGACGTAGGAAGAAGTTTGTCAAGTGACTGTCATGTATGTAAAGTATTACGAATATATCAGAGTAAGATTTTACACACACACACACACACACACACACACACAGATATATATACACGAGTTATATATCTTCGTAAATGTATTTGATTTAGTAAAGATCTGTTTCTTTCATGACAGAGAAAAACTTTGACAAAAAAGAATGAAGCAACTTCTTCACTCACGTCAGTGTTGTTATGCGGCAAGCTACATTGTGAAGAATTGCATCAATCTCGATATGTTTTCGCTCATTTTACGTTGATGGTATTATGGATATATATTATTAATATATCTCGATTTATATACATTAACTTATTTATTAAATGTAATTTACACTAAATGCATAATCTTACATGGGTTACAGTACGCGTTACTGGTACCGTATTAAACTCTCCATATCTTAACTTATTTATCAACTCTAAACCTTAGAAAACACGAATATGATATCGCATATGCGTATGAGTTACAACACGCGTTAAGGGCGACGAGTTCGATGGCGAGTGTGCGTGGAAACGCGAGTTAATCTCATCTCTTAATTTCTGTACTGGAGTTGAGGTCGGCGCGCCTGCTTTTTGCCCATCGACGAGAGATCGATGGTCTTTCCGTCCGGAAGTACCAGCTTGTTCTCCTGGTAATCCACGAAGCCGTTCTCCTCGTCCTCCTCCCGTTGTTCCTCGTCGCACTTAATTCCGGTCTCGTACGTGTATTCGCGCCGGAGTCCGTCCGGATCGATGTATCCGTATTTGCCGCTCGTTATGCAATCCACGCCGATCGTCTCCTCCTTGTACGACCCGTCGTCGTTTTCGAAACCCCACGTGATGGAACCGTCCTCGTTGTCGTGTCGATATCGCCTGATGATCTGTAATACGTTCGTTCGAATATTTTATTAGACATCAAAGAGTGCTTTTCCTGCCGAAGAACAAAAAAAGAGAGCTCCAGGGTATCTTTCACGGTCCACGGCGTATTACGAATTCGGTATGATCTAAGACTTATTTAAAGATCACCACCACACTGTCATTTCGCGCAAATTCGACCGACGTTGTGTAACGCGTGAACAAGTTTTCTCTCGGTCGCGTTTTATGAATTATTATCGAGTTGAGATAAAAACAAGCGCAACGCCGGATGATTCCGACTTTCACTTATCGATTTCAAAAAATAACTTACATCAATCTTTTTCGTACGCCGAGTAGCGATTGTATAATAATTCGTACGATGGATATTTTTACGAACGTATAACAATATTTTACATTAAGAAATTTATTTTTTCTCAATATTCCATCCTTGCGATAAGCTTGTTTCGGAACTGATGCGATTTCCGAGGACAAGTTTCGATCAATCTTACCTGCGCTACCGGCTTCTTGCCGCGAATCTCGTAAACCTGGGAAGGTTTTACCGGCTTAGGCGGCGGCTTGATCGGTTGTCTGAACGCGACATCGTCGATGATTTGCTTCCTCGGAGCCTTCGTGGGTTTCTGCGTTGGACGGTACTGAATCGGCGGCGGGGGTGGCGTCGCGACGCTTCCCCGGACGACGCTCGTCGGCGTCACCGTCACCTGGGGCGGACGATACACTGGCGATGGTCCGGGGATCACTGGCGGTACCGAAGCACCGAGCGTCCGCACCGATGGATTAGACAACACAGCGCGCGGCACCTCCTCGCTCACCTCCTCTTCGCTGTTCGGTTCCTGGCTCAGATCGCGAGAATCCTCGTTGTCGCGCTCGCGGAGAGACTCGCGCGACACGTCCTCTTCCTCGGGCTCCTCGTTCACCGGCTTCACGTGCTGCGCGAACAGCGGCGCGGCCGCCGGCAAATTCGGTCGAAGTGGACGGAACGTACCGGGTGCATCATCCCCAGGGCCACGAGGTCTGTAATTTTATCATTTGGCAAAAAATTTTAACAGATATATATATATACATATATATATATATATATATATATAAAATATATAATTAATATATAAAATATATAATAATATATAAATTATATATATATTTTATATATATTACTATATATTTTATATATTAATAAATAGGAAATTGCAGAAACTTTGCGAGATATCGCAAAACCGAGAATTATAAACGAAATACGCGTGGAACTTTGCAAATATGAAGATTATTATTTTAATTTTTTCATCTTCTCTTTGTCTCTCTATCTCTCTCTATAACACTAAATATACATATATTTACATATCTGTGATCACTCACATGGAACGGTATTTCTATACTTTCTTGTTTCGCTTTGCAAGCCTACCCAGAAGGGATAGATTTGTATGTCAGTAATTGCGTAATCAGACGATTCTCAAATCCTTGCCGGTAATTTCGCATTTCTCGTGCAAGAGTAAACGGACGTTGCATCAAACCTGGATTGTCCGTTAGATTAATTAGCAGCAGATATATTTCGCACCACCTAGGTAGATATGTGCACCACCCAAACTGGTTTTCCAACCTTTCCAATAGCTCGAGAAACTCTATCCACATTATGTGGATACGTTTATTAGAGTATGCGATTATTTATATTCTGAGTTTTCTCCAACAAGGTCGCACTCTATTTCGTCATCATCGAAATTTACATTATCCCTCGTCGAGGGATAATGTAAATTTCAAATTATCTGTATTGAAATATAATTTTCAACAGTAGACAAGGGTTAAAGCAAAGAAATGTATAGAAATATATTTTATTAAAACAAATTTATTACAACAAACGTGAAGAAATAAATTTATCGCATACTCTATCGAACCATTCGACACGATTAACCATCCCATTCGAGCTAAATGGGATGATTAATAAATCATGTGCATTACCTGAAGGCGATCGGTCGGCGAAGTCGCTGATTAGGGAAGGCAGGTGGTGTTCCAGGTGGTGCACTTGGCCGAAGAGGTGGTGGTAATTTTTGATAACGTGTCGCTCGTATCGGGATCGGTGCCCCTTTTTGTTGCCCTTCTTGAAATTGTGCCGAACATGCGGCGACGCACGCCAAAAACTGGAACCAAAAATCTTAAATTGCAATTTCCTGCTTTTATTTTTTGAAAAACAGCAATTTCCTTGCTGTTATTGAAAAAAACCTTAATTAGATACATTAACTGTAAAGCTTGATTATTGCTAACAAGTTGCAAAAAAATATATCACAATGAACGATTGCGTTAGCGTTTTATACTTTTTATACTCTATCGATCAATATTCGTATATATGTATGTAATATATGTATATATGTTCTTGATATGGATACGATTTAATTGACTACTTCCTGCCGCGTTCTATAAATCGTACGCTAATCATGTGAAATCTGCAGTTTACGATTTTTCCAAAGACTAAGCTGGTTAACGACAGGTAGGAACATTGAATTTCATTCCGAGTTTTCACCGCGATAACTTCGTCGGAAGTATCTAATTTCGCAATTCTACTCGTTAATAATGTAAATAACGCTAATAATAATGTGCAGCAACTATTATTTTTTGCCCGTTGTACAAATTTCTGTCGTGTCCTCCGATCGATGAACGGCAACGAGCGCAGCGAAACTATTCGTCACGCCCGCGTGTTAACGCGAAACTCGTTCCGTGCGTTCCATGTACACGATATTCCGGTTTGCGCTTTGCGTTACAAGTACGGCACCGGCTTACATACATACGCAAAATCGTCTCGCGCAAGAGAAAAGAGAAAGTGATTCGATTTGAGGGCCTTAAGTCGTGGGCATTCTTTCGATCCCGCATATAGATACGCACGTAATCGTTTAATTGACATGACATTTAAGCGTCGACGAACGCGTAAACCGACTTGCCGGAAAATGCGAGAAGGAGAGGGATGCGTTTTGTATGCACATGGCAATGGATTGGAAAAATCGCGATAGAAACGCGGAGGAAATTATAAACAACTGTTTATTAGCTCTTTTACTTTCATCGATTCCTTCGTGTTTCCACGCGATCGGATTTAGCTATCCGCTATTTATAGACATGTAAAACGAAACGAAAGCTTATTAAATAATAATGTTTTCCCTTTTTTTTTTCTTGAAATATAATGTAATGTGAGAGAGAAATTTATGTTTATTAATATTTTTTATTCGAGAAATTTTTTCTTTATTTTTAATCTTCTCTATTCAAGAAAATCTTTTAAATTTGTCGCGATAAAAATTTCTTCTTCCTTAGGTACATGTCTAGTCTTGTCTTATTATTAAATCCGCCTTAGTCCAATATAATTTTATGCGTGGTACAATACAGAAAACATATTCAAAGAAGAAAAACATACACGTATGTAAAATACATTAGGATACGCATATATATAAAAATTACATATAGAATTCTGTCTGGAACTTTCTCGCAAATTATCTTTTTATTATATCTCGCAATTATCATTAGTCTTATCACAAATTCACAATTTGTTAAAAGTGGTTATCATATTAATTGAATTTTCAGATCCATAACACGGATCTATAATATATTTGCACTTATGCATCCGATGCACTTTATTTGACCAAGTATACGTAATATATTAAGTAAATTCTAGCACGTTTGGTGCAACTTGGAAGTAGAATCGAGTGGAGTCGAATTGTTTTCTTTTACGGTTCTCCGAGTCGAGGCACGCGCAAAATACGGCGAAAAATCTGCTCGCGACTTTCTTACACCGGACGCTTTCACTCGCGTTCGCCGCGCGAGTTATTAAGTCGATTTTCGGTGCTGATCGGGGTATGTGCACGAAATCTCGTTTCGGGCTTCCTCAAGAAACACTCAAAAAGATGCAAATCGATCCGACAAGAAGTATCTTCTCTCTCCCTTCGCACACACAGGACGTCGCATTCGCTAATTTACCGGTTACATGATGATCTTTATAATGACTTACAGACACGAGCGATCTCTCGTACGATAAAATCGATGGCTTTTAAATCGCTTAAGAGTTCTTAATTATTTTTCAGGCATATATGAAAAAATTAAGTTGTGTTAATAAATTAGTTTTTTTTTTCTCTTCATAAATTAAAATTAAGTCCTCAAGTTGTATGCATAAACAGTATGCATAAATACGAATACGTATGTGGGACATAATTCGACGAGTGCTTATCATGATGCGCACAGTGTGTAGATGCAATCGTGTTATTTTCGTGTAATTTAAATTGCGACAGTTCTCCAACTCCATTAAATAAATTATATTTCGCTTAAGAAATACGCGCGAGTCCGAGCGCGTTTAAGTACTTGACATGTGCTCATACATGTGTTCAAGTGTTTAAATTCACCGCACGCAAGTCTAGTATCACTTATACACGTCGCCGAAATTTCACTGTGTCGATCGAGGGTTAAAAATGAAAGTAACAAGTGGAATCTCGCGCCGTTACGCGCAAAAGAAAGTGAATGTAATTTCATGATGTGAGGGTATAAAAAAATCGCGAGGGAAAGATAGTCGTTGCCGTAAAAAGACTTATGACTAGATCATGTTTTTTTTTTCTTAACACGGCGGATCGCATAGTATAATATCAAAGCAAATTAACTAATTAATAAATAAACGATAAAATTGTGCTATCGAATGTTATATAATTTCAGTAAGAGTCAACAGATTTTATAAGCGACACGTTTATAATGTTATGTAATTAAAATATCCAATAGATGTATTATATAACATTGAATTATATATGCAATATCGCGGGTAGCATGCATATATTTTGAGAAACGTGATATTAAAATGAGATATTTTTAAAGTCTCACGTTATGTAACATTACAATCCAAGATATATGTATAAGAAAAATAGTTATATGCACGAAAGATATTAATCATTCATTGCTATAATAATCATAATTTATTTTTCGAAAAAGAATATATGGTCAGATTTTTTTATTATTATCAGATATCTGTAAACTTTGCAAAATATGAATCAGAGAAGAAATTGACAAAGGAATTTACATATACCCTGCAAAATTGTGAATTTCTGATGCCTTAAAAATTTCTCGATTTATTCATAATTAAAATTGTCGAATAATTAATAAATAATTTAATTCTTGCTTCAATTCACACCTCAAAATTTCAAATATATTACAATGAATTCTTTCCACACATCAATCACTTGACATTCCTGCACATTATTTTACAGAGAAAGAATTGAAAAGATTATTCGTATCTAATTTTTGTCGGAGGTATAAATGTAGGTTGAAAAGAACTAGATGCGAAAAGAAATGCAAAGATCTGCAAAGTTGATTGTAACAATCTCGAAACTCAATTTAGCGGGATGGCGAGTTCCACGTCCTAAGTTTACGTATTTCGTAAATGCACGCGTAACTTCTCACGGAACCGGAATAAGGGTTGGCGCGCGCGGATGGAGAACACTCGTATCGCTTTTATAGGACGCTGCTGCTGGTACTCACGATCACCGCGAGGCGCATGGCCGTATTTTGTTGTCTCCTCGTCGCAATATTGTGGGCGCACTAGGTGTGGTGGCTGTGGCGCGTTTGTGCCTCACACTACCGCGAACGACTCCCCGTCTCCGCGTTCTTATACTTATATCCCCGTTTAAATTCCTACGGCAGAGCAGCACGCAGGCCAACTTTCCATCGGCCAGGATTGTGTTCCGCGCTCGCGTCGAAACGGTTCCGCGCAATACGCCACTTGCAGAGGAGGAACGCTCCTCTCATTTTACCCCTTAAAACATATATACATGTATTGTTATATGTACATATAACATGTATTGATATATGTATATACATATATAACATGTATTGATATATGTTTTACCTCATCGGCATCGAGATTCGATATTACGTCACGCTGATCAATCTCGGCGCTAATTCGCCATCGATACGCGATGCTGCGAACTTGATCGGATCTGTTTTAAATCTCTTTCCTTGTTCTGATTATTCGCGTGGATCTGATCGAAAACCGCAAGGATCAATGCGAGATCTTCGACCGATTCGCGAGCAAATCGCTGTAACGATTGTTCATCTCATTGTAAATATCGGCACGATTGCATTTATACTCTTTTTTTTTCTCTCGTGCCACGGGGATCAATTGGACAGATTTATACATTATAGATTAGGATTTTCGAAATTTCACGATAATATTATTAAATCGTTTTGACAGTCAAGTAGCAGCATCTGCTTAATAGAAACAGCTATTTCTAAGCGGCGATTCTAAGAGTTTCGAGGATCACAAACGAATATAAAGATCGGCAATGACTATCGAAATCCCGCGATGACTCGTACGCATAATATCATCAATCTTGTCGCGAATCATTGCTATGTGATTTACAGAGTTGCGTTCGAATTATTGAGTTTTCTCTGCCGTCAGAAGTCAAGATTGATGAGATCCTGCGACATGTGTAGAAACATGACGATCGCTAATTGAGATAATGGGCTATTAGATGGAATTGTTTATCAAGAATTCCTTGTTCATAGAAGCGGAAGGCGATTTTATATCTCATTTAGCGTTAAGCACGAACGACTAATTACGATTTTTGTTTATCTCGTTTGAAAATTGCATGGAATGTTATATTGCATCGAGACCTTATACGGATTTTTAAATGATGATGGATCGTAATGGTATGAGCAATGGATCAATAATAAAAGATGGTTGATTAGCTGTCTCGATCCTCATCACATAAATATCAATGGATGCTGTGTGTGTTTGCAACCTCTAATTATTGCGTAATGTGTTGTCCCGTCAATTTTACGTCTCTCGCGCGAATTACTATTACAGTATCGTTTGTAATAATCGAAGTTAGGGTTTCGGTTTGCAATAAATATTTACGATAATTATAAAAAAGATTGAAGAGATTATAATGATTAAATTATATTCTATTCTCCCTATTCTGTTTATAGTTTAAGATAGAGAGAGTTATAATTTCCATATATTTTCTCTTTCCTTATGATTAAGATTATATAGAATCAACGAAACAATTTATGACATTAATCTTTTGTGTTATTATTATAGGAGTATGACAGAAATTATTGCTAGAATTTATTCTCATACTTAATATCAAATCTCGAAAATGAATTTGTAAAAAGAGTAAATATCTAATATTTATTATATTGTCTGAACAACATGAAAGCTAAGCGATCGAATTTTGAAAAAAATGGGACGTAAGTAGAGGTGTACTATAATTATATTATAGATTTTAATCCGATAAATGAATGTTTCCAAATAATTTCTTCACAGAGATTTATCATCACTAGAGAAGCGGTCCAGCGAGAAAGAGAACTCGCGTAGGACTTTTTGTGACTTTGTATTCTCTTGGATGGAAGTTGCTGGAAACTCGTCCTGCACTTCTCCTTCGCAGGAGTGTAGTCGGATCAGGATGCACCTGATGCCAAGGCGACATTCCAATCTTACGTTTAGGTACATTTTGTATTTCTTTCCACTATTTCCTGTTTTTAATTTTACAATATTTATACAAGTCACGCAATTCTAAAGAGTTACAAGAGAAATAAAAATATTATTATGTACGGAAACAGACAGATCGGCAGCGAGATAGATAGATAAAGAGAGAGAGAGAGAGAGAGAGGGAGAGATTTTAATCAGCAGCATCAATTTTGTTACTTACAAATATCTGATTTCATAACGATGCTTATACGTCAATTATGAATTACTTAATCGAGTGATTAATAGAAATTTGATGGCATTATTTATTTTATTCTCGTCATATAATTTTGAAGATACTCTATTGCTTTACATTGCAAGAGAGAATCTCTATATTATGTCGACAAACAGCCCTCGTTCCATAAATCTTTAATAAATATTTAATATCTTTAATAAACCTTTAATAGCAATATTCACATAATTCACAAATAATTCAGATTTAAACGCAGTTTTACAAATCTTCTAATTTGCAAACTTGTAATCGTTAGATATCAGAGAGTAATTCAAATAATGAGAAAAGCTATATATACTCTTCATCAACGCACGCATCCTTCTCATCCTTCTTCATCCGTTCTCGGGAGAAGTGTCCCTTCGCACGCAGAGACCAGACCGCCAAACATATTTAGCGATCTAGGTGGTAGCTTTTTCGGGAATATACACACCCCTGCGCACTCCTCCGCCCGATGACGATGAAAGGAGCGCTGCTTTTAAAGGCAGCTCGCGTCCGTCGCGGCGCGCCGCTTGGAAGGCTCGACCCGTCCAAGGTCAGTGCCGTGGCCGACGAAGCAGCCACGGTCGGCTCCGTATGTCAGCCGATCCTCGGATACAGTAACTTATCCTGCCAAGTGCAAGAATGCAATTCGACGGCGGCGGTGCGAGTTCGCGAGTGCTCTGATCGCTTTGAGTGATGTTACGTTACGATGAAACTGAAGAGACAGAGAGAGACTCAGGAGTTTTTATTTTAGTGAAAAACACGCGTTATTCTCGTTTATTCATTGACTTGATAAATCGATGACTTTTTAGCCAGCATCCTATATGCGTATTTTGCGCTCCTCGTGCGGCTCGAAGATTATTAAGGTTTAGCTTATTAAGGTTTTATGTGTCGTCGCGCGCTAAAGTATGCGACTCGCCTCGTCGAGCCTTCTCGTCGGGATTCTGCAAAATGTCAGGGCGGTGTACGTTCAGATTATACAGCTTGCGACGCATTGTTGAAGTTCGATGTAGATGTGAATGCTCGATGATGCGTCATTTCTTTGTCTCGGATAAGTTTGTCCTTTTTTTCTTTCATTTGAAAAATTCAAGACAAACACGCGTCTTTGATGAAGATCTGAACGAGAATGAAATAAGAAGGTCCACGATTCTCGTTAATATAAAAAAACAAAATTTCAGACAGAAGCTAAGCCTGCGTGCGTGTGTAAACAACACAATGCTGTAAATGTTACATCCATAAAGCCACCGGATTCGTACGCGACTGCACATCCTTGCATATCCGAGAGAGAGAGAGAGAGAGAGAGAGAGAGAGAGAGAGAGAGAGAGAGAGAGAGAGAGCGCCGTTCGCCGTCTCGTCTGTATCTCCTTGAAGAGAAACGATCGGAGTCTCCCGGCCAAGAATTCAGGGAGCAGAGAGCCCCCTTCTGCAAGCAGGTTGGTAGACAGATACAAACGCAAGCAGGTAGGTAGGTAGGTAGGTAGATAGGTAGGTAGGTAGGTGGTGCACCGGAGCAGACATTCTCTCGCGGGAAGCAAACCGAACCGGAGCAGGAGCGGCGACGACGACGAGCGAGCGAGCGAGCGAGTCCGAGACGGATCGTCGAGGCTCGAAAACCCCGCGGAACCGGTTCTCCGCGTTCCTCTTCTTCCTCTCCCATCCTCTTCCTTCCCGCCCCTTCCCCGGGGGCCTCTTTTTTTTCTCCACGCGTGTCGCGCGGTCGACGTCGCACAGGCGTCCGCTACCGCGCGCGGGAATGTGCGTTTTAAAAACGCCTCGCGCGCGCGTGCGTGTGCACCTTTTATGATTTAATTTTTTTTTTTAATTGCCTGTGATTCCTGTCTGGTGATGGGATGCAGAAGCGAATGAGAGAGAGGAGAGACCTCTGTGCATCCACAGCTGGCGCGGCGAAGTGCTCTCCACGAGCGGAGAGAATTCCGCGGTGAATTCTCACCTGTTGTCGTGTCACGTCGTAACCCTTTTTCCGTTCCGGTTCGGTTTTCCGCAGCCTGCGTTCGCGATCCTCGAAGTGACATTGAGTACTTGTAGATATCGTAGCCCGGGAGAGATTTGACGGGACGATTGAGTCAGGGTTTCCCTGAGGATGTTTCTCGAAACTCGATATTTCGGAAAAAATAAATAAGCCATCTAAAATTGGAGAATTATAATAAAATGTTAAATTTTTCTTCTGCGTTTATTTATAGAGAGCTAGTTACGATGGAAAATTCTTAAAATAGTGGATAATTTAATGGCGAAAAGAATGAAGCGTGAGGTCATCTACATATTTTATTGATTTTATTTACAAGCGTGGGAAACAGCTGATTTAAATCGGACGTAACTTACACGTTTCCTTTCATCAACTCACGATTTGTAATTATGATATTTTTAACAAGTCTACCAATTGCATTTACTTGTATTTCAACAACTGTTGCCGATACTCTTAGCGTTCACCTTACGTTCTTATTCAAGGTTGCGTTTGGCGAAATTTACATTCGCATCACGCCTCGCATGCGCTCGATCGTATGTTATAAAAGGGTAAACTAAATTAATAACAAGTACCGCATATCAATCGCATCGTATCAATCAATCCATCCAGTGACGCACCTGTCGTCGGTACCTGCTCGCTCGTCTCTTTTTTATTGTCTTGCATGTATCGCGCGATAGAAGGGGACGCAGTGGTGCGTGTCTTGCAATTTTGCAGGAATGGCATCGCGAGCCTCCGTCACTTTCGATAGCGCAACTTTCTGCGGTATTGTGAGTCCCTATTTTGTAGTCTTCGCACAAAAGTAACGTGACATTTTTCACTTGACAGTTCTAATATATTTCAAGTCGAAACGGAGAACGAGAATAATAATCAATCTAGATATCGCAAGTTGGTTGCCGGATTTTGATACTTGTTCTCTAACAATAAAAAATACACGCACATATATATAATATAAGGAAAAGTTTTACAAAACAATTATAATTTTTTCTCGATCGCTAACATAAATTTCAATACCATCTCTCTCGAAAGAATCATAAATTAAAAAAATAATATTCTTAATAATTTTCCGGCATCTGTATATCGCAAAGGGTTTTCGCGTCACACAGAATCTCTATCCTTCGTGGAAGGTTTATCCTCTCGCCATTCTTCGCGGAGGATCCGTGCCCCATCCCATCTTTTTTTCGCGCCAAAAAATGTTGTGCAAAATCTGTACTAAAAATTAAAAAAAAAAAAAAAAAAATGTTTCCTCGCTCCCTTTCGCAAAAGGCTTCCACCGGCCTCCACCATTTTCGCGGCTGATCCGCGCATCCGCATCTCTTTCTCGCGAAGGATCGCGTGGCGCGCTTCGACGGAGCGTTTTAGCCGGCCGGCGATCGTGCCGATTCCTCTCATTGGCCGAGAGGGAACCGGCGGTTCTACCCGTTTGCTATATACCCGCACGACAAGACTCTTTGTCCGTTTTTCGTTCGTCCCGACGAGAGACGAGCGGCGCGCCGTGCCGCGCCGCGCCGCGCCACGAGACGTACGAGAGTGCAGTCGAGAGGGATCATTCGGTCGTCGCGCCGGGTGCGATTATCGCGGGTCCTGTTGCCTTCGAATTCGATCTCGTTCCTATCTCGCCGATGTGCCGATGTGCGTGCATGCGTACGTGTGTGCTGCTCTCGTTGTCACTCGCCGCGCGCGAGTTCGCATTTAGCGCTAAACGCACCGCGCTTGGCGGCAATTATTAATCTATATACCGTCGACTCTCACGATCGTTTTGGAGAACATCGTCTTACGTACAGGCGAAGAGTGAGATATCTCTGTTTTTTTTTTCGTCTCCGTAAAAAAAGACTTAACTGTTGCAGTTGCGAGGTATTGGTGTGAGCATTGATAAGAGCACAAGCAGGTACGTTTAGCGATAAATGTGCGATAGATAATTCTTGTTTTCTCTCTTCGGCGATCATCGGTTCAGTTCATGATCAGGGCGCAGATCTCTTCGGACACGAAAGTATCGGAGCATGTATTAGTGATTGCAAAGTGTGAATACACCCTTTACGACTGCTCCTAATTTATGAAGATGCTGCGTTATGGTCAGAATCTTTTTTTTTTTTTTTAGAAAAGAAAGTTAATCTCTATTGTGTGTGTGTGTGTGTTCTGTTTTTTTTTTTTTTTTTTTTTTTTGCAATAAGGTCTTAAAATTATTGAGAAATTTTTTTAAACTTTTCTTTACATTTGTAATATTTTATACATGTATTTCAAATAATAGCGCATGCGTTTTAAATTTGTCAATATAAATTATCTGGAGTATGTGTATATATACACGATTTCTATTTTGAATGAGCTATTGTCGCATGAAATTAACCGACACGAATACTTATTATGTATGCGAAAGAATCTACCGATATCGTCCAAGGACGAAAGATAAAAATACAAATACGTTAGATCTACAAGCTGGATAAAAGCGATCGAGTGAACAAATTAAGTAGGCAATTTACTGTACTTGACTTGCCAATAACTCATTTAGGAGGGAGAGAATTAAAACGATTAAAAAATTGTCTCAATAATTTTATACGAAATTATATAAAAAATTATTTTTTTTATATCAATGTTATCGATTTTATATATATATGTGTGTGTGTGTGTATGTGATGTGTGAAAATTAATTAAGCGAGAAGAAATTTGATCGAAAAATCTCGATTGCGCAAATGAGCGTAGAACGGAGATCGGCACATAGCGATGGTGCTGTTTCCGATCGCGCCACCCGGTATATGCGAGACGGTTCTACTCTCCCGAGGATCTCGACTTCTTGCGACGACCTTCAGCGCCGTATCACGAAGCCGCCGAAGAGCATTGTCCCGTGATCGCGGGTACCGGCTTTTACTTCGCTCCTCGCGTGCATTTCGGAAAAATCGGAACCCAGACTCGGTTCGAAAGGGGCGGTCGTTAAGCGACTCCTCGATAGACTCGCGAAAGGGAGTGCCCAGACAAACCTTGACCTTGAGTATACTTGCTATTCTGGCTCTCATGGCTCGCGATAGATTACGAGTCTTCGCATTCGCCGTCCTCTCGTCAACGTTTCTCGGACTTTATAAAGGGAAGCGTCCCTCTCTTAGAGCGATAATAAGTCTCGTAATCACGAATTAGTAATTAGTAGGTCTCTATCCGAATCGAAATATTTTTATTCTCTAGATTCATCTAGTATGCAAAAGGTTCCTTATCGCTTCTACTCCGCGAGTCAATTTATAATTATATCTTTCCTCGATATAATTACTTCCCGTAATTAAGCCTCCCCAAATAACGTACGTATGCTCCGTATGCAACGCTATACAGGTGTATATGCACCGGATGCACGCGTCTCTTTCTCTCTCATCTATAGAATTTCTCCCACGAGGATTTCTCCCTAAACTTTTCAAATCACGCTATCGTATGCGATCGGTGTACATTTATTCTCAACTGTGTAACCAAGTATTGCGGACTCTTCGAAACGTATAGAAGAATCAATTATTCTTCGATGTAAATCTAACATATATGTACATGCGCGTAACGATAAGTTACAAATTATTTTTCGTTTATTGTTGCATTGGTTAAGAAAAAAAAAGTTAACTTACTTATCGTACGTATTTCAAGGTTTGTCTTCTCATTTTTACGCAGGAAAATGATATTATTCTCGCGCTCGCGCGCTAATGACTCAAACGATCATCAGCCTCGCGATAGTACAAGCTGTGTTTTACGTTATGCGATCGAAAAAGTCGTCCGTATCGAAAAGGAAATCGGCTCGAGAAGACCGGCCGAGGGAATGGAACCCCTCTAGACGGACGCGCGTATGTTCGCCTCGCCTCGTGCGCGGACACCGCTTCGGTCAAGGTCGCAGTCTGCGGGCTTAACGTTCTTTTTGCACGTTCTCTTTCCCGGCTTGTACCCGGTGTCCCGAGCGAAACCGATCGGCGACAGGACCGCGAATCGGCCGACAGAAGGATGGGGATTTTTCTTCAACGACGAGTGAGACGATATGATATTCAATTCTGCAATTTTACGTTACGCGCATCTTGAACAACGCTTTTCTTTCAGATCACTCTTTCTCTCCTCGCCTATTAATTTTTTAAGGGAGTCTTCCCTTAAATATTTGTCATCTCTCTTGTTCCTTTTTAAAAGTCTTTCTACACAATATTCACTAAGGAAATATATATATATATATATATATATATATATATATATGTGTGTGTGTGTGTGTGTGTGTGTGTGTGTGTGTGTGTGTGTGTGTGATTAAATTTTTATAATTATTCAGGAGTTAGTCACCGTAGCAACAGACTTAACGGAGACTTACTTAAACAGTAAGATTGGAGATAATCGTCCGTCACAAAACTGGTACGAAATATCAGTTGTAAGAAAAATATCTCGTGTATGTGAGTTTAGAATTTATATTTTTACAATATATATATAGCGAATTTTTGAGCGAATTTCGATATGCGACCTGCGATTTCCGATGCACCAAGGCGTAACGTCTAAAGGCGCTTCGATTGTATTACGGCGGCGATATGAGAATTTTTTTTTTTTTTCACGGGTACAATGAATTTTAATATGCGTCTCAAGGCCTGTCGACGAAGGTACGTATATAAAGCGTATATGAAGCGGGATTATACGAGACTATATATATGTGTGTGTGTGTATATATATACACACACACACACACACACACACACACACATATGTATATATATATATATATATACAGAATACTGTGTCGAGGCTTGGTAACTCCACCACCGTTGGCGGAATCCGACGGCCAATGGGGTACGAGTTTCCTTCTCTCGGCGCGAAAGGCAGCTCATATTACATATTTACAATGCACCAAAGCGTTTTAAAATCTTTCAAGAGCATACACACACATGTCGCTATAGCGCGATACCTACGAGAGTTTGCGCGAGAGTACCTTACCTTAAGTATCGCTACCGCGGTTAAGTGCGATTCGCCTCGAGTATGGCGAATTTTTCGATATCGCGTATTCAGGTGCGTGCTTGAGCAGGGAAAAGGGTAAGGTAAAAATATCCGACGCTAGTTGACAAGAATAATATACCTGTGCTGTAATGTCGACGAGCAAAAGAAACCTCGTGGTATTTAATACAGATTAACGTCTTGCCTATAAGGAATGAAAGAAATAAAATAATGAAGAGTGCAATTAGCCATCATATATAAATGAGAAAATCCTTCTTATGATACGTTATTTAATATTTACATATATGCCAACTAAATTTACGCTACCACACCTTTGTATTTAAATAACTTCGCATACCGCAGAACAGCGACCGAAAATTCAAATCAGTTGACAAGAACTCTGCAGTATCGACCGTTGACACTTATCGACCGAACAATCCGCGACGATTACCATCCGACAACCGCGACGTAATTCCTCAGCTTCCGCAAGAGCGCGCTGTTCGTCACTCGAGGTCGGTTCCCACGCGATTGCGCATCAGTTCGCAGATGTTCACGAAGTAGCGTCGTTGACGCGTTGTGCGAGAGGCGTAGTGTTTTGGATGTCGTTGTCATACGCGACGGCGGCAGGCATGTCCAGCGTATTGACAGTTTCCCTGTTTCTCGTCGTCGCACTGGCGGACTCGAGTCATTCCACGCGACGCACGGTGAGTACGAATTCATTCTATCGGGTCATAGTAAAAAGGATGAGAAATGATCGATCGCTGCGTTCACGATCGAATGTGTCGCGAGGAAAGATCGTCGCGTGTGCGTGATTCATCGCGCGACTTTGGACTCTTTCGGAGCGCGTTTGAGATCTTGGTCTTTTGTGTATACTTGTCTTTGTGCTCGCGGTCTTATTATTGACAGCGCGATTCGAGAGGGAGGCTTTGTTTATATATACATATGTATATATACATATATAACTTGTATAATCTTCCCTTTCGATCGACGTTCCTGAAGATCTCGATCGTTCGTGGGAGTGTGCATTCGTCGCGCATAGAAGCTTATTATGATTTCGTTCATTAATAAACAGGTGGATTCATTGATAAATTGGCTGCTCGCGTAATGGCCGATCGGATAAGTGCCAACCAAGCGCGACCTGAATCGCTCGAGATCTAAGGGCACGGTCGATCGTAATGCGCGGCGCGTGAAGTACGAGGATGCTAAATTATTAATTATGATGCGGATTAAAACGGTATATTTTCGTTTTCCAAGTTTTAAATTTTATTTCGTAAATGACCTTTATGTAAAAAACTCGGTATAACGTAACATTTTGATGCAGGAAACTCGGTTTGGAGTTTCCGTTTAACCAATGTTTTGTTTATTGTTTTGCTTATTGACTTTATTTTCCATATAGCTTTCACAACAGATTACTTATATGATAATTACATTATCGATATCTTTATGAGATCATTAAAAAAAATATCTTATCAGTACCAAAATAATAATATTAAAAGGTATTAAAAATATGAAAGAATAAATTTCACGTTAATTGTAAATAATGGCGTTGACCTATAAATTGTTATTAATTATACCTATAAATTGTTAAAATATTCGTTGTATTTCAAGATATTCGTGATTACATTTCGATCATATACCTTGCCTAGCATCTTAAATTTATAATAAACTCGAGTATCGATCGCACGAGTGTGAATTAATAAATAAATATAAACCAACGCGTGAAGAACCGGCACGCGCCGATATATAACTGTGTAAAGGCTTTCTTGAAAATGGAACAAGGAAATCTGTCATGCGAAATATATTCATTGTCTGTAAACATGTTAAGGATATCATTCATGAATTCTAAAGCGAGTAAAACTGAAATTTGTTGTACGTACACATCACTCGCGCACGTGATAATCCATAATTATTCTGTCGCGAAATAAGATTTTATCTTTTGTTCCTTGTAAAATCACAGAAAGAGATAATATTACGACAATAAAATATAGCTCTGAGCTTTACATCGAGCGCTCTTGCACTGCTTTCCCGATCTATTTTTTTTTTTTTTTCTCGGAACAAAAAGGAAAGATGCGATTCATTTCGGGGCATAATAAATACGAGCCTATCGCGTCGATCATAGATTAACGTAACACCGTGTAATAAACGACACGCGGCCATTGTGTAAGCTCCGCGGGGGCTTGATAGGAACGATGCAAGGCCGTCGGCCACGCAATCCGGCACTGATCTAGGTCATCCGTCCGTTAAGCGTCGTCGTTTATAATCGTCGTGCATCTACGATGATTCATAAAACCCTCTCGATTTATTTCTGTATCAGTTACGATCGTGGCTGAATCCGGATTGCGACGCTGATACGTGCCGAGGGCGAAACGTGACGACGCTTCACTTGGGTGCAGATGGACCGAACGACACGTTGCATTACTTATGGGATTTCATCGGCAATCCGTCCGTATTGCTGGCTCTTACGCCTCCGTCCACCTCGCTCAACATCAGCTGGGAGGATTATCTCACGAGAGGAGACAAGTCCCTCCACTTTTCGGAAAAACCCGTCTACACCTTCGGCGTGATAATAAATAAGGTAACTCTCTCTCTCTTGTACTCTCTTCTCTCTCGGTGTCTGATGATTAGTTGCACGATCGATCGTGAGTTTATTTGTCGAGTGCGCAAAGTACACTCTGTTCGCCAATCGAAATAATTGATTTTGCCAAAACGTGTTAAATTAATTCTTCTCCGAGAAGCTGAAGAATCCATTGATTCGATCTGATAAAATATAGGTCAAGCGACAAGATATATGCAAAAACGAGCGGTCGATGAATATGTCGACAAAATTTTTGACAGTTTTGATTGGTGGAGGTTGATGATAGAATGCGGGAATTAAATATAGAAATGCGTTAATGTAAATAAATCCACTCGTCGCATTCTCCTTTGCCGAGTGCGGAGAGTACATCTGCGGTTTCTTAATTAAACTTTCGTACTCCAATTTGTCTTCACTTTATAGAACACCTCCTCAGGTCGAGTGTCTTCTCTCTCTGAGAATACACATGTACGATTTTGATACGTATGTTTTAAAACGCGTAGTAAAGCACAGAATATGAATGCTTTATTAAATTAAATTAATTTAAATTTCTAATAAAATTTACAACACAATGTGTTATATGATATCGGAATATCTTAATTTCTCTTATTCAATAAATTAATTCTGTAGCATATGAAACAAATTTTGAGAGTGCGCGAGATTAATCCTTTTCGCACTGTAAAATACATAATCGACGATTGAAAATTAATTCGCGTTATTCGGTTGATGGGATTAATGGTCGCGTACAAAGGAGGGTATTGAACAAACAAGTTTCCGCGCGATCGAATGTATTTGTCGAAAATTTTGAGCGCAATGCGTCAATATCAACAAGATTGTGGTTTAATTCTGTTAATTTTATTGGTTTTAATATGCAGTCACGCGCGTGCGAGAAATTACGATTATATTTATCTAGATTTAATTGCGCAATTTCACCACCGATATTTCGTCAAGTACTATTACGATTTTTACATCAGTAATGAGATGGTATTTATACATAGAGATACGTGCAGAATAGTTGGATAATGTGTTACAGTAAATCGCATTACATTGTGTTGCAGATTATCGAATTCAACGATGTAAATGACACGGCAATGATTAACACTGCCGACGTCGCTAATACGAACGTTTTGCATCTCGAATATTTCAAGTGGCAGCGCGTGTCCTTAACGCAAAACAGCGAATTCGTCACCTTGGATATGGAGGGTAACTCTTATCACGATACAGCTAAGAATATCAGAAGATACGGGAGTATAAAGCTTTCGGTAAAGTATTTTGCAGCATTGAAGAGAAAGTATCGGTAGTGTGTAGCAACGCATGCGAAAAATATCCATCTATAGCTCAATTATAAGTTCTCGAATAAGAAGAACAGATATGAGCCTGAACTGATAAATATTCGGCTTCCTTATCTTTTCCTTGCGATACAAAGCGCTTGCATCTTTCCTAAACGCTATAAGCGTTCGTGCCTCTCTCCAAAGCACTAATATCTCTCTCCTTTGCTTTTCAGCTCCGAGGATTCTGCACTCTCGATCACTCCGATATGGTGCCTCATATGTTGCACACGGAGAATTCTACGCAGATAGACATCATCCTGGATCACTTGCAGACCAACGAAACATTTTCGAACAGTAGATTCGCTATTGAATTGCTCGTGGTTGGTGGTGGTGATCCTGAAATACTAATGTTCGTTGATCCGAAAAAGAGTCTGGACGACGAGCATACACCAGGTATATTCGAGGTAATGAATTACAGGTATTCACCATTTCAATCGGTTCATTGCGTTTTCTTATTTTTTTTATAATTGAAAGTTTTTTTATAACATTAATTTTTTATTATGATTTTTTTCAGATTGTTGAAGTTAGAACGCCACCCTATAGAGAACTGGACGGCGCGTTAAACGGTGGAGCGTATTTACAATGGCGACCGGTGTCGTACAATAGTGCCTCACGTGACGTAACCAGTTCTACAGAGACAATGCAGTACCCACCGAGGAAAGTGTTCAATTATACGAGCGCTGTTAAAAATTCGATGCTCTATTGTTATTATGGGAATGAGACGAATCTTCTCCTACAAAAGCTAACGATTTCTTTGGGCTCCAAAGGGGACGGTTTCTACAAGAAGACGAATTATTCGACATGGTGAGTTATTGATTGCAAGATTTTTCTCATATTTTATTCCGAAAATTCTATAGCGAGTTCCCCCAAAAATTAGGAAATTTATATAACCTCTTTGAAAGATATATAAAACATCATGTTCTAATCTTATATTGCAGGACTTTTATAATCGGTTATGGTACACCACCCGAGGAGAGATTCTCTTCTCTAGTCATTATGATTATCTCGATTGGCCTCGGCCTTCCTTTGCTCATTATGGTCATCACCGGCCTCTATCTTTGCATTCGTAGAATGCCGAAGCGACATGGCAACGTTTATTTAAGTCGATGAGCTCGACGCACGTGCCATATGGTTTTTGCATACGTTGCGCGTTTAGGTGCATCGCTATATCGTATGTACCACCACTGTTCTACACAAAGAGATATTCCTATATTTATATGCGACACATATATATTTTTACACCAACTGTTAGCTCGGATCGAATATCAGTGTGATAAGCATGAGTGATAATCTGTTCTCTCACAACTTATTTAACATTAAGCGAGGCGTTAGTATGTGGTTGTTTAGTTCTTTACTTTAATATCTTAGGATAATATTGTATGTGAGAGATATAAATATCGCGCGTGCTGATAGTCGAATGAATAGTTAGAATCAACCACATTTGTTTCTCTGAATATGCTATGAGAGGACAGCGTGTTAATTTGTGCAACGAAACATTGAACTTTTTTAGACAATTTGTAATTGAATGCTGTGTGACGTGTACATGCGTACGTGTGTGTGTGTGTGTGTGTGTGTGTGTGCATGCGCGCGCGCGCGCGCGTGCATACATGATTTGTGAAATACATATATATCTTACAATAAGTTGTAACCTACATTTTATGGGTGGTTCCTTTATGACTTTTCTACCTTTATCATCATCAAAGTAAAATACGATGTACCGCTATATATATTTTATTTCATGTATCCGCATTATTTTTATATTTCCGTAACGCGTGAAACATTTATGAAAACTGATATATATTTCCCTATTAATTTACATATAATTTTACGCGCTTCCTTATTCATACGATCTTTCATTCTTATATTTACATATGCAGATTTATGTTCTCTCACGTATCACGTTCTCAGTATCACGTGTAAAGCATACATGACATCTCATTTACGAACCTTGGTGCGAAAATCTTAGGAAGAGAATTGTACGCTCTCCCCAATTTTCAATCCGCGAGAAGGGAAAGCTAAGTCGCGGATGCAGGAGGATTCGAAAGCGACGGACGGACAAAGACACGTGCGTGTGAACGGCGTGTCAGGGCGCGACGCGGTGGTAATCCTCGCGGACGAGCTTACCGAAGCCCGTGGATTTGGTCGGAGAAATAAAGTAGAAAGAGTGCGAGCGAATGTTTTCAGGCAGTGGTAGTAAGAACTAGCGCGGTGTGTGTGTGTGTGTGTGCGGTACCGTATTCCCTCTGCTCGTCGCGGTGGCGGCGCGGTGGCACGTCCACCACGACACCGTGGTGGAGGGGTACGTTTTCATTGATCCGCCCCGTGCTACGGAGGCGCACCACGCAAGCACTTACAAGCCCTGAACGGAGCATTGATCTCGCCCCGTCTCGGTGATACCTCGCGTCGCTTCGCCACGAAGGCGAAAAGACTCGCATTCGCCCGAGAGAGAAATCGCGTTTCGCGCCCCGCAGCGTACGAATCGTCTCTCCGGGCTGTGTCGCGCTGTCGGCCGCAAACAACGACAGGGGCTTTACGACGGGGCGGGGGTAGCTCGCGTAGCGGATCGCGAATGGGGTATAGAGGGTGCAAAACGGGGCGCCCCGTGACCAGTTGCCGCGGAGTCTGCTGCGCGAAAGACTGGCGCGTGGCGATGCAGTAAGGTTCGCGTTCGGTTCGACTCGTCACCACCGACAGTCGCTTTCGCGGTACCCCGAAAACGCATTGCCGCAGGGAGAAGGAACACCTCGAGGGAAGAGTAGAAAGTAAAGGGAGGTGGATTCGCCAAGAGTGCTGACGAGAGGAACTCGCGGAGGTCTCGGCCTGGCGTTTACCAACGAGCGACCCTTCGTACCGGCCGCGTTGCTTCGAGGGTGAGACGTCGGGACGTCGAGAAGGGGAAAGAGCGAAGAAGGGTTGAACGAGAGCGAGGGAGTGGGCGAAAGAGTGGTGGTAGGTGGGAGAGGAGGTAGCGAAGGAGGACACAGCGTTCGAGAGAGAGAGAGAGAAAGAGAGGCCGCTAAGGGTGAATTGGAGTGAGAGGGACGAGGAGAACGGATCGTTCGCGCGCGCGCGCGATCGGCCGCGTCCGACCGTACGCCCGTGTGTATGCGTGTATGCTCGCGCGCGCGCGCGCGCGCGCGTGTGTGTGTGTGTGTGTACGAGCGTGCAGCGGTGAGAGAGTCGACGAAAGAACAAAGGGAGTGGAAAAGAAAGATCCGGCGGTAGGCACCCTCGCTGTAGGCAGCTAAGGGCGCGAGAACGGGCGACAAGTGGTAGCGCGAAGTGGTCACATCCCCCTAACCGGAGATCCGTAAGGAGAGTAGCCCCCGCGTCAACACGGGCGACGCGGCGGTCGGACACAAACGCGTCGACGGGCCTGTCCCCGAGGAAGGGACCGTCGCGCGCAACGCGATCAATTTTCGTTGCGGCGCGCGGGCGGCTAGTAGGACCGTAGGACGGACGCGAGACGAAATGACGAGGCAACCGAGGTACCGATAACCGGCCGGATAATGTTGTCGCAGAGCAAGTTTTACGCTCTCTTCATCCACTACACTTTCGTGTAGCGCGACACGGGGCGGGTCCTTGCCGCTGCGGTGAAGAATAGCGAAGAAGGAGGCGTAGGAGGAGAAGAAGGTGGAGCAGGAGGAAGAGGATAGTGAAGGAGACTAGAGAAACGGAAGGAAGAGACAGCAAGGAAAAGAGATTGTCCGAAGGGCGCCTCGAACAACCCGCATAGCTGGCCGAATTCGATCTGCTCGTAGCAGGCTGAAGAAAAAGGCGGAATTCGAAGTGGAAGAAACAGACACGGGCCGGTACACATATATATATATATATATATACACACACACACACACACACATACACACGTACGTGGTGTGCATGCATGCAGGGGAAAAGACCATCGCGCGACGCGGAATCCGAGTAGAATCGCTGCCACGTCGTCGGTCGTTCTTCTGCATCGTCAATGTGAAAAAGTGTATCTCAGTGTGTTGTCGCACGGTGCTCGGTTGTGCTACCCTTATCTCGAGGCTGAACGAGCAAGGCCCGCGGAGGTATCCCAGAACCCGCCCCCCTCTCTCCCCTCGACGTCGCAGTGCCTCTCTTCTCTCCATATCGCTACGTCACGCTTCTCTTTTACGTTCGTAGCGGTGACCATCTACATTGGAGAGTGTTCGACCTCCTCAATCGTAAGTGTCACTCGTGTAATGTTATGTGTGTCTTTATTCAGGCGGCACAGGAGCGTCTGGAAAAATCGTCGAAAATTCTTTCTAGAAGTTTTCCGAGTTATTCAGACAAGTCAGATAGTTCCCTTCTACGTAATTCGTTTCGCGGATCCCCCTCAGTCAGCTGTGGAAAAGAAATTTGTTACGGATGATGCGGGGAAGCAGCTGCTTGATTTGTCTTTTCATATGAAAATATTCCAGACGTTTGGAAAACTCGCCCCCGTCTCTTTCTCAAATCAAATCATACGAGTTGTTCCCCTCAAAGTGATGCACGTATGATGTCTGATCTTTCGACGCGTGATAAAGTTATAGGGAGATGGCTCTCTCGACACAAAGATGCGAGGAAATTCGCGATATGGAATTATGTTGAGATACGCGAGAAACTTTTCTATGCGTGCAAACTTTTCGCAAACTCGGGGATTTTAGACTTTAGACGGATATCGGTTATATACTGCAATTTTTATATAAAAATGCGCGCCACATATCGACGTTTCCGTT